>JANQBS010000002.1:0-516353 GCA_033085395.1 Xanthoparmelia taractica | reverse complement strand
AGAATACGTTCGCATTATTCTATATAGAGTAACTTCTTCTATATATAGTATATTTCCCATATCTCTGCATATAACATAGAATACCCCTGCATATATTAGAAATTTCTTAGATTATTTTATAATATTAGCACGTCTTCTAGATTATCCCATAAAAATTAAATAATATAATCTTAATATTATATTATATCATGATATGATATCGATATTTCATATTTTAGATTATTTTAGATCTTTCCGACTCGTAAATTTACGTAAAGATATAATTTATTATTTTTCTTTAAGATAAAGAGAATAAGAGCTTTAGCGGAGAAAGTTAAATAATAAATTTAACTCTTATAAAGTAACTTCTTAAGATATCGTCTTAGCTTCGATAGCTTAATTAAGATAGATTATAAAGAGACTTATAAAATAATTCTTTATTTTCCTCTATCTCGATAATATAATTTCTCTACTTAAACGTAGATAAGATTTTCGCTATATTATTAAAAAAGGTGTTCTTAAACTCTAGTAGTTTCCTTAAAAGCTTTAGATTATTAACACTCTTCTATTTGTCTCGCGCTATTATAGCGTATATAATTACGAATATATTCGACTCTCGCTCGATTCCCTAAATAAATTTAATCGATTCTTTAATCTAGAGTTTTCTAATATTAATCTTAAATCGTTACTACGTCGCCGTAGAATTAAATAAAATCTATAATTAACATAACGCGGGTATACTTAGCACGATATCGGGACCTTCTTAATCTACGACGTAGAATAGTATATTACACTACCGTTCTTGATCTTAGCTATCGACTATTCAATAATTTAACTAATAAATATTATAGCAATATATATTTTGCTCGCTAAGCGCTTTCGTCTACGATAAGATAGCGATATATAATTAAAGATCTCACTAGATCACGAACTTTTACGTAATTAAATTAATATACGTCTCGTAATCGAGTAAAGTAATAAGTTATCTTTGATTATTCTATAGCTTAGTTTATCTCTTCGTAATAATAGAAGAAGTTATCTCTATTATTCGTTTTTCTTGCTTCGCGTTAGAGGCGCTTACGAAGTCGATTTATTTTTTATCGATATCGTCGCGACGATAGCGATCGATTTATTCTTATTAAGGTAATTCGATTTCACATAATCTAATTTCTGGCAATATCAGCAAATAATATATATTTTAATATCATAATTAGCGACCTTAGTCTTACGTTTCTTGCTCTCTTCCCGAGTACGCGTAGACTTAGCGCTATCTTTTAAAGCCGTATTAAACTTCGAAATTCGAGCTTTTAGGGGCTTATCTTTGTTAGACTCCTCGAACTACTTTAAATTAAAGTCGTTGTTACTAGAGTGCGCGCGCTTTAAAATCGTTTTTTGTATAATTACTATAATAAAAATTTCTTTTTTCTATTTAAGTATATTATTAATATTAAAAATCTTATTTTTTAGCTTAGATCGTAGCTTAGCTAAGAAAAAGTTCGCTCAATATTTCTTCGTAAACGAAGATAAATAGATTTTTAACTTCTTTAGATAGGCCTTAAAAACTAAGATCTTCTAATCTTATCGCTGCTTCGTTACTTTTTATTTTTTATAAGCGAGTAAGCGACGATTTATCGAATTTGTAATTAAGTCGAGTAAAAATAATTTAAAAAACTCGAAGATAATTCTCTTTAGTCTATAGGCTTGGAAGTACTTATATTACTACGTATTAAGATCGTCTTCTAAGAATTATATATAATAGATAATCTTAACTTAATCGATAATAAAATACTCGAGATTTATAAGAAATCGAATTTCGACTTCGCGAAATTAACGTAAATGTTTTTCTTTACTAGTATTCTTATAAGAACGTATTCTTTCGAGACGAAGTATTTTCGCTTTAATTGAAATATTCATTAAAGATAAAATAATAGACGAAATTATTATCGCTTCGGCGAGAATTAAAGAAGAGTTCGAATTACGTAGCACGTTATTACGTACCCGCAACTTTACTAACTCTCGTTTCAATTTTAGATAACGATTTTCTATTCGAGTATTCTTAAGACGTTTCTCTAAAGTTATCTAATTCTTTAGAGCAAACCCTTAAAAACTAGCATCGAAGTTATATCGCTTTATGATATATTTACTTCGATTCGACGAAGAGTTCGATATCGTAGCGACGATAAGTCTCTTTCTTTAAAAGATAAAGAGATTAGAACTATAAAGAATTAATTCGCTGGCGCTCAGCAAGCGGCCTAATCAATATAAGAGATATATAATTAATACAATAATGATTTCTTTATTAGATACTAAGTCCTAGTAGAATTAATTTCTAAGGAACACGAAAACCCTAGGGTATGCGAAGAGAACATATAACCGCCAAGGCCCCGCCAAGGCCTTAGGTCATGGACCCCGCCATGACCCCGCAATGAACTCTAGACCCATGAGTAGTCGACGCTAATACGTATGCAGCGCTAGGTCTGACAAAAACTAATATCGAAGTTAGATCGCTTTAAGATATATTCGTTTCGATTCGACGAAGAGTTCAATATTATAATAATAATAAATCTCTTTTTTTAAAAGATAGAGAGATTAAAATTATAAAGAATTTATTTATTAGTACTTAATAAGCGATCTAATTAATATAAGAGACGTATAATTAATACGATAATAATTTCTTTATTAGATACTAAGTTCTAATAGAACTAATCTCTAAGAAATACGAAAATCCTAAGACATGCGAAGACGATATATAATCGCCAAGGTCTCGCCAAGACCTTAGGCCATGAATCCCGCCATGATCTCGCAATAGACTCTAAACTCATGAGTAGTCGACGCTAAGGCGCATATAGCGCTAGACCTAATAGTAATTCGAATAGCTAAATAACTAAGAGATTATTTAAAGAATAACTACTATAGTTTAATAGCTAGATATATAGTCGATCGATAATTCTTCTAATAGATAGCTTCTTAGCTTATAATACTAGGATTAATCTATTTAATAAGAAGTTTCTAGAAGAGTTATAGTATACTACTATTATATTTCTTTTGAAGAATACGATCGCTTTCTATTAGTCTCTTGATTAGAGAATTATTAGAATCTAGAAGATCTATTATCGTCGTAAATAGCTATAGTATATCTATAATAAGATTGTGAGGGCGCTTTTCAATTCTATTATAGAATTAAAAATATTAAGTTATGAGTTCGGGTGCCGCGCTTCATAGAAGACACACACTCTATTTGAACTCATATGGAGTTTATACGGCGTATTTATATAACTTCGTACGATCTAATAAAGATAAATAAAGAAGAAGACCTATATAAGCGAATATATATACAAGAAGATCTATATAAGCGAATATATATACTATAGACTATTCGCTAGAGTATAATAGTATAGAATAAGATTATAGTAAGAATAATTAAGACTTACTAGATTAAATCGCGTCTACTCTTTATTAAATACGATTTAAATATAAGAAAAAAAGTGAAAATTAGTAACTAAAGAAAGAAGCTTTATATATAGAAGCTTTAGAAAGAAGATATTTAGACTACTATTTAATAATTAGCCTAGTAGTATCGTATTAAGTTCGCTATACGTATTAATTAGTTTCTAAATCCTAAGAATAAGATAATTACGAACTTTTCTAAAGACGCCTTAGTTAGTATTGCTAAGAGCTATACTATTACTAATTATAAACGAGATTATAAGTTAGATAAAGAAGACGTAATTAAACTATGTATTTAAGAGAGAGAAGTACTACAGTGTTAGGCTGTACGAAGCCATATGAGTGCCTGTGGGTGCGCCGTATGGGCTTCATAGGGGCAAATAGAGTGCGCCTTCTATGAAGCGCGGCACCCGAACCCATGAGTTATATTTTTAATTCTATGGTACAATTGAAAAGCGCCCTCATATGTAGTTACTTTAACGACTTCGTTTAAATAAAGAATAGCAAGAGAAGAGTAATCTAGATCTATTATTATATCTCAGTTACTACGAGTTAACTATTCGAGATCGTTTAATAGCTAGTTATAGCAAGTAGATCGAGATTACGAGTTTCTTTAATACGAAGAATAATTAGAATACTAATAGAAAAGATCGTTTAAAAGCTATTTGACTAGCTATTTAGAAGTTATTTAGCAAAGTATTTAAGAGTTATTTCTAGCTATTTAAAAGTTATTTAACTAGCTATTTAAATACTTATTTAACTACTAGAGAAGATTATTTACGAGCTATCTAAAAGCTAATTAGCTAGCTATTGAATTACTAAGTTACGTTAGAATACTAAGAAACTAGATCTAACGATATATTAAATATAGCGAGTATTTACTATAATAGTAATAACTCTAGTCCTAACTTTAATATTAGCGCTAGAACTTAATCGATATCTTAGTACTTTTTAATTATACTAATTAATTTATTAATATAAAATACTATACTTAATTATTTAATTTAAAGATATCTAAGTCTTACTAATGAAAAGAAAAAAAGTATTATATAATAATACTATATCGATTTAAATAAAATATTAATATTTTAATAATACTAGTTCTAGTTCTAAGAGTATATATCTTAGAGAGGTATATATTCTAGAAAACACGTGTATTGTCTATTTCTCTCTATCTCTCTTTATTTCTTCGCTAAAGAATTATATCTTAATTAATTGTTAACTTTAATCTCGTGTCGTCTATAGCTAGAAATGCTACAAGACGTTATTAAAAAAGCCGTTAGCAATAGAAGAACGATTATTTAGTCTCGTAATTACACTTTTAAAATTAGCTACGATCTTAGAGAAAAGTACGATATCGACGTTAAAATCTCATAATATAGTATTAAAATTAGTCTATAACGTCTTAAAACCTTTCGCAAACCACGATACAAGATCTAAATTTAAGTATTTATATCGTTTTATCATCAGACGACTCCTTACTACAAGAGATTAGATTCCCAGATCCTACAATTAAACGTTCAACTTTTAACGTATACGACACGCACATCCCTACGCACACCCCTACGCACATCTCTACGCACACGTAAATACGCAAAAAGTAGAGCCTCGGGCTTTTAGTCGTATATTACGAAAGACTAAATATAGTCGAATTCAATTTAATCGAGCTACTATAAAAGATCTATATCTAGATCTCGTATCTAATATACGATATATAGAAGAGACGTTTCTATAGGGGTTAATAAGTAACGAATTGCAGAAGCAATTAGACGATTTATTTAACACGATTAAGATATACGTACTGAAGACCTATTAATCTCAAATACGTGAACGTGTCGAATCTACACTATATGGAGTAATTCGAAAAGGAGATCTTAAAGCGATTAAGATACAAATTCGGCTTATAATTAATAATCATTGTAAGCATCTTCTTTAGGGCGATTACAGTTATGATACTGGGGAGAATATAGACTCGGGGGAAGATGATAAGAATAAATTAAATTAGTAGTGTAGATACGTTCAAACGATCCAATTGCAAAGAATCTTCTTAGTATTCTCAGCCTTGGCAAGTTTTCCACTACTGGGTAGCCCGCGCCCCCAGCACATATTTATATCGTGTGGTCACGGACAGATTTGTAGATCGAGAATGGGGATTGGGCTGGGGAAATGCGTGGGTGAGGCGGAGGCTCCTGTCTGTTGAGCTCCAAGGGAGATGCGGATGTTACAGGGAGAAGGTTGTGAGAAGCTGGTTTTGGGTGGGAGATGACAGTGGGTTGTTCTTGAGGGGTTGCAGAACGTTTATTGGGGTTGGGTGGCATGGGCAGAGGACAACGGGGGAGGGAGACTTGGGCTGGAGGAGCAATAGGGTTGACAGCAAAAGTCCTGGACGCCAAGGTTTCGGCGCCAAGATCTCGGAAAACGCCCCACCGGAAAGGCTGCCTAGACAATACGCTTATATCTCATTCGGAACTGTGCCTATAAGTGCCCCTAAGGAAAGATTCTAGGGTCTTTTATTACGGGGTTTTCTTCCGAAAGTAGGGTTAGGGTTTTACCAGCGCTGTCCAGGACTTTTGGTGTCAACCTCCGTAGACCTACAAGGCCTGAATGGTTGCCGGCAGAGGATTGCCTTCGGGTGCACAGTCTTGCTGGCCAATCATACCAAAACCACTTATCCTTATCGGGTTAGCGCCAGTAGCTAAACCGCAGTGGTACAAGGCCCCACTACTTCTACCTTCTCCTTTCTTTCACCTCCACGCCTAAGAAGTTGGATGAGATGAAATAGAAGACCTAGAAATCCGGGTCAGGTTCTTGAACAAGTCATTCATACACCAATTGAGCGAGGTGAGTATTACGATTGAACCGAGCAGTGTGTCACGCATATTCATCCCTACGTCGAGACCACAATCAGTACAATGACAACAAACGGCCATACCTACGGCACACACGCCTCGAATGATTCCTTGGACCATGTCATTCCCCTTCTGATTAACGGCAAAGAAGTCACCAACGATTCCACTTTCGATGTAGTCTCCCCCGTAACCGGCAAAGTCATCTGGAAGGCTTCTTCAGCCTCCAAACAGCAAGCCGTTGAAGCCGTCGAAGCAGCTCAAGCCGCTTTTCCGGCATGGTCTAAGACCAAACCCTCATTTAGGCGAGATATCCTGATCCGGGCGAGCGATATACTCAAAAGCCGCGGTGACGAAATCAGCGAGTACATGGACATCGAGACTGGATCTACTGAGGGCGTGTCGAAACACTTCAATTTACCGTCAAGCATCGAGCAGTTGAGAGAAGTAGGCGGTAGGATCGTGACCGTTACTGGCAACATTCCTGTCTGTGGCGAGGAGGGCAAAAGCGCTCTCATGTACAGGGAACCGTACGGCGTCATCTTCGGGATAGCTCCTTGGTAACTACCCCCTCTCTACCCGCTTGAGATGTCGTCTCTCTTTCATTTCCAACCTTCCCAGTGTCTGAGACAACACACAGGAACGCCCCCCTCATTCTTGGCTTCCGCGCCGTGTCGTATGCCCTGGCCGCTGGCAACACCTGCGTCCTCAAAGGCTCTGAGATGTCCCCACGTTGCTTCTGGTGCATCGGCTCTATCCTGACAGCCGCTGGCCTCCCAGACGGTGTCGTAAATGTCATATTCCACCGTTCGCAAGACGCTCCGGAGGTGACGAGCGCGATTATTGAGCATCCCTTCGTAAAGAAAATCACCTTCACAGGCAGCACAGCCATAGGAAGTATCATTGCAGCTCAAGCCGGGAAGCACCTAAAGCCAGTGGTCATGGAACTTGGGGGAAAGGCGCCAGCTATTGTTCTCAAGGACGCCAATCTTGAGAAAGCTGCAGAGGCCTGCGCGGTTGGGGCTTTTGTGCATAGTGGGCAGGTATGCATGTCTACCGAACGCATCCTCGTTCATTCTTCCATCGCCGAGAAATTCCGTGAAGCTCTAAAGGCCGCTATGGAGAAGATCTTCGGCGAAGAGTCACCGGCTCCTATCCTGGTGAACGCGCCGCCTGTGCAGAAGAACAAGAAGCTGGTGGAGCAAGCGCTTTCCAAAGGCGCCAAAATCCTGGCTGGAGACCTGAATGCCGAAGAGCGTTCCGACACTCGCATGAGGCCAATTGTTGTTGAAGGTGTTACGAAAGACATGGATCTGTATCAGACCGAATCATTTGGACCCACCGTCTCGCTGATCGTGGTCGACAGCGAGGAAGAAGCCATTGAGATTGCTAATGATACTGAATACGGTCTCAGTTCTGCCGTTTTCACAGAGGATTTGGCCGCTGGCTTGAGAGTTGCTAAGCAAATTGAAACCGGGTACGAATTCCCCTTTTCTTCTTTCGTCATACCTCTGGGTGGCTTATGCAATACGGGATCGAAGCTGACAGCAACAGTGCCGTACACATCAACAATAGCACCGTCCACGAAGAACCCAATCTCCCTTTCGGTGGTGCCAAGAAGAGTGGATGGGGCCGGTTCAATGGTACTGCAGGCATCGAGGAGTTCCTGAGAATCAAGTGCGTCACCTGGTCGGACTAAGCATTTGCGTACCAGATCTGTACATAGCGCCGCCTTTGCTCTTATGTATGAGAAAACGGCATATGCAGAGACACATCCAATGGGTCTACACCCCCCTTCCTCTTCCCCTTTATTTTATGAACCTCCTAGCACGCATTATCCATTTACCTCTACACCTCCCTCTACACCGCAAAAGAATCCCCTACATCTGCAAGTCACCCTTCCTTCCAAACGTAAGCCCCTCCTACTCAATCCCAATCTCCCGCATCATTACACCCCCTCCGCCCCAAAACTCCCAAAGACCTCACCCATTCCGTCCATCCATCCATCCATCCAACCATCAACCCCGCAAAAACATAAAACACCAACGCTCCAAAACCAAGACAAAATCCCACCACGCAAGTCTCTGCGAGTTGTGTCAAGCATCCATACATACATACATACAGATATACATACATACATACAGATATACATACATACATACAGATATACATACATACATACAGATATACATACATACATACGCATGCTTACCTCCGCGAGTGAATGAATAAATGAATGAAATGAACGAACGAATGAATGAAGAAAAGTAATAAGTATCAGAGGGCGCGCCGGGCGGCATATCCGGTTCGATAGGTATGTATTCATTACCTCGCGGCGTGTTTCTGAAAGGCTGTCTTTTTCACTTTGCGTCTTACGGTAGGTAAATGATGTTCGGCGGGAGAGAGGGGAGAGGAGAGGGGGAGGAGAGGGAGGAAGAGGGAAGAGGCCCGGGGGGGGGGGAGGAGAGGGGTTGAGGTGCTTGATACAGAGTGAGTGCGAGGAAGTGGATTTAATGTTTTCCTATTTATCCGTTGATGGTAGATGGTGAGCGCGCGGCGCCGCATCAAGAATATCCTCCCCCCACTCATCCCGTCTGTACCTTTCGGCTCCGTCAGCCCCCCATTTCCCCCTTCCCTCTTTAACTCTTAAGCACAGAATTCTGAGCGGAATTGCTGGCAAGATATCCTTCTTCAAACTAATCCTCCCGGCCTTATAGAGCTAATTTCTCCCTGACCCCAAGCTCCCCGCGTTCGCGTAACAAGGCTGGCTGGTTGTTTAAACGGTCAAGAGTTAAGAATTCCGAGATTCGATCTATAAACGCCGTTCTTCTTCTTGCACATATTGACGCTCGCTCACTTGCGTGAGATAAGTCTTGAGATAAGTCTTGAGCTCAGATGAGAGTTCTTATGGCGGTACCAACCATCCCACCCCACCCCACCTAAGAGATTCCAGACGGACGGACGGGCGACGACGATATGGCAATTGGAGGTAAGGTAAGATGGTACGATAGTAGATATTGTATTTATTTATTGATACGGCGGGTCTGGTTTGAAGCTCGCATCAGCCGAATAGTTCTATTTTGGAATGAGTGGGGGCAGGCGCGATGATAACAGTGCCTTGATGGCTTGATGCGTGAAGGTGATTTTAGCTGCGCCGAAGCGTTCTATTGATGATTTATAGAGAGAGAGAGGTGTGGTGTGCGGAGGGAAGAGAAAGAAAAATGAAAGAAAGAGGCGTTGTATATAAGGGCCGCAACTTCCTGGGATAAAGGATTTTGGTCTTGCTAAGGGGGTGGATCTTGGAGCCGGTAGTAGCTATTTCCTTTGCTTGTGTCCGATAGTCTGTGGGTTGTTGCGTTGACAAGTTGCGACCTCTGCACTTCATATGTCGAGGAGCCCATTAGAGCGAGATTCGGGAGCGAAAGACATTACATGGGCGTGTATGTCGAATGTGCCCATGGAACGAACGTCCTGCGATCGAGATCTCTCAAATTGTGAAATCGTAAGAAGTATCAAGCGACCAAGCACACATCACACATGGCAAATATGTGGTGGGGCTGGCCCGACGTTTGCCCTTGGGGATGGGCAATTTGTATGCATCAAGCCAAGTTCCTGACTGACTGTGTTGCCATTAGTATACGGTCTTCCTCCCTCGCTAGATCATGTCATTCATCGGGAAGTATTCACTTCTTCTTGCCTTCTATCAGCAGTGCAGTCTCCATCTAGCAGACACCACAGAAATACTCTGTTGGTGCTTCAAACACCCACAATACAGCTCAGGAATATTCACCGTCACTCTGTCCGTAACCATCAGCTCAGTATCTTTAGTACTTGCACCAGCTGTAAGAGGTGAAGCATCTATCAATCGTGCGTGGCCCCCGAACTGTCCCGCTCTTGTCAGCTCGCCGCTGATGATGTTTGGGGTGTTTGTGCTGCTTGATATCTTTTCGTGCCTTTATATTGCTATGTAGAGAAGGATGTTGACTCGAGAGTCTTGAAGATGGGTAAGGCGGTTTGAAGAGAGCTTGGGTAGGTGGTTCATGTTTGGAGAATGCCTGGGTAAGTGATTCATGTTCGGAGTGATCAATATCCGTCTCAAACATATTATGGGAGAAGTCGGCACGATCTTGTTGAACATTGTGGCGACGATGATAATTCTAGGGTGGAGGAAAGATGTTGTAGCATAGGCGAGACAGAATAGCGGAAAGTTATACGTGAGAAAAAGATGCCGAGACGCGGAAGATCGTACGTACGGAAATACAATGGTAGACACGGCTATTACTTAAATCCCAACAGGCATCGTTGTGCCACAAATTTTAGAGATATCTATATATCGTGATTGGTGTAAACCTGAATTGTCTGATGCTGCTTCTTCGCGCGTATTTAACTAATTAGTCATCACTGGTCGTCGGGTCCCATGAGCACGGCGAGTATTCCGTAGTATGCAGCAAGTCCATATCCTCCGCTGTCAGCTCGAAGTCGTAAACGTTGGCGTTCTCCTCGATCCTTGAGGGTGTCACAGACTTGGGCAAAGGCACAAATCCCTGCAGAATTATCAGCTACCCCATCTCATATACCGTCGCTAGGAGCTGCCACCTTTTGTAAACTCCACCTGATCAAGACCTGCGCGGGCGTCTTCTTATACTTCCCTGCCAACGCTTGCAAAGCTTTCTCCTCAAATCGTTGACCCCTCACAATTGGGCAGTAAGCTTCGATAACCACGCCCCTCTTCTGGCACCACTCTACAATGTCGGGCCTTGTAAGCCAAGGATGCAGTTCCCATTGCCCTACACTGATCTCTCCGCCTTGACCCTTGCCGTGCTGTTCTTCGAGTTCTTTGATGTAAGACTCCAACTCGTCGAGATGGTGGACACCATAGTTGGAGACGCCGATGGAGCGGATAAGTCCGGCGCGTTTTGCTTCGACAAGAGCTAGCCAGGCGCCTTTGCGGGCTGCGGTGCCGCCGTAGGGTGCATGGATTAGGTACCTGTTGGGCAATCAGATCGGGGTAGTTTCCAGAGACCATGTGGTCCAAGGAAGACTACAAAAGCAATCTTACAGATCAATGTAATCCAATCCGGTTTGTTTGAAGCTCGATTCTATTGATGCTTTGGTCTGCTCGTATCCCATTGATCGGGGGGGAACTTTCGAGGTGAAGAAGATTTCGCTTCGAGGGATACTACACTTTCTTATGGCATCTGCGCATGGTTGCTCATTGCGGTAGACCCTTGCTGAATCTGATCAACTCGTTAAAGGCGGAACCTCCGATGAGACTAGAGCGGAGAAGCCTACCTACATGGCGGTAACCAGTCTTAAACGCATGCAGCGTGACGTCTTCTGTCACGTTGGCCGGTCTGATTGCTTGTAGTCAGTAGAAGTTTGACCAAGGAGGCGGAAATGGTACGTTTGATAAACCTATCAATCACTGCGTTAGCACTTGATCTGGTCTATTTTTTAAAGAGTCTTAAACATCCAATTCTTAGGGATTTGAATATCATCCTTGCCAAGGCAAACTATATAAACAGATAAAGTAGCGTATACTCACACCGTAACCCAGGATCGGAATGTCATAGCCTGAGAGCATTTTATATTTTGAGTTGATGTTCAGATCAGCCATTTTCGTTGATGCAAAGCCACGAGGTTGAGCGGAATGACGGTAAAGGTGACTGAGTCCTGTTATTGCTCTCTTCATTATAAAGGAATGCTAACAAACACGAGTGAGTCATATTGTAGGATTGATGTGTTGATACACGCTAGTTCCAACCAAGCTAGGCTGAAAATTGTCTCGAGACCCTGAAACGCGTGTTTATCGATAAGATGCTTGGCAGCTCGAGTAATCCCACCTTCACTTCTACGGCTTCACTTCTTTTCTCCTTCCCCTCCGCTATTGCGGAGGACGGCACACAACACCAGGAATTTCAGTTTTCAAACCCATACTCCTATCCTCTGCACTGACGTGGAACTTGACCGAGACTAGAGAAAGCACTCGAGCTCCCCATCCGGCAGCATGAAATATGTCTTGGTCTCTGGAGGTAAGACTGACCTGTTCGCCTCATTTTACGCTGTCTGTGACCGGGTCTGACCGTGACTGACTGTCCTTAGGTGTGATCAGGTGAGATGGTCTCTTGAATTTCAAAAAGTTTAGAAGAGCTGATATGATGCAGTGGGATTGGCAAAGGAGTTATAGGTGGGTTCAGTATATACTTTGCATGGCAGACATGGCCGGCTGACGCGACCGAAGCGTCGACATGTGGACTACTCTTGAAGACCAAAGGTTTCAAGGTACATTATACTCAAAGACACGCGAATGAAGCTCAGTGAAGTGGGCTGGCTGATTTGTTCGTAGGTGTCTTCGATCAAGATAGACCCTTATTTGAACATTGATGTTCGCCCTATCACGGCCCATGGCCACTAGAATGATCTGACATGTACTTAGGCTGGTCTGATGGCTCCGGCCGAGCACGGAGAGGTCTTTGTCCTCGATGATGGAGGCGAAACCGACCTTGACCTAGGAAATTACGAGCGCTACCTCAACGTGACCTTGACCCGCGACAACAATATCACAACCGGAAAGATGTATCAGAATGTCATTGGAAAAGAAAGAGCGGGGAAGTACATCGGCAAAACGGTCCAGATGGTACCTCATCTTACCGACGAGATCGAAGAGACAATACAGAGGGTGTCTCGTGTGCCAGTCGACGACACAAACGGAACGCCTGACGTTTGTATCATAGAGCTTGGTGGAACTGTTGGCGACTTGGAGAGCGCAGTATTTGTGGAGGCTCTTAGACGGTTGCGAAGAACAGTGGGCAAGGACAACTTCCTGCAGATACATGTCTCGCTAGTTCCTGACATACATGGCGAGCTGAAGAGCAAACCGACGCAAGCCGCTATCCGAGATGTACGAAGTCTAGGCCTGAGTCCTGATCTCATTGCGTGTCGTTGTTCGAAACCTTTGGACAAGAAGCTGGTCGATAAAATAGCCTTGTACTGCGACGTCGAGCCCAGTCAAGTTGTTTCTGTGACCGATGTGTCTTCTCTCTACCGTGTACCTCTGTTACTGGACTCCCAGGGCCTCACCGAGCAGCTCATTGACGTCCTCCGTCTCGACCAGAGTACAATACCGCCATCACTAGTGACCAGAGGGAGCCAAACTTGGGACGCATGGAAAGAGCTCACCATTTCACGAGATCATTTCTTCAAGGAGGTCCGGATCGTGCTTGTTGGGAAGTACACCGATCATCCCGACGCTTATCACTCGGTCACCAAGTCTCTAGAGCATGCTGCAATGGCATGCTCAAGGAAACTGGTTCGGATAGATATTCACAGCGGACATCTCGAGGCTGCCGCGGAAACGGAATCGCCTGTAGATTACCACAAAGCATGGCATCAGGTCTACACCGCGGATGGCGTACTGGTGCCTGGCGGTTTTGGTGTACGCGCCTGTGAGGGAATGATTTCTGCGATTAAAACCTGTCGTGAGAAGAAGACCCCTTTCCTTGGGATATGCCTTGGTCTGCAGCTTGCCGCCATTGAGTTTGCGAGAAACAAATGTGATTTGCCCCAAGCGGACAGCACTGAGTTCCACGAGGATGCGGCCGTCCCTCTCATCATCGAAATGCCAGAGATAGATAAGACTACCATGGGCGCCACCATGCGTTTGTATGTCTCTTCAAGCAGGCTTTACATAAAAACACGCTGACTTTTCAATAGGGGAAACCGCGCCACGCACTTTCAGCGCGGCTCTGAATGGTCAAAGCTCTATAATCTCTATCGGAACGATCCTGGCTCCTCAATACCCCCAGCAAACGGTATACCTCCATCTAACACCTCGAACAGCGACGTTACATCTTCTCCCACCAGTGGCATCTCAAGCGATGTCTCCACCGCAATGGGCACTGCGGTACAAAAACTTTGCCCATCGTCAGACGCCGGTCCTCTGATTATCAACGAACGTCATCGTCACCGCTGGGAAATCAACCCTGCCTACGTTGAAACGTTGGAGAGCGCTGGCATGAATTTTGTCGGACGCGATGATAGTGGCAAACGGATGGAGATCCTCGAACTCAAAGACCATCCTTTTTTCGTTGGAGTCCAATTCCATCCGGAATATTTGTCAAGAGTCTTGAGGCCTAGTAAGCCATTTCTCGGCTTTGTGGCTGCGAGTGCAGGCATTTTGCCAGAGATCATGAGTGGCAACGGGAGGAGAGCGGGCTCCATGGGGAACGGAGAGACATGACTGATAGACATTCTGTTGGAGACAAAGGCATAAGGCCAGGGTATGTGATTGTATATAGATGATGATGATGACGATGATGGTTTTGGATGAGGCATAACATGATGCATGGTCCTGAACGGATGCATGCTCAGCTGAGCATCATAGAGGCCTGGAGAGCCACATCGACATAGAGGGTATAGCATCTTTTAGACTAATGCCGGCGACGGCTAACAAAAGTACCAATAATTCTCTACAAGAAACCTGAATATTCGAGGTTGAGCAAGTCTTTCGCTAATACTTGTCATGAATAGGCGCCTTCAATCTACAAGCCTCAAGACGCTACTTTATTGACTGTCTAAACCGTACTCAAACACCACCATTCGCCCTCAGCATCCACTCACCACAAAGCTTCGGTATGAAAATGAAAGACGGCTACACCTATCGATGAGAATAATCTGCAGGTGATTTCAACCCTTCATCTGGTCACGTAAGAAGCGACTAATACAATGGTGTAGTCTCACTTCTATGTAACCGTCGATCGGCTATGAAGGAAATAGTAAACATGTGGATATACTCCAATCTCTCCGTACTGTGGTCCTCACCGATAAGTGCAAATCTACGCACTCCAGTCGCGTCCATTCATCATCGGAGACGTTCTTTCGCATATCGCATTGTCGGGTCTATGTTGTCTCACCAGGCGCGAGGGCACTCGCATGTAGGGAATGAGCCGTCCCATGCATAAAGTTGGGCTCCCATGGAACAGTGTCTTCAAAGAATTTTCCGTCCTGAAGATGACATGCTCGAATGCTACCGCGGGGCAGATATGTTTCTTGCTGGCTTTCTTGTTCATGGCAGTGAACACACTGTCCATCATCTCCCCGCGTCAGAATGTCTCGAAAAATTTTACGACTCCTCTTCTCGTGAACCTAGACATAATCCGTGATACACGCTTTACCTACAAAGCAGTTTTCTCGGAAAACACACTCCCCCTCACGCCTTGCCTTATGAACACAGTGGAGCTGCTAGCCCAGTATGCTGAGCGTGATTGGTTGAGCCAAGTCAGAGCTCGTCATGGCGTCGTACTGCCTGAATATCCGCAGGTTGAGATTGCGGTCATACCTGCCGCGCCTGCCTTTTCTGTCGAAGTCCGTTTGGTTATTTGGGGCATTTACGTTGGCATCCGGGACATAGTCTTAGAGAACAATTACCACGAGGCTGAATTTGAGATCTTTTGGGAAGAGAAGTTGGTGGCTTACATCTATTTCACGTTACCAACGGACCTCCGAGTTACCAGCAGCAATGCGACTTTGGGGACTCTTCAGTCCCTAAACTTGCTACTGCCTAGTCCCAATAACACCATTGGCGACACCCTCGATACCTCTAGTAGCGCACAGGATTCTCCTGATGCATTGTACGATGGGCACTTCAGCTGGAGGCCTATCTTCGCGCCCACAGCCAGAACCCTCACGGTCGTCGAAGTATTCCTCACGGTCATGGCCGGCTTGGAAAATGCAGCCCCACACGCAGCCTCCGACAAAGTCCGCGGACCATACGCGTCAGCTGCAGTTGATGTCAATGCAAATGTGCAATTCGGTATCCACAAAAGGAGAAAACCGCGCCCTAGGCCGCCCTTCTTTCAGTACATCCATATCATCAAAGCTTTGAGATTGATTCCTGGGTACATGTTAGAGAAGGGGAGATTCTCAGAATTGTTTTTCACGATAGGCGTCGATGATGTACAGGTGGGGGAAGGGTATTTGGAGAAGGGTCATTACATTCCTCCAGGATTTATCCTGGGGGATGTGCTTGCGTCGAAGGATAATGTGTCGCTGTCGTAAACGGCCATGTTACAGCGGGATGTTTACTGCTTGACACCGAAGACTGGACTGACCGGCTGGCCATTAATAGAATCCTCTAGGATTTGGTTGCTTGTTACTCTCATAATACCTATGAGCCATTTCACTTGGTGAGCAAGCTGCCAAGAATAGCCTTTCACAATTCGTCCCGCGGTCGCCTTTTCTTGTAAGTTTCTCTCCATTGGTGGTACTCCTAGAAATCTTTCGTCAAATTCAGAATGCTTATAACTGTTTCAATTCATTTTGAGCCATTATATCTTCCCGCAGTCACATTTCTCGTGGAATCAAACTCAATGTCTGGTACGGGCTGACTCGTGAGCTAATCCGGAAATAGACTCTTATCGATATGAATGCTTGGCAGTAAAGAAATGGAGAGCTCAGCACTCAACAACTCATCATCAGCACCTTTAAAGTTTCTTTATTCCGTGACACGCCCAAGTCGTCTTCAGTCGCGCCGTGACAATTCTCTTTGTCTTTGAAGATAGTCTTCCCCACTGTCTCCCCAAGCACTACTCTAACGCCACCACCACAATGCGCCTTGTAAAACAGGCAATTGACCGCGATGGGTCAGGCACTGTCACCCTCTTTCCCGAGGACCCTGAAGATATGTGGTTCACCTACAATCTCATCCGCCCCTCCGACCTCCTCCGTGGCTCTGCCCTTCGCCGCGTCACCACTGAATCAGCCACAGGCTCCACGTCCTCTACGCGGGTGCACATAAACCTACTCATACGAGTGGAAAAATTAGATTTCGATACGCAGTCCTCGCAGCTACATGTCTCGGGGCGAATAATCGAGGAGACTAAATACACCAAGGTGGGCCAATGGCATACTCTGGATTTGGAATTGAATAGGAATTTTACGTTGGAGAAGAAAGGCGGTTGGGATTCGATAGCGAGAAATCTTGTGAGGGAGGCATGTGACCCTGTAAAGCAAGCGGATGTCTGGGCCGTAATCATGCAGGAGGGTTTGGCACATCTGGCAGTCTTGACTGGGCAGAGAACAGTACTCCGACAGAAAGTAGAAACGACGGTGCCGAAGAAAAGAGGTACGGGAAAGCAAGGAGACCACGATAAAGCTCTCGACAAATTCTTTCAGACGACCTTGGACACGCTGCTAAGGCACATTGATTTGAGTGCGAATTTGCCAATCCTGTTGGCAAGTCCTGGCTTCGTGGCTCAGGCTTTCCTGAAGTTCATACTTGATACGGCGATAAAAACGGGCAATAAGCCGCTGATGGGGCAGAAGGGGAATTTTGTTGTCGTACACGCTGCTTCAGGATACCTACACTCATTGAACGAAGTATTACAGTCGCCAGAGGTTCTAGCCAGGTTAAAGGATACTAAGTACGCCCGCGAGACGAAACTGATGGACACTTTCATGAATCTACTTTACAAAGACGATGGCCGCGCCGCTTATGGTCCCACAGAAGTCGAGCAGGCTGTTGAGAAAGGAGCTGTGGGAAGAGGTGGTGGAATACTATTGATCAGCGATTCCTTGTTCAGGGCACAAGATGTGGGGACACGGAGGCGGTGGGTGAGGTTGGTGGATAGGGTCAGAGAAACTGAGGGAGGGGACGTCAGGGTCTTGAGTGGGACGCATGAAAGTGGCAGGCAACTGGAGGGTTTAGGTGGCATTGCTGCAATGCTGACTTTTCCATTGGAGTATCTGGACGGAGAGGATGAAGTGGAAGATCATGCCGCGTTGCTGAACGGAGAGACTAAGGGCGAGAAACCCTGATTCAACCTTCTCGAGGTTCCAGCATCCCAGTGAAAGCGCCATTCCGTTCAGGCTTTTCTCGGAAAATCCTCCTTCTCAAGGGCGCCTACATGAGGGCTAACCCTGAGGACATGCACATAACCATCCTCATCCCCACTCCCTGCAACCTCATCCTCAATCGCACTGGAAGAATGGGACAATGCACTACTCTGGTCGTCAGGGCCGCCCTCACTTTTCTCCACAATCGTCAGGGATCCTCCGAGGCTATTTCCGGACGATGATCCTGGTATTTCCCACTCTTCGTCGTCATCTTCAGGAGTCCTCTGACGCCGTTCGGCTGGCCTTTGAAAGTGCACCTTTGGGCCGTTGCTCGGATTCTGTTGATTGATATCCTGCGGTTCTTTCTTCGCAGGCTGGGCTTCATGTCGCCAACGACCGGGTAGCGTGTCTGAGTCAGCAAGCGATCTTTCTTCGTGCCAGCCAGGCGGCCAGTTGCGTAGGATTGAATATGGCGATGTCTGTTGCCCCCGCACGTAATAACCGGGCTGTAATTCCGGTGCCCTCTCCGACCGGTGCGGGATATCGATGTGGCGGTCTGTTCCTTCGCCAGAAGGTTGATATGTCTTCTGATTCATTGCGCTGTCATAGCGAGGAACTAATCCTCCTCTCGGCTTTCTTGTCTCTCTCCCACCTCTAGGTTGGACCCAACTCATCTTTTCCGGAGACACTGGGGATGTTGCACTTCGACAGAGTTATTAATTGAGTAATAAGATGAAGAAGCTTGAGGCTGATAGCAGTGATATATTCTTTGTTAAATAATACCTTACAAGGATCCCCAAGCGATTGACAAACTTGAGATAACAGCAAACACGCGCATAGGTTGTGCTGTCACAAATTCGATGCAACTTCCGAGGTCAAATCGACCATCAAGGACTACCCTAGACTCGAGGTCCATTATCGTGTGCCTCGTTACAGCGAAAAGAGAAGCGACGGATAGTTAATTGATATCCTCAAATTAAACATCGTATGAAAACGACTTGCGCCAAGGATCTTTTCTATCAGGGACGCGGGACGTGATTGAGCGAATCAGCTACATGGAAAAGATTCCGCAAGCGTATTCCACTCTTTCATTCGCGCAAATGGAGGTGATGTAAAGACAGCAACGACTATTCAGAGCCAGGGAAAAGCTATGGTACCGCCGTACTCAAGTCCCAAAAAGACTGCGCACGCGGATCTTGCTCTTTGATAGTCTCATTCTGTCATTTCGGTCATACATTTAGGATATGATTCTGATCGAGCTTGTTTCCCCCACTAATCTCTGTTGTTTCTCACTTTATCCACAATTCATTCTCTGCTGGGCCCTACCAACCAACCTCCCACCATTCAGCCTTGGGCCATCACCACTTGATCAAGCGCAGCTAGTTACTGACTTTTCTTACTGACATTGAGGAATCAGTCTACCATCTCTCAGTCCCCTTTGATGGTCGCCACGACCACCTTTCCTTCCCAGTCGCGATCTTTTAGTCTTTCCCGACGACTGCCTGACGAATGATTATAGCCTGTTGTTCACATTGAAGCCCAGCTCCTCAAATGATGCAGCGATTGTGAGGTCCAATGACCAACAAGCAGGTCCCTACTCTGATCCTTGGACTTCTGAACAGCAAAAAGCTCATCTCGTGCTTTTGCCTTTGGATCAAGGAGCTCGTGGAGTAAAACACTGTGGGTTACCTCTTTGTCATTCTGCGAGGGCCGGCTCACTGACTGGGATTCCTGATCTTGGGTGGGCCTGGCTGTGGTGCTTGATGTCATTGGTGGTTTGCTGAGATTGCTAAATTCATTGAGAGCAATCTCTGGCGCGGCTTTGCATCTACATTGTCAAAAGTGGTGGTCTCGATGTCTTGACTTTCTGCGTCAAGGCTTGGAGATGTCTGCGATTCAATTGCAATCCCGTGTGAGGAGCCAAGTAGGCAAGGAGCATGCAAATAAGCATATGTAGCGCTAAATGAAAACATATGACTTTTCACAGACCCCAGACTTACGTTCACGAAACCCCTTGTCTCAACCCGCTCCAAGAATAATCTGAGCAGAGTCTTCGCTATTGTCGCTCACCGCTATCTAACCAACCCTCTTTCCCCCTTTTGACGTCGCCCCTCTCTCTCCCCCCCTCTCCAATCAAATTTTACAGCAATCCACCGCCGACCATCTCCCTTTCCACGCTTACCCAATCACTAAACCCCAAACCCATCCCCCTTCAACTCCAACAACGCTCTCCCTCCTGAAAATCTACCCCATCCGCCGCTCCCATCACCACGAAGCCCGGAAACTCGCTCAAAATTCTAAACCAGGACGCGGCCACTGTCTAATAGAGAGAGAGAGAGAGAGACCAGAGAAAGATTTGGCAGCGAGCTTTATCTACTTGATCGATATTGCAAATGCTGAGCGTGTACTCGAGAGTAGCTTTCAGATATGCATGGATAGGGTAAGAGGTAGAGGGTTAAATTGGTGAGTGCGGCTTGGTGGTAAGTAGCTGCTTCGGCGCCGATTCTGGGGTGGAAGGGGGGGGGGGGGGGGGAGGTGCGGTATTGGGAGGGAGAATGATCGCGTTGCGTGGCGTGGCGGTGGTTCTCTAGCTTTGCGCTCTCTGCCTGGGTATAGATGGTCGTGTTGATGTGACAGAGAGGGGGCAAATGCCCGTTTTCTGTGTCATTTCATATTATGCGTGATGTAGTCTATAACATTGAGATATAGGAAGAACGGAATAACTTTGGCCAATGGAGATGGAAAGGGGAGGCAAGTCTTTTACTTTTGGAAGAAAGACACCTGTGCACATGGTGTCTCAAAGTCTAAGCCTCAACGTAAGATGAGTCACTGGACCTGCAAATACGCATAACGAGGGGAGAATGACCATTGCGTAGACCTATAGACATATCATAGCAGAGAGCCGCTTGCGACCGAGTCCGCGATTCATCCCATGTTCGTTACCCTGGGCCAATGCCCTACCTTCAAACAGATATTGTACATATCAAGCCATTGCAAGATTGAGTCTTACGGCTCACATTTATCAAGCCAATGTGGCCCACAGCCCCAGCACGGCTCCCAGTAGTGGGAACATACCCCTTCCCAAGTTTAGCATCCCCCACCGATCTATCAACTCTTTTGTACTCTCCCCCTTCGCCAATCCCACCTCCGTAGCTTTCTCGCCCACATCCAACCCCTGCATCTCATCGTGCTTCTTGAGAAGCTTCCGATTCGTAGACATCATCCCGAAAATCGTGTACGGAAATATCGCCAACGGTGCCACGGCAGACAGTCCATACATTTCCGCTTTGGGATGATTCAGGGTGCCATACAGTCTGTAGGAGAGATAGATGTAGGAGAAGGCAGAGATGAGCGCGATGGCGGGATTTATTATCTTGCCGCGGTCAAAGGAGACTTTCCATTGCCTGACTGGGAGTGGGTTTGGGGCAACAAGCCAGGTTGGGACGGCGAAGAAGGATATACCGAGGATACTACCTGCCAAGCTGTTAGAGAAGTTAGAGAGAGGAGGCTGCCTTTGCCTCTGCTGAGGAATGCCGCCCACCAGAGCAGAATGCTGAAGCGGTGATGCCCACTGTTTGGGCAATGCGGATAGATGCTGGCAGGGGCGCCATAGCTAAAAGATGTAGTAACGGGCTGACGGATGCTTGGATTATATAGTGATAGATCAGGGTTCCTCTAGGGCCCACTCTACTGCCTTCTTGTAAGATGGGACCTTGGTTTGATGGATCATTTGGGGGAGGACTGAGGAGAGGTACTCTAATTTAGATCGCCTACAGAGCGTACTTAGCGGTAACATAACTGCCTTGTAAACCGTGAAATTAAACCTCTCGCTTGCAAGTTTTCAATGTAAAATACGATTAGCGCACTTCCGGTACAACAGCAAAGGGTCAAGGTTTGCTGTCCATCTCTAGAATTCACGACTTACCCAACTCAAGAGCTGCGAGTATTCTCGAGACCCAGCAACATAAAGAGAGCACTTACTCTACTTCACCTCCTCCACTCTTTGCAAAATAAGGCTCACTTGTAGGGGTGGCAGCTCTCGATGTTAGCTGGGGTTCAACACAGGCTCCAGCCAAGGCGATGCTTGCGACGAGCTCTGGCTCCCTCACATAAGACTGTCAACTATAACTTTTGTCTATCATTCACGGGTCTAGGGCAAGATGGTTAACATGAACGTGTTTCGTATATTGGGCGATTTGTCCCATACAGCCTCAAAGTGCATCTTGATCTGGGCAATACATGCCAACCAGAGCGCCGAGGGTAACCATCTATGACCTTGCCCGATGTATTTCGCTAATGGCACTGTTATTAGGTGTATCATTGATCACCCAGATGCTGTATGTTGGTGTCTTCATCACCCGTTACCTCGATCTCTTCTGGACTCCGCCTTCCGATTCTATATGGAATTTCATTCTCAAGAATGTCTACATTCTCTCTTCGCTCTATATCATCTTTCTCATGATGAAAGTCTATGCTCGAACGCGGGAAAGAGAAAAGGCGTGGAGATTAGGGGCATACTGTCTGGGGGGATCAATGGCCCTGGCGCCCATCGCCACGGCCATTGCCGAAAGGAAAAACTTTAGCTTCTTTCAATTGTCGTGGACTTTCTCAATCATATTGGAATCGGTCTGTGTTATTCCCCAACTTCTTTTGCTCCGACAAACGACCGTGCCCACAGTCATCGATTCCTTCTACCTTCTCACACTTGGTTCATACCGAGCTTTCTACATACTGAATTGGATCGTACGCCTGGCGTCTTCCGAGCATCATTTTGAGTGGCGAGCAGTACTTTTTGGAATAATCCAAACGGCTTTCTATGTGGATTTTGCGTGGGTGTATTGGATACGGCAAAGGGTCAAGCTCCGAAATGGCGGTATCGTTGACTCGGATGATTTCAGTCGAGGATTTCTGGTCAGCAGGGTATTGGGCCGAGGAGATGCAAGCGTGGACGATGAAGAGCGACGTCCAGTGGAAGTAGCGGGAAGTAATGGCAGCGCAAGAGCAACAAAGAAAAGAGGTAATTGGGGACCAAGAGGTATCTCGGTATCTGCAGATGAGGACGACATGAATCAAACGCCTCGACCAGAGGGTGCAAAGAGGGATGAGCTGGCTGCACTGGTGGAGGAAGATGACAGCGAGGATGAGATATGGAGCTCCAACCAAGACGCCAACGGCAGACCGAAAAATTAATAAAACGGAATGAAAATCACGATTCTCATCGCGCGGCGTGGAGGGTCAGTATCATTGACAGGAAATCGGCTTCTTGTAGACTGGGTGATGCCCGATGGAAGGGGGATAAAGCACACATCTGAGCCCGAAACCTAGCGATTGGATGGTCGGACCCAAGGCGCATCGCCCAAGCATAGATGCCGTTCAGCGCTTGCTTACACCTATTATTAATTGAAGCCTTGAGCCAGGCCCCCAACACGCAGGAGGACTCAGCTGCGTCTCTAAAGGCTGAGAAATGTTTTGGATAGATTAAGAAAATGGACGATGGATGGAACGCCATGATAAGCTACAAGGGGTCTATTGGTACGACCTTGTTACACAGCCTTGGAATGGTCGACCGACCCATATGGGGGCCACCTCCAAAAGAAGCAGCCTGTGGGGGGCTACTGGAGATGCTAAAGGTCGCACGGAAATAGGATCTACGTCTCCCTGCCATGTGTGAACGGGCTCGCAACAGTATAGAGAACCGAGGTCTGCTAGTGGTAGGGCAGAGAGCAAAATGGCCCAATAGTTCCGAGTACTTTGCTCACAGCCTCAGATGTTATTGCAGCTGAGGTAGCCGGTACCTTGATCCCTCGAATGCGCTGGCAAGATCCTACCCCATTTACAGGGTTTGTCAGTGTTTCGATGTTTATAACACAGCCTCGAGCGGTCGATGAAACGTTCTGCTAAACGCCAGTGTGCTGATCGGTCGAGTTTACCGAGCCGAGAAAGTCAAAAGGCATACGCATCACCACTTTATGACAGAAGAAAATCAATCATCTCAACTATACTCAGTATCAGCGTTCTCGCAACTTCGTCTTCGAATCTTGCCATTGAGCGCAGCCATCAACTTCTTCTACCAGTATCCATTCCTCTTCTTGTTCTGCAGTGAGACGTATCTTGGTAAAGCGTTCGAGGCGCCGTTAATTGGTCCGGGAGGAACGAGGCAGAAGGAGCAAGTATGTAGGATCACTGCCTGTTCCTCCTCCCATTCCTCTATTCATCCTACGAGTATTTCAGCCGCTGGTTGATTCTTTGACCTGCTCGGCCAGTTGATGTTTTTGAGTCTTTTCGTCCCATGTTTGGAATCCTTCGGCACGCCCTCGCAGTTTTTGCTTTTTTAGGAAATTAGTCGCTATCTAAGGGAGGATTTAAATAGATACTTAATTACCCGAATGCAGCTAATTTTGGACCATTTTTCCAATTGTTGTCGGGCTCTCGGTTAGGCGGAAATACTCCGGTAATGTACTGACTAATGTACCACGGTAACATCTTTTAGCCCTGGATAAGGTAGAAGATCTTACCTCAGAGTTGCATGCTCTACTTCTGAACTACTACCATGAGGGTAGGATGAGTCGGGGGCCATTAAGATTGTGACCATTGATGCACTATATGCATGCTGCATCCTTCAAGCCCATCCTCGTGCACGTTCGCTTACTTCTCGGCCTTCTCCACTTTCTAGCACGTGTCTAGCCGTCATCTTATGGTACTCACCGGTGATGGTAATCGTAAAAATACGGCTCCTATATGTACACGCATGAAATAGTGCTCTCTCTTATAGATCTGCGAAGGAGGGTCAAAAAAGAGCCAATGAGCGGAGATTTCCTATGTGTGCATACGCTACCACGAGTATGGTCAGCAGAATTGTACCTGCACATTAGAGCATTGCACGCCGGTATAAGCCAGGTGTGACTCGTATGTCTCTTCCTATGATGTCGTAATAATCGAGAGATGGCAGCAGATGCTTAGAAGCGTTGACTCATATGCAATATTAATCAAATCATGATCTATTACAGATGGTTGTAGGGTTCAGCGGCTGATCAGCAGGCGAGTGGGAGATATCCAGGATACGAGGATGCACAATTACCGCTAGGTTCGCCCTAGGTACGAGTATCTACCTGACTCTGTATTTGCTGAGAAAGTTTCCTGACATGGATGGGTACAGTAATGATGATGATGATGATTATTACAGGAAATAAAGTGCGAAGACTCGTGAGACAAATTCACTCAGCAAGCAAGAGACTAACAGCCGATAGGCTCTTTTTCTTGTCTGCAAGCTATCCTCAGACTGATCCTTCCCACCCGGCCTGTGCGCGCTTAAAAATGGGGCCTATTTTGATTGAATGATGCAAGGGCCTTTCAGCCAACTGCCATAATCTAAAGAGTGCGGAGAGACAGATTGTGGCATCCGTGCAGTTGTAGAAGGGTTGCCGCTATGCTACCTTGAGCTACTTCCTTTGACATGCTTTTCCCCTGCTCATCGAGCCTCGCTGTGAGCCAATGGCTTCTTCCTTTGGGCCAGCACTCGGGGCAAGCCTTAAGCTATGGCACAGCAGAGAAAAAAATAAAAAAGGCCACGCTAAATTCTCCCCCAGAATTTGAAACCGCTACCAGTAGCTCAGTACCAGGCTGAGCCCACCAAACTCAACTTCACCGTGATTGCCCAAATTCTTTTCATATATCAATCTCTCGCTTCAAGGATGATCTTAAAGACAACGTCCGCAGCATCTGGCACAGTCCGTAGCAACATAATCATGGTATTCCACACGCTCATTTAATTTCCTCTCACACAGCTTACACCCGTATATCTGTCCTACAGTCTATCCTTCTTTCTGCTCCGGCTTGCTTCTTTGCTACTCAACGACCTGCATGACTTTGGCCTTGCATCCTCGTACCTGGCCCTCAATTTAGTCAACTTCCACGTGGTATAACGTCCGCACGAACTTAAAGGGTCTTCAGATTCCGTATATAAGAGTCACGATTTCTTTTTAACGTATACATGCCGCTATTCACCGTTGCCACAACCTAGTCTTCATGCCTTTGGATCAGTACTACAGCTCCGGCGTCGAGGTTATTTACCCAAGCCAGATGATGAATCCCCACCACTTCTCAGAGCCGGAATGGAATCCAACTCCCCTCGTACGTCTCCTCCTTCTGTTGGCTTTGAATCTTCAACTTATGCAACACAGTTACCTTTGAACCCACATGAGTTCGATAACACGCCATACTCATCAGCTCCTCACATACCACCACCAATCTCCATCACCCACCCATCACACGTAGTACCCTTCTCGCGGCCGAAGAGCAGTCCGAGCACATTTGGCCCGAATGTGGAGGATCTACTTTTTACAGAGAACCCGTTCCGCATCAAGAATGAGGACTATGCACCCCCAATGTTCTCTATGTCACCACAACCGCTACCTTCTACCAAGACGCCAAACCCGTACTACGGTGGAGACTACCCAGCATCCAGCCTTGGTGCTTCGCCAGGCCGGCACGTACCAGTACCAATAGCCCCAGACCCCGTTGGTCTCCGACAGATGCAGACTCTTAAGCGTATGCGAGAAGACGAAGAATACTCCGAATACGGCCAGAGAAAGCGAAAGCGCGCCCCTTCACAAGCAGGCCCTGTTGAGCTGAATGAAGAAGAGCAACTGCTCCTCAAGCTGAAAGAAGAGGAAAATCTGCCTTGGAAGGATATTGCAGTGCGCTTCCAGACCGATCTTGGCAAGTCTTACCAGGTGCCTGCGCTGCAGATGCGTTTCAAAAGGCTGCGCGAGCGTATGAGGACCTGGACGGAAACCGATGTATGCAGGCACATCTAATCTCTTTTTTTACGTCCCTCCATGATGATGATCTGATCCTGAGACACAGGTTCAAGCCCTCGAACAAGCATACGATTACTGGGAAAAGTTTCAATTCGATATCATCGCCGCAAAGGTAAGCCCATCTCCCCTCATTCTGCGATAGCGGAAATCTTGCTCTCGGATTATTTGAATCCCTCGCACGCCGTTCACACGTCCCGCTTTTGTGAGATGAAGCCCATGCTAATGTCTCCGGGGTGATCAGATGTTGGACTTTGGCGCCTCAGAACGCTGGCCTGCCAAGTACTGCGCTCGGAAATGGGAAGAGATACATCCAGGACGGGGGCCTTTCCCGACCCACTCCAACTTCCTCCAGGACCTATGGGACGCCACAAGCCCCGTGGAGTCGTTGAGTCATAGTCACAGTCCCAGGCAGACGCAGTTTGCTCACAGCCCGAGGCAAACGCTGTGAGGGGAGCTCCGTGGCAGCCACATCGGGACTATTGTGGACCACGCAATCTTTGGCAGGTTCTGAGGTTCAGTAAGCTATGATGATCCGTCATCTCACGGTTAGCGAACGTGCCACCTCACCACGGCAGCGCACATGGCGGCACAAGAGATAGCGGAATCAGCTGAGAAAAGAAAGAGTCATCGGCGTATAAAGAGATTGGATTTAACGAACATAGATCGCCCGCCGGTGTTATTGCCTATTGCCGGCAAGCGGTCGGCGAGTTTCTGCTTACGATGATACCATTGTTCTATTCGTTTACGTATTCTACGAGTCTTTTTTGGGTAGCTTTGTCTCGCCAGCGTCGCGGTCTGAAATATCATGAGTGAATTGTCATAATGATCGTACATACTGCGTTGCTATTCGGACCGATTTAACGACAGATGTTGTGACATTTTGATTTGTCGCCGAGTGCTGCGGAGCACTCTTTTGGGGAAAGGCAATCTCTATCTCGATAGTGTCGCAGGCGTAGGCGTCAGCGTCTCATTCGTCATCCTTGACGGTTCTGGCCTGCCGTTGTACGGTTGTACTTGTGCAGCGGTCTTGGTCATCTCAGCGTCGTTGTGCTGAATCAGCGAATCTCCGCAGGAGCCCACCAGAAAAAAAAAGGTCCTTTAGAATAAGCTTTGGAGGCGCTCAGCTGAAGAAGAGCCTCAGGCGAAAAGTCCAAAACGAGACCCACACCGCCGCAGGCCGGGCCTCCACAATCAGGAATGAGATAGATGTGTAACAGCATTATCACATCTAAATCTAGTCGACCGCAGATTTTTGGGCGAGGCTGACGGTTCCACGATCGCATTATATGCCCAAAGAGCAAATATCGACGCAGTTCGATGCCACGTCATGCAGCCCGAATCATACCCCAATCTTTGCATCGGCTGGATGCGACCTGGTTGCGCCCCGGTTGATTGATGGGATGCGACCCTTTTCGGACCCATTGTTGCTGTATGCACGTACCATGTGGTGTCGCATCCTTCGGCTTAGAGCGATGTTTAAAAAAATCCCTTGGGATCAACATCCGTCTCAAACAATCCTCTTACACGGAGTTGAAATTCCCTAAAGTACTAGGTATGACCTGATCGGTGTTACCTATTGGTGATTATTATTATTATAGTGCGTTCGCACACAGCCTTGTGGTGTGGTGGCCTTTAATTTTCTTTTAATCTCCCACCACCGGGGTTGGGGGGGGGGGGGGTGTTAGAGACAGGAAGAAGGGGTGCTCAGCCACAAGCGATGGTTAGATTGATTAGATAGTGAAGAGTGTTGGTTAAGTAAGGTAGTTTAGAAGGTAAGAAAAGGGAATGGAAGCGATTGGTTGATGGAAGACTTCGGGGAAAGGGGGTGTGGGAGAGAGTGTTGTGTTTCGAAACGAAAGTCTTTTTGGTTTGGAGGCGGGATGATGCTTTAGTCGCTCAAAGCTTTTTCTTCCAATTCTTACTTCTTACCTGCTTACTTTACATTATTCTACCTCGTACTTCTACCGGCGCTCTGACGCATTCTATCTTTGATGCTTACCTTACTTTACTTTCGCATCTTGAATTATTTCCGACGTTGGCTTTGACGGTATTGTTTTATCGCAGCGCCGTCATCTCATGGCTTGCAGCTCTGCAGGAATGCGTCAGCCGCAAAAAGGTGAGACTGCGTTACGCGATGAGATGAAATCTACTACTGTTTCTCCTGTAGGGGCATTGGCTCTATGATTGGAAATTCGAGAAACTTTCCCAACTTGGAGCTGTTTTACAAATGCTGAAGGAATACTTTAGGTACGTACTGCCCACCGCTTACGCCTCGATTCATGACAAGGAAGAGCAGGATGCGCGGTCATCTTTTCATCATCTGGGGGAAGCCGGCGGCAATCCCTCTTTCCTTCCTCCTCAATAATCCTGTGTCATCGCTTGTTGTCCGTTCATACGCGTGTTCTCGTATTACTCTTGTTTCACGATCTGAATAGCCAAAGTCTGACTTTTCTCGACGGGATTTGTATGATTACAAATTCTGCCTCACTCTATTATAATTTGGTGCTCGAGCTAGGTAGGGTGTACCATCGATGTTCTCAGCGGAGATGATTTCGGCAGGCTTTGTGGCTTTGACTCGTCCGAGAAAAGCGTAATAACAATCCACTTAATAATGGAGTCTTGGCTCAACTCCACGAAAAGGTCGCCATGAATGCTCAAATATATTAGGGGACCATGACACAGACTTTACACGAGCGGGGAGCTTGATCCCTCTGCGCCGGTTGAGTGCTCATTAGGACTCAATTATATGAGCGAAGGGTCAATAACTTGCAACGAAAAGCTGATACAACTCAGCTCTGACATTCATTTACGATTACTGATTTTCCCGATTGCGACTTTCATATATACTTGTCGGTCGCTCCGCGCGTCGATTCTCCGCTCTCGCCACCCCCATCATGTCATGTGCTCATCAAAACCTTCCCAGACGGGCGGATGCCGCATCTACTACCTCGGCAGTGGCAATATCAGTGGATTTTAATAGGATATCAAACAAGGTGCTTAGTTTTATCAAGGAAGGTGGGCGGTCTGGACGAGTCGGTCTTCGGATGGTGTGGAAGTGACTCCTCCGCTATTCCCCGAGTCGGTGCAGGCTCACTGTAATGCAAAAGCTCATGAGGATGCTCTATTGAATTCTCTGTAGGGTGATAAGGCGACTGCAAGACTCGGAGAGAGTACGTAAACATGTGTACACTCTACTAGCGTAGAGAATCTGCCTGCATTGGATTCACTTATGTCCGTATATCTTGCAGTCTCGTCCGAGGTGCTCCTTTCCAGAGAGGTCATTGAATGGCTCGTCTTTGGTATTGACTGTATCTTCTGACCTCATTATGTCCCTTTCCGGATTGCCAAGCTTTCTCGAATAGGTACGCGAGGTACTTATAGCCCCCACGCCCCCATCTTATTAGTCCAATGCCAAGATGTCGAGAACACCTTCCTTTTTCGACACACATAGATAGCACAGCGCTGCTGTTCGGACCAATTGCAAATAGCAGTAAAGCTACCCTGCATGAAGAGCCATGAGGATGAGGGGAGTGGCGGGCGGTGCGTGATACTTCAAAGGCTCCCAGCAGTCTGCAGCACTTCGCGATCAACTGACAAACTTCGCCATGCAGATCAAAGCTCTGAGCATTCTCTGTGCTTGTTTGGCTCTCGGATCCGTCAATGGCTCGCCGTTGCATAGGCGTAACGGTACGTGCCAGAAGACCAAGGTTGCCATTCTGTGAGTCCAGTGACCCTGTCCAATTGCAATCGATGCTGACTCTTTTATCCACAGTGGTGCAGGCACAGCGGGAATAACCGCTGCGGTACGTACCTCTCAATCCATACAAAGCCGCTATGCTTGCACTGATGCCCAAAAGCAAGCTCTCTCCAACGCCTCTGTGACCGACTTCTTGATTTTGGAATACAATAGCGTCATCGGTGGAAGGGTACTTCATACTACGTTTGGCGCAAAAAATAATTCCTATACCGTGGAATTGGGAGCCAATTGGGTATGGTGAATGATAAAGAGAAGTGGTATGGTAGGCTTACTAAACCGCCTTGCCATAGGTTCAAGGCATTTCCACACCTGGGGGCCCGGTCAATCCCATATGGAGATTGGTATGTTGTCGTTGGGATCATGCTGTAGAGAACCGTCCGAGCTAAAGCAGAATGATAGGCCGAGCTTTCGAACCTAACGAACACGTTGGTCTCGCATTGCAAAATCTTCTTCCGATCAAAGCTGACGTTCCCAGCTATTCCAATTATTCCTCGATCGAGACATTCAACCAGAACGGAGCCGTAGATTTTACATATCTAATTGATGATTATCAGGGTGATCCATATTCGACATTGGAGCAGGATGCGGGATACATCCTGAGCGATAACCTACAAGATCGTAGTTTTCGATCTGGACTAAGCCTTGCAGGCTGGAAACCGGGTAATGATATGGAAGCCCAAGCAGTCGAATGGTGGGAGTTTGACTTTGAGTCTGCCGAAAGTCCGGTAGGGTAGATTCGACGTGTCTGCTGAGATTAGAGAGCTGATCAAAGCCAGGAACTGAGCTCTCAAGAATTTGCTATAGTCAATTCCGTGAGCTTATGTAGTTCCAAGACCTTCTACGCTAGCTGATCCGTCTCAGAACGCCACTTGGTACCAATACTCGGATGAGGACAACTATGTCTTCGATTCCCGCGGCTTCAATGTCATCATTCGAGACGAAGCATCGACATTCTTGATCGCGAATGACTCAAGACTCTTGCTCAATACGATCGTCACGAACGTGTCCTACAGCAACAACAGTGTTACGGTGTACAACAAAGACGGAAGTTGTGTCGAGGCTGACTACGCGATTTGCACATTCTCGTAGGTGCCAATACCCTCTGTCATTCTTGGACACTTAGTAACGAAAGTAGCCTTGGCGTCCTACAGAATGATGCTGTGACATTCTCTCCGGCCTTTCCCTCCTGGAAACAGTTGGGTATTGAGACCTTTTCAATAGCTACGTATACCAAGATCTTCCTGCAGTTCCCTCCCGATAAAGTATTCTGGAACACATCGTACCAATATTTTCTTTATGCCGACCCTAACGAGCGTGGCTATTACCCTATCTGGCAATCCCTAGATGGTCCGGGCTTCCTTCCAGGATCAGGTATCATTTTCGTGACCGTCGTGCAGGACCAAAGCTATGTAGTAGAGAATCAGGACGATTCGACTACAAAGGCTCAAGTCTTGGATGTGCTGCGGAAAATGTTCGGCGCTGAAAATGTCCCCGAACCGATAGCATTCATGTATCCACGTTGGAGCTTGGAGCCATGGGCCTATGGTAGCTACACTAACTGGCCTATTGGAACGACTCTAGAAATGCACGAGAACCTTAGAGCGAACGTTGGCCGACTTTATTTCGCTGGTGAAGCAACCAGTGCGGAGTACTTCGGCTTTCTGCAAGGGGCCTGGTTTGAGGGCCAGGCTGTAGGGATGGAGATTGCTAATTGCTTGAAGGGCAACTGCACAGGCGAGGTCCATTATGAAGTGCTACACGGAACAACGCCACCTGGTGAGTATGACATTGAAAACGGATGGGAGGTCACAAGCTTTCAAACGAACGGCTTTTAGGTATGGAGGCGCATTTGATGACTGGACCTCCTTGGCCTCTCCGCATATATGAATTTACAGACTTCCCTATCTACGCCTACACATGTCTCTTGTGTGACCACTTCCTTTCTGAAAGTACACATTCATGCCATAGTAATGCTATTGATAAGCCCGGCGTGTTCTGGCCCTCGGGCTTACGCCGCGGTTAACGCCTGACTAACACCTAACCGCCTTGACATACTCGCATGTCTATGAACGATCACGTGGTCTCCACATGAGATTGTTGTGTAGTCATATTAAAGTTGAGTGGCGTGTGGATTGGACAGATTCATGACCAAGTTTAATTTTTGAGGCAATATGCGGGCTTTGCCCAACTGACTTCTTTAGGACAATGGGCTTTTCCACCTGGCGCTCCCAAAAATTTTACTTCCTCCTTCCTCCGCTCAAAAGCTGCAGCTTCCCCCTCCTTCCACCGTCAGATCACCCTCGAAAGTGCAACAGACCGCAACCGTAAGCTTTGGGATCTGCAAAATATTTCCACATACCTAGCCCAATCAGCCTGATCAAGCATCAACCGACATCTTCAATTGCAGTCATGGATCGTTACTGCTCTCACCAGACGCCATACAAACCTACTACCGGTCAAGTCTACCTGGATCGCTTACGTTTGAACGGCCAGGAAGAGGGTATAAATGACTGCTTCAGAGCGCTCGAGTTCCGCTCAGGGCCACTGTCTGCATCTGAACTCGAAGAATATTACAGACATAAAGCTCTTGCACGAGAGGCAAACGGTAGATGGGCCAGGGTTGAACAGGTTCGCCCAGTGAGAAATCGCGCTTTCACCCTACCAAATCAGTGCAGTATCCCCGTAGCAAAGGTAGATTATGGGAAGAACAGCACCCATGGACAGCGGCCTGGAGGAATTATCCAACATTCGCAACCAAAGCCCGGACCACATCCCGTGAATCCCGCAGTTGATGGCCACGAGGAGCAACGGAGCCTAAGGACGAGGCGCGAGCAGAGTGAGTTTCTCGAATTTCAGACTGCTGAGTGGAAAAGGAGAGTGGCAAGAGTGGAGCTTGATGCCCAGAAATACCATAGGGAGAGTCCAGCATCGTATACAACACTCCCACCTCTGGAACCAGATCCCACGGATCGTCTCTTCTCACGAGCTTACGTTCCGATTGTAAGACCTGTTAAACAGACGCATGAACAATCAAAAGCCGAAAAGCGGCAAAGGGAGACTCCGGTCTGTGCTCATTGGGTACCGCAGGGTACCAATGATGTGTTGTTGAACGCTCGAGCTATGCAGGAGGCCGGACGAGGAAAGCCCACGCAACAGACGCATGAGCAAGGGAAGGTCCAGCTTCCTGCTGCAAGGCCTGGTAGTCTATACCCAAGACCCTCGAGGATGTCGGGACCTGTTCGTATCACGCACGACATTGACCTGGATCGGAGCATAATGTCCGATCTGGCGCTTTCGGTGCATCTAAAGTCCAAGATGGCTTGCCAGGAAGCATACCGCAGGTGTAAAGAAGAGAGGGAGCGGAAGAAGGAAGAAGAGCAGCGTAAGGCTTCCTTGTCGGGTTCAACGTCTGAGGCTACTAGGACCGAATCGGTCAAGCAGCTGCTTGCTAGTGTCAAGAAGGTCCTGGAGCCAAAGGTCGAAGCTGGCGAGACTGATGCGGACGGCTTAGATAATGAGGCTCTTCGGGCTCAGCCGCAGCTGCCGCACGGGGACCTCAGAGATGCGTCCGAAGCCGCTCGTAAACGCGGGGAAAGCTTTTGGCATGAGTATGCCAGGAGTTACCCGACGCCCAGACAACCGGATGGCATTCACTGCTCTACCAGCCATGACTCTGCCTCTGTGCAGCCGATGACTGCAAGCCCGGACCGTTCGAAAGGCGCGGACGAAGAGGCCCGCCACACTCGGAATGAAGTACCGCTCGATTCGTCTCGGACAAGTGATTACCGCGCTGCGATTGAGGCAATCGACAAAGTTTCCGGCGACCGCTTGGGAAGCCCCGAGACTGCGTCTGGTCGGGTTGAACCTTCGTCCATTGAACCGTCAACTGCCTCCGTATTGCGGACCATAGAAAAATGCGTGGCCAAAGTTGGACGTGCCTCTCCTGTCGTTCGCAAGGATCCGCCTGCTGCTAAATTGTCCGAAAACAATGTGGCTGCACCGCCCGTATCTCAAACAGGAGAGAGCGATATGAGCCCCGCATCGAGAGGGAGAGAGGAAGAGAACGGGCACGAAGTGGCTGTTGAAACTGCAGAGACGGCCGAGGCGCTGGGAGATTTGGATATAGAAATGGAGTGGCAAGACGTCGGTAGTGCATTTGCAGATGATGACGCGTGGAGTGATGTGGAGCGAGATTTTGAGGAGGAGGAGGAGGAGGAGGAGGAGGATGGAAGGATGGGAGGGACGGGGTTGGAGGATGTGGAGTGGGCTGAGGATTGAATGGTGGGGATGAGGGTGCGGTTGAGTTTTTGAGGGATGGGAAGAGGAAAGGGAAAAGGAAAAGGGGAGAGGGGAGGCTGCTGTGGTTTTCTGAACATGCGTGGTTGTGGTTGTGGTTATGGTTATGGTTATGGTTATGTGCCATGTCTTGTTGGGACGAGTACGAGTTTTGTGTGTTTTATTTTTTATTTTTTTTGGAGGGGAAATCAGTTTGGATGGATGGATGGATGGCTGGGATGGAGTCGTGAGGGAAGTGGTGGATGGGGTATGGGTTATCTGGCCCTAACCTATGAATGATACACTGACTGCTCTCATTTCATTAGCGATTATCGCATGCCCTCTCCTCTCCTCTCCTCTTTCTATCCCGTCCGAGTCTGCGCGTTGGTTGGTTGGTTGGGCGAGGTGGTTTTCTTACTTTATGAGTCCTGACCTGACGATCTGTATGTATGTATGTATGTATGTATGTATGTATGTATGTACACTTCGTCTGCGTCTTATCTCACTTACTCATGCCCACCCTCTCTCTCGCTCGCTCGGTATGTATGTGTGAGTGGATTTCTTCCTTCCTTCCTTCCATCCTTCTTTTGGATTGTCAAGAAGGTGCATCACGAGTGCTGTTTCTTTCACGCTTTTTCAGTCAGTTGCCGAATTGTAGGGTTTACGTTGTTTATTGTCTTGAAGGGGTTATTTACGTCTTGAATATCGCATCGGCTTATCCATGGGCCGCATCTATCACTTACTTGCCTTTTGGGTCGTATCTCTATCACTTACTTACTTACTTGTGGGTTGCATCTATCACTTTTCGTTCGAGGATTATACCCAGGTAGGTTTTTTTTATGAAGGTGTTTCTATCCCATGGGCTGGCAGGGCGTAAAATTCAGGGGTTCAGCCCTACTCTCCGCCCCGCCCCATTAAAATAACGCGTCAACCCAAAGAATCAATAATTGATCAATTGCTAGCCAACACCATGCCTCGTAATAAGATATCCGATGATGCGGATCACGTGAAGAAGGATCCAAAGCCCCAGAAGGCTCCAAAAGGAGAGTTGTTGGAATGAGCATATTGCAACTATTTCCAAGTAGATTTTTTTTGATGTGGGATGCCAAGACATTTTACGCCCAACCCGCCAGCCCATGGGATAGGTGTGTATGGTGATGGGAGTGGAGTGGAGTGGGGTAAGATTGCCCTTTCACATGTATAATATGTTGAGTATGCAGAGTCTAGTTTGTGGAGATGCAGAGGAAGAGGGAGAGGGAGAGGGGGAGGGCTTTGAGGAGGGGCCCTGGAGAAGGGTTTGATTGGGGGGGGGGGGGGGAAGAGGGGACGAGGAGTTGTGTGGGAAAGGTGAGGGTGAGGAAGGAAGGGAGGAAGGGGGCAAAGTTTGTGGGGTTTGGTGAGGGTGGGTTGAGAATTTAGGATTTAGGATGTGTGAATGGGAAGAAGGAGGGGGATGGCTTGAGAAGGGGGGTGTGGTTGCATGCGGATTTACCTTGGATTTTTGGACGGATTGTGCTTGTGTGGTTGAAGGTTGCGAGGTGTGAGGATGAAGGTATTCGCTGTGATTTTTATTCATGGATTGGTTTGGTTTGGGTTGTGCGATGCAAGGTAAGGTAAGGAAGGGTACCTATATATGTAGGATCGTATATTTCGCCTTGTGCGGTGTTCATCTGTCTTGTCTGTACCAAACGACTTGCTTCATAAGACCACACATACACCTAATCCGCTCCCACACCATCCTAATTCTAAAACGCCACACCACCCACTCTCCCCGCTACACATACAAACACGCCATCAATAAAGACTATACATATATATACATCCTGCCGTTCACAACAGAAGTAATCTTAATCAATGTCGATGATAGTGTGTAATTGTGCTCCATGTACTTTGTGCCCGGTAAGGTAAGGTAGGTGAGGTAAGGTGTGTTGTAATGCGTAAGGTAAGACATATTTAGCGAAGGGGGAAGTAAGTGGTTTGGAGGGTAGGGATATTGGTTGGTATGATGGATATGGAGGGGAGGTATGTGAGTTATATAATTTGTATAGATAGGTACGTACGTACGTACACTATAGCGAGAACGGTGAGAGTTTGAAGCTCACTATGCTGTTCTGTTTCCCTCGTTGAACCGCTCATGCCTGTGATTTGCGGACCGATCATTGAGACGTGCAGGTGGGAATGAGGGGATATGCCGGCGGAAGGGAAGAGAAATCGAGGCAAAATGAAGACCGTGTTGCATGATGTTAGTGACGAAAGAGAGATGGGATGGCCTGATTGATGGTAGCTTTTTGGCTGGATGGCTGGAGAAACGATATGAGCGATTGAACAACCAATCAGCAGAGCATTGATTGACAAGATAACAGAACTCAACACGATCAAGAGCTTCAATGCCTTTTTTATGCAGTTGTAGCCATCATATCAACCAGACCTTTCCCCATGATGCGCCCTCTTAACGCTTCTTCGCCTGGTTCTCCTTCAGCACCTTCTTCACAATCTTCTGCTCCTCGATCAAGAACGCCCTCACGACCCTATCCTTCACGCAGTTTGAACACCTCGATCCTCCGTATGCGCGCTGTACGGTTTTCTTGGGCCTGGAGATTTTGGAGTATTCACGGGGCCGGAGAGCGGGGATCTAGAGGCCCAAAGGACAAGTTAGCACGTCTGGTTGCCTGGAAGTGACATGCGGAAACTGGATTTCGTAGATGTAGAGAAGGTGATAAGAGCGCGGAGCAGGACTGACGCCTGGGAGCTTGGTGCCGCAGTCACCGCACTTTGGCGGACTGCCCTTCTTCTTGGTGTGCTGGTATTGAAGCTTTCCGCCTGGGGTCTTTACGATGCGGACTTTGTTGGAACGTGTATTGTACCTGGCGGTATCTGATCAGCAACGATCCCTCGAGGTGTGGGGCCTGGACATGGCAGATCTGCTCTTCATAGAGGGACTTACGGATTCCTCCGTCGCTGCGCATCATAGATGTCAGCATTGGCCTATCTGAGTAGTAGTGGAAGACAACTCACATATGCTAACCTCACTCCCATCTTGACGACTTGATCTCTGATCGCTGTAGAGTCAAATCTGATTTGCGTCGTCGATGAGGTTAACCAAAATTCGCAATGTGTGATACTGTTAGCCGAGGCGCTAAAAATTAGAGGCTTGGCGTATCTCGAGCGTTTTTGCAGAGCCGCCACTTTTGGGGCTCAAACACCATCGCGACAAGTCGCTCCCCTCAAAGTGATAGCAGATGAGGTAAGAGGCAATCTGACCATCAGCTATCTTTCAGGCTCATAGCATAGGGTCGCCGCCGTGGCAGTTTTGAGACCCAAGCGGTGCTTTGCTCCACCAGCAGGTCTTCCATCACGCCTCTACAACACTTGATGAAGTAGGATTCAAGTCGACAACAACTAACCACCATGTCTTCTCTCCCACCACCGCCGCCACCAGGATGGGGCGCAGGACCTCACTCGATGCCCTCGGCCCCCCCACCACCTGGCTACCAACCTCCTGCCGATCCCCAAGTCGCAAAGTTCGCCCAGAAAAAGAAGGAATGGCTACGGTCACAGCGAAACCGCTTCGGGGAGAAGCGGAAGGGAGGATTCGTGGAGACGCAAAAGGCTGATATGCCACCGGAGCATCTACGAAAGATTGTCAAGGATATTGGAGATGTGTCGCAGAAGAAGTTCAGCAGTGACAAGCGGAGCTACCTGGGTGCTTTGAAGTTCATGCCGCACGCGGTGCTGAAACTGTTGGAGAATATGCCGATGCCTTGGGAGTCGGCGAGGGAGGTCAAGGTGCTGTATCACGTCAACGGTTGCTTGACGATGGTCAACGAAACGCCAAGGGTGATTGAGCCTGTGTTCCACGCGCAGTGGGCTACCATGTGGGTTTGCATGCGAAGGGAGAAGAGCGATAGACGGCATTTCAAGAGAATGAGATTTCCGCCTTTCGATGACGAAGAACCACCGCTGTCATGGTCGGAGAACATCGAAGATGTAGAGCCCTTGGAGCCGATCCAGATGGAGCTCGACGAAGCTGAAGATGGACCCGTCGTCGACTGGCTCTACGAACATCGTCCGCTGTTGGACACTCCTCATGTCAACGGGCCAAGCTACAAAGAATGGAACCTCACTTTGCCGCAGATGGCCACCCTGTACCGGCTTAGTCACCAGTTGTTGAGCGATCTGGTTGATCAGAATTACTTTCACATGTTCGACCTTCCCAGTTTCGAGACTGCCAAGGCTCTGAATGTCGCAATACCCGGCGGTCCAAGATTCGAGCCACTCTACAAGGACGTTGATCCAAATGATGAAGACTTTGGCGAGTTCAACGCCATCGACCGGATCATCTTCCGAGCACCTATTAGGACTGAATACCGCGTGGCTTTCCCGTTTCTATACAACTCGCTACCTCGAAGCGTTAAGCTTTCGTGGTACTCCCATCCGCAGGTTGTCTATGTCCGAGCTGAAGACCCGAGTCTTCCAGCCTTCTATTTCGATCCTATCATCAACCCAATATCGTCTCGCTCTGTTGCCCCCAAAAACATTACCGTCAGCCACGAAGATGAGATCTTTGGATATGGCAATATGGAAGACGAGGAGTTCACATTGCCCGGTAACATGGAGCCGTTCTTGGCGGACGAAGAACTCTACACAAGCGAGACGTCATCGGCCATCGCACTGTGGTGGGCGCCATTCCCCTTTGACCGTCGGTCTGGAAAGATGGTGCGTGCTCAAGATGTGCCTTTGGTCAAGCAATGGTACCTAGAGCATTGCCCACAAGGTCAACCAGTCAAAGTCAGAGTTTCTTACCAGAAGCTTCTGAAAACCTACGTCTTGAACGAGCTGCACAAGAAAAGGCCCAAAGCGCAAAACAAACAGAACCTGATGAAGTCACTACGTGCAACGAAGTTTTTTCAGCAGACAACCATCGACTGGGTTGAGGCCGGTCTTCAGGTGTGCAGGCAGGGCTTCAACATGCTGAACTTGCTCATTCATCGCAAGAACCTGACATACCTTCATCTGGACTACAACTTCAATCTGAAGCCTGTCAAAACTCTTACAACAAAAGAGCGTAAGAAGTCACGCTTTGGGAACGCCTTCCATCTGATGCGAGAGATCTTGCGCCTGACAAAGCTGATTGTCGATGCTCAGGTCCAGTACCGTCTTGGCAATATTGACGCTTTTCAATTGGCTGATGGCATTCTGTATGCCTTCAACCACGTCGGACAACTGACCGGTATGTACCGATACAAGTACAAGCTCATGCACCAGATTCGATCGTGCAAAGACCTGAAGCATCTTATTTACTACCGGTTCAACTCTGGCCCGGTAGGCAAAGGACCTGGATGCGGCTTCTGGGCGCCTGCTTGGAGGGTGTGGCTGTTCTTCATGCGCGGTATCATCCCGTTACTTGAGAGGTGGCTTGGTAACCTGCTCTCTCGACAATTCGAGGGCAGACACAGCAAGGGTGTGGCTAAGACAGTCACAAAGCAGAGAGTCGAGTCTCATTTTGACCTTGAGCTTCGAGCCTCTGTCATGGCCGACTTGATGGACATGATGCCTGAAGGTATCAAGCAGAATAAGGTCAACACTGTATTGCAACATTTGTCTGAAGCTTGGAGGTGTTGGAAGAGTAACATACCCTGGAAGGTGCCCGGACTACCTGCGCCTATCGAAAACATCATCCTACGATATGTCAAGAGCAAGGCTGACTGGTGGATCTCGGTTGCACACTACAACCGAGAGCGTATCAGGAGAGGTGCTACAGTCGACAAGACCGTCGCAAAGAAGAACCTCGGCCGTCTCACACGGTTATGGCTGAAGGCAGAGCAGGAGCGACAGCACAACTACATGAAAGACGGTCCTTATGTGTCGTCGGAAGAAGCCGTGGCTATTTACACGACCACAGTTCATTGGCTCGAATCAAGAAAGTACTCTCCGATACCCTTCCCAGCTGTATCATACAAGCACGATACCAAGATCTTGATTCTGGCTTTGGAACGACTGCGAGAAGCATACTCGGTCAAGGGTCGTTTGAATCAAAACCAAAGAGAAGAGCTTGCTCTTATTGAGCAGGCTTACGATTCTCCTGGAACGACCCTCACGCGTATCAAGCGCTTCTTGCTTACGCAGCGTGCTTTCAAGGAAGTTGGCATTGACATGAATGACAACTACAGCAGCATCAACCCTGTCTACGATATTGAGCCTATCGAGAAGATCACCGATGCCTATCTCGACCAGTATCTCTGGTATCAGGCTGATCAAAGACATTTGTTCCCCGCATGGATCAAACCCTCGGACTCTGAGGTTCCGCCGCTACTCACCTACAAATGGGCTCAAGGTATCAACAATCTTGGCGGTGTTTGGGAGACAGCTGATGGGGAGTGCAACGTCATGATTGAGACTCAGCTTTCAAAGGTGTACGAGAAGATCGACCTTACGCTGCTGAATAGGCTTTTGCGCTTGATTATGGATCACAATCTGGCTGACTATATCACTTCGAAGAACAACGTGCAGCTGAACTACAAGGACATGAACCATACGAACAGCTATGGAATGATCAGAGGTCTCCAATTCTCAGCCTTCGTCTTCCAGTACTACGGTCTCGTTCTAGACCTCCTGCTGCTCGGCCTGCAACGAGCGAGCGAAATCGCTGGTCCACCTCAGAGTCCAAATGACTTCTTACAATTCAGAGATCGCAAGACCGAGACGAGGCATCCAATCCGACTATACACCAGATACATTGACCGTATCTGGGTCTTTTTAAGGTTTTCTGCAGACGAGTCGAGAGACCTCATCCAGCGCTTCTTGACAGAACAGCCGGATCCAAATTTCGAGAATGTGATTGGGTATCGCAACAAGAAATGTTGGCCTCGAGACTCGAGGATGAGGCTGATGCGACACGATGTCAACCTTGGGCGCGCTGTCTTCTGGGACCTCAAGAATAGGTTGCCAAGATCAATTACTACCATTGAATGGGACGACACGTTCGCCAGTGTTTATAGCAGAGACAACCCCAATCTGCTTTTCTCGATGAGCGGATTCGAAGTCCGCATCTTGCCCAAGATCCGGAATCTGAACGAGGAGTTCCCCGTCAAGGACAGTGTCTGGTCCCTTGTGGATAACACCACCAAGGAGCGAACTGCTCATGCGTTTTTACAGGTCACAGAGGAGGACATTCAGAAGTTCAATAACCGTATCAGACAGATCTTGATGTCTTCTGGCTCTACTACATTTACGAAGATTGCCAACAAATGGAACACTAGCTTGATTGCACTGTTCACCTACTATCGTGAAGCTGCGGTTTCGACGGTCAACCTACTCGACACTATTGTCAAGTGCGAGACTAAGATTCAGACTCGCGTCAAAATCGGTCTCAATTCCAAGATGCCCTCAAGGTTCCCGCCTGCGGTGTTCTATACGCCAAAGGAGCTTGGAGGTCTTGGCATGATTTCTGGCTCTCACATCCTCATCCCAACTAGCGACAAGCGATGGTCGAAGCAGACTGACGTAGGCGTCACCCATTACCGATCTGGTATGAGCCATGACGAGGAGACTCTCATTCCCAACATCTTCCGATACATCATCCCATGGGAAGCCGAGTTCATCGATTCGCAGCGTGTTTGGACCGAGTACTCCCAGAAGCGTCAAGAAGCCAATCAGCAGAACCGAAGACTGACACTCGAAGATTTGGAAGACAGCTGGGATCGCGGTTTGCCGCGTATCAACACGTTGTTCCAAAAAGATCGAAGCACCTTGAGTTTCGACAAGGGTTTCAGGGCTCGCACAGAGTTCAAGACGTACCAGCTGATGAAGAGCAATCCCTTCTGGTGGACAAGTCAGCGTCACGACGGAAAATTATGGAATCTCAACGCCTACCGAACAGATGTCATTCAGGCACTTGGTGGTGTGGAAACAATCCTTGAGCATACGCTCTTCAAGGCCACGGCTTTCCCATCATGGGAAGGTCTCTTCTGGGAAAAAGCGAGCGGGTTCGAGGAAAGCATGAAGTTCAAGAAGCTGACGAATGCCCAACGTTCTGGTCTTAATCAGATTCCGAACCGTCGATTCACACTTTGGTGGTAAGAACCCCTAACCCCATCAAGGGTTTTTTGAATCTACCCTGCCTCACGCCCCCCTTTCTTTGAATTTGCCCTGCCTGACGTCCCCGTTTCTTTGAATCTACTCTGCCTCACGTCCCTTTCTTTTTTGAATCTACCCTCACTAATGTCTCCTTTCCTTTGAATCAACCCTGCCTAACGTACCTTTTTTTTTGAATCTACCCTGACTAACGTCCCTCTTCAAGGTCACCCACAATAAATCGCGCAAATGTTTACGTTGGATTCCAGGTGCAACTTGATTTGACTGGTATCTTCTTGCATGGCAAGATTCCGACTTTGAAGATTTCGCTAATTCAGATCTTCCGTGCCCATCTGTGGCAGAAGATTCACGAGTCGGTCGTCATGGACCTGTGCCAGGTCTTCGACCAAGAGTTGGATCAGCTGGGTATCGAGACAGTGCAGAAGGAAACAATCCATCCGAGAAAGTCTTATAAGATGAACAGCTCTTGCGCTGATATCCTGCTCTTCGCTACTCACAAGTGGAACGTGACAAGACCATCAATACTGTTTGACACCAAGGACATCACTGAGCCTACAACTACCAACAAGTTCTGGGTCGACGTCCAGCTGCGATATGGAGACTACGACTCGCACGACATTGAGCGATATGTGCGTGCCAAGTACCTAGATTACACCACCGATAGTATGAGTATCTACCCGTCTGCCACTGGCCTGATGATTGGTATCGATCTTGCTTACAACCTCTACTCCGCATATGGTCAATACTTTCCTGGTCTTAAGACGCTCGTCCAGCAAGCCATGGCTAAAATCATGAAAGCCAACCCTGCTCTGTATGTGCTCAGGGAGCGTATCCGAAAGGGTCTGCAGCTCTATGCATCCGAGAGCAACCAGGAGTTTTTGAATTCGCAGAATTACTCTGAACTTTTCAGCAATCAGATCCAGCTGTTTATCGATGACACCAACGTCTACCGAGTCACGATTCACAAGACATTCGAAGGGAATTTGACAACGAAGCCCATCAACGGGGCCATCTTTATCTTCAACCCTAGAACAGGCCAACTGTTCCTAAAGATCATCCATACGAGCGTCTGGGCTGGCCAGAAGCGTCTGGGTCAACTGGCCAAATGGAAGACTGCAGAAGAAGTGGCGGCACTGATTCGATCTCTGCCAGTTGAGGAGCAGCCAAAGCAGCTCATTGTCACCAGAAAGGGTCTACTTGATCCCTTAGAAGTCCATTTGCTTGATTTCCCGAATATCTCGATCCGAGCTTCTGAGCTCCAGCTGCCTTTCCAGGCTGCAATGAAAGTTGAGAAGCTGGGTGATATGATCCTCCGTGCCACTGAACCGAAAATGATGCTGTTCAATCTGTACGATGAGTGGCTCAAGACCATCTCTTCGTACACTGCATTCTCGCGACTTGTCCTCATCCTACGTGCCTTACATGTCAATCAAGACAAGACCAAGCTGTTGCTCCGGCCTGACAAAACAGTGATCACCAAGGAACACCATATCTGGCCCACGCTGTCTGACGAGGACTGGATCAAGGTTGAAGTGCAACTGCGAGATCTTATTCTCAATGATTACGGCAAGAAGAATAACGTCAATACCTCCAGTCTGACCACCAGCGAAATCCGAGACATCATTCTGGGAATGGAGATCAGCGCCCCTTCCATGCAACGCCAACAAGCTGCCGAGATCGAGAAGCAGCAGCAAGAACAGCAACAGCTTACTGCGGTCACCACCAAGACCCAAAACGTCCACGGTGAAGACATTATTGTGACCACCACATCGCAGTTTGAGCAACAATCCTTCGCCTCCAAAACAGAATGGCGCACCCGAGCCATTGCAACCTCAAACCTTCGTACCCGTGCGAATAACATCTATATATCCTCGGACGACGTCCACGAGGAAGGACACCACACATACATTATGCCCAAGAATATCCTTAAGCGATTCATTACCATCGCTGATCTCCGCGTCCAGGTGGCAGGCTATCTCTACGGTTCTTCGCCCCCTGACAATGACCAAGTGAAGGAGATCCGCACTATAGTCATGATACCTCAAGTCGGTAATACACGTGATGTACAGCTCCCGCATCAATTGCCGCAACACCCAAACCTCTCTTCTCTAGAGCCTTTAGGTATCATACACACAGTGGCTGGCAACGAACCTCCTTATATGACAGCCGCAGACGTAACACATCATGCCCGTCTCATGTCTTCCCACCCTAGCTGGGACAAGAAAACAGTCACGATGACCGTATCCTTCACCCCTGGCTCCGTCTCCCTCGCGGCCTGGGCCCTCACGCCCCAGGGCTACAAGTGGGGTTCCGAAAACAAAGACCTAGGCTCCGACATGCCCTCCGGCTTCAGCACCTCGGGCATGGGCGAGAAGACGCAGTTGCTGCTGAGCGACAAGATCCGCGGCTACTTCTTGGTGCCGGAGCAGAACACGTGGAACTACAGCTTCATGGGCGCCAGCTTCTCGGGCGTGGAGAAGAAGGCCGTGCCGGTGAAGATGGACGTGCCGTTGGGTTTCTACGCCGACGTGCATCGGCCGTTGCATTTTCAGAATTTCGCGGAGTTGGAGGATATCTGGGTTGATAGGCAGGATAATTTCGCTTAGGTGGTTTGATGATGATGGAGTGAGAAAAAAAAATGGGTGGAAATGGAATATGTCATGCTGGGTAAACCTGATAAGAAGCCGCATGCTATATTCATGATGCATGGATTGTGGGCACGAGGCTTGATGGTCATGAGAGGAGGTAGCGACTGAAGGAATGGCGTTAGGGGAGGGAAGAGGCGATCTGTTGTATGATGGTCGAATAGCAGGAGAGCAAACATCAAGACTCAAATTGTGCAATAAGCCTGAGCTGTGAACGATAATCAAGAACTGCAATGGCAATTGAACTTGGAGCCTGTAAAGAGCAAAAGCTGGAATTGCTACACGTCACACACACGCTCCCTTTCAAGCCACTACGAATATGTACACCCCCATTGCCATAGCACCTAAGCCCGCTTTTTATCTCATCTCATCCTCTATGCCCACCCTCCCCCCCCCCCCACCCCCACTCCCTTTTCCCCCTAATCATATCCATATCCATCCTCTCCTTCGTCACGACTGCCCAAAATGCGGCTGCGGCGTCCCCCTATACTCCGGCCTCACATAATCCGCAAACGTCTTCGGCTCCTCGTAATTATGCGACGCGTCGCCGTGCTCCTCGCTGTGGCCGTGGTGCGCGTGCGGGTCGTCGGGCGGTCCGACGTACTCCATGCGGTAGACGCTGCCGCATTCGGCGCAGCGTTCGACGGGGCGGGCGCGGGACATCTGTTTTGTGAGAGAGGGGGGGTTAGTTGGTTGGTTGTTTGGAAGCGAGGAAGGGGAAGAGGAGGGAGGAGGAGGGAGGAGAAGTGTGGAAGGGAATGGGGGTGAGTGTGGATAAATGACTGTGATCATGGTGGGGTAGTAATCTGCCTGAGGCACAACAGAAGGAGCAGGTAGGGCTGCGGAGTGTAGGGTAGGACAAGAATAGGGACAAGGGAGGACGTACGCCGCACCAGAGGGTGACGTGGCTGTCGGCTGGGTAGCCGGTGCAACCGGCGAATTGTTCGTCGCCGGCTGATTTGACGACGATGGGGTTGTCGAGGGTGCCTGTTGTTTTTCGTCGTTGATACGTTAGCCTCTATTCATTCAATTCGTTTTATTCATCATTCGTCAAACCCCGTGATGCCCTGCAACGCAAGGAAAAAAACCATCACAACGCTGTGTGAGTGGCGTGGTGTCCGCGTCTTCTCTTTCTCTCGACATGGTCAACTCCCCGCACTCTCCGTCTGTTCTTTCTCCATCATCCTTGCCAACTTCCACTCCTTCAGCTTCGTCTCCGTCCTCGTCCCTTCATTCCTCCATATCCTGTAGCCCCAACACCAGCCCCCGCCCGCACAGGCCCTCCAAGTCTTCTGACCACACTCGCACACTATAGTCCCAACAAGCGTATCCTCCCTCATCTGGTATAGTAAAGGATGTCACGGTAGTAGTAGTGAAAAGGGCCTCTGTACCTTTGCGACTGGCGTCCAACGGTTTCATGTCGAAGACGTCAATGCCTTGCATTTTGCCGAGGAGTTCGAAACGCTCGAGGCCGGTGGCTTGGTCGAGGTCCGTGGGAACGGTACCGGGTTCGGCGCCGGGGGGAAGCAGGTCTTCTTCTGATCTAATATCTGCGCAGGAAGGAAGGGAGTCAGTTTACTTTGAGTATTGTAGAGTGAAAGGGTTGCAGGAATACGGTATAGGTGGTTAGGTGCAAAGGTATTACATTGTGATAGCGAGTGAGGAGAGCGGATAATGCGGGAATCTGGAGAGGTGTGAGGTACCTTCGAAAGCAATCATCTTTTTATCTGGCTGGCCTGGCATTGGATCTCCATCTTCTTTTGCCCCTGTTCATAGCAAAGGCGATTAGCATCCGATCTCTCGAGGTAGCTGTGGAGAGAGGGGAAGGGCGGAGCTTACGGCGCGCGATTGAAGTTGTGAAAAAGGGTGGTGCGTTAGGTGTAATGGGCTTTGCAGCTACTCGTCGTCTGACGGCGAGGAACGAGCGTCGGAGGAGCATTGTGGGTGTGATGGAGAGGTAAAGGTTGGTGGTGGTGATGATGCTCGAGATGTTTAGGACAGGCTTGGCAGTTTGGCGCTAGACCTAATGCGGTCCTGCTCCAAGGGCTTACCGGTCAACTTGAAAGGTTCAAATGTTCTTGCAATCTATGTACTCTCATAAGAAATCTGTGACCTTCTCAGTGGTTATGGCGCTATGTCAGTGTTACCGTAACATCAATTTCTGGTCACGAAAGTGGCGTGGGTGCGAGTCCCACTCTGTTCAATCCCCATACTTGTACGTATATCTTTTGGAACGCCGGACTGGAAGCTTTGTGCTCAATACGATAGCAACGTGTCAAGGCAAGATGGACGACGGGAGTAGGATGGTCCATGACAATAAAATACGTGGAAATAGTCATTAGTCAAAGAGCCTTAGATATCTTATTTTGCTCTGCTATAGTATATTTCTAGAGCCAACTGCCAAAAGAGCAGTTCCACACTCATCAAGGGGCAGAGATTCAGAATGTGGAGAGACAGTCTGTTGATTTGCATGTATGCTATCTGACCCCTTTTTGCTTCCTCCTTCTCCGGTTCGCAGGCATATTCTTCTTCCACCCTCTTCGTCCATCAATCAATCTCTTCGCCCCCTAGGATCGGTTGACCATCTTCAGATGCTCATATCCATAAATGTCACTTTGAGAAAAGGCCCGGCAAGTATTGCATGCCGGTATCTCACGTTGCCCCTTCCACCTCGGCCTCGACAACGACATGCTGTTCAGCCCCCCGTGCCTCCGTAGTCGGTTCGACAGGGGAGCTGTGTCGATCAAGAAAAGACATACATCTGTGTACGCCGCTGTGTCGGCCGGCAGTCATCACCCAAGACCAGCCCAGATGAAGAATTTTGGTGTAAGGAAATCAATGAATGTGTTCAACTATCACCCCTAGAAGAAAGACATCCCCCAAAAAGAGACCAATCCACGGCATCATCATCTCCGCGACCCTCTGCTCGTGCCCACATTCGCGTATCTCCTCGGCTCAATTGTCTGATACCTTGGCTTCGCCTCCGCGTATCTTGGTTTACTCTCATGATACGCCGCAGGCTTGGTTTCTTGCCGCCTTGGCCTCCTCTTCTCGTACTCTTCCTCGCTGTCACTCTCACTCGAGGAATCGATGCTCGAACAAGCCGATGAGCTGTCGTCCGAGTAGCCGCAGCGTTTGCCACCGCAATCGATCTTGACACGGCCACCGCCGCGGGTGAGGCCGTAGCGTTGGCATCGGCACTGCGAGTCTGAGGAACTCGAATTGCTGAGACTGGAGAGTGAGGATGGCGATGAGCGGTCCGAGCTGCGTGATGACAGACTGGAGCCAACGGACGAGGGTGGAGAGATGTTGCGCATCTTGTACAGGGAAGCCTTCTCCAGGTGTTCGGCCAAGTCATCGACGCCGGGGGAGGCTGAATAGTCTGCCTCGCGCACGCGACGGGATTCGTACGGTTTGGTTGGCTTGGGGTGAGCAATCTTGGATGGAGAGAGGGCGCGGCCTGTGTGTGGAGCGTGAGTGGAGGCGCGCTTGTTGAGGGTAGACAGGGGAGCGGCAGAGGAGTGGGAGGCGGAGCCGGATTTGGAGACGTCGAGGATGTTGAGAGTACGACCGGTGCTGGGCTCGACTTGAGAGCGGGCTGATTTGTCATATGTGGGTTTGTAGCCGTCTTCAACGTACTATTGATGACGGTTAGTCGACGTCGGTATGGGTGTATGTGAAATGAAGAGGGGTATGGAAATTGTATCACTTACGTAGTACCAATACCTGCTCCCTGGCTTGAGCGTCTTCTCTGAGAAGCGGAAGGTACCTTTCCACCTGCCAGATCCTTGGCTAGTGAGAGGGAGTTGGCCTTTGTAGCCGTCCCATGTACCGACGAGATGGACGGTCTTGACTTTGGAACTGCCGGTAAAGGTGAAGGATAGTTGAGACATTATTGTTGTTCGTTGCTGATTAATTGTTGTTTTGTTTGTAATCGGTGAGAAAAATGTAAGGTGGTACAAAGGTTGCCCGTCGATAGTTGTTGATGGATATCGGCGAGGACGGTAAAAAAAAAGTATAAGAGTCGAGGAGCAGGTCGATTGGCGTAGGATCGATGTTGGACCTGGCTGAGTGTGTTGTTGTTGCTGCTATTACAAGGCTACCAGAGCACTTGTTGGGGGGATTGAAGCAGACGCTCGACTGTTGGGATTGAAAATAGAAGGTAATAAGATTAAGAGCAAGTGCTATATCGAATGCCCAAGACAAAGGCAAAGTTGGCAGTTCGTAAGCGCGAGCGAGCAAGAGACTATGGAGCTATGCAAAGACAGTTGTCGACCGGCGACACTGTACAATGTTGATAGTAATGTGTTGGATTAAACAAGGACTGCGTGTAAAGAAGTTTGAAGAAGCGACTATTATTGACAGCGAGACGAAGAGCACAGCTCTATTTTTCGCAACGGACGCAGGAAATTACTAAGGATAGCTCAAGGAAATTGACGGCTTGCTGGAGAGAGAGAAAAGAAGAGGAGAGAGAGGATGAAGAGAGAGGTGGGCGCTTCTTATCCTTCAGCAGACCTCATGGCCGCATTGGAGATAGAGGTGCTCCAATTGGTTGTATCCCACTTCATCTCTCGGAGCATCATGACATGCATGATGCTACTCCCAAAGACGTTTAGCTTTACGATGACCATTTTCGAAGCTCGTTCGTCGGCGCTTACAGCTCCAAGATTGCTATAATTGTATGGTGAAAGTGAAAGGTATTTAGTTATGTGCCTAGTCAAAAAGGCCGATCCGTCTCGATCCATCGGGTAGGATATACTTCTACCTTTAGTACGGAGTACAGATTGACAAGTTCAAGTTTTAGGCTTGACTTTGTACTGCTAGAGGGAAAGAATATGCGGTGTGAACCCCCCCGTGTGATAGGCCTGCCTTGGGGGCCAGTAGTCCCCCGCTAAAGTGCCCAGAGCGGGGTCAACCAAATAAACATGCTTCCAATCACCGGCAGCACCGGGCAGTACCCGTAGAGTTAGGGTTAGCCTCAGCGTCTACATGCATGAAAAGGCACACCATCCCCATGAAGATTCTCACTCCCTCTTCCCTGCAACCCCCCTCCTCACCCCCGGACCTTGCATGCTTCGTCCTGTCCTCGTGAACATTCGATTGCATTGCTTTATTATCCTACCTTTTTCGCTCTAGTCATACAAATCGCACAAGGCAGAATACACAAAAAAGCACGCAGAGGAGATCCCTGTGCATGCTTCTCGATAACCCTGCTTTTCAACCCCCGTCCTTGCAAGGCAATCATGCATATTGAGATCATCCCACCTTGCCAGCGCCATCGCCATGTTCAGAAAGTTCATCTGCATCAGAGTCGCCCCAAAGGGTTCAAAAGACATGTGCCTGGCGCGTGTCCTGATAGGCCTTCTTGAAGCGAGGTGGGTGTCTAGAACTGATAGACAGTTCCTTGTAGCTCCGTAGCCCTGTCTTTGCGAAGTGGCTATTGACAAAAGGCTGCCTACCGGACACTGATCCCCGAGCGCTTCGTGTAGAGCCTTGTTGCAATGTTCATCGAAGCCAGCTCTTGGAAGAGAAGTTTGGCTGCGTATGGGATGTGGATCTGAGAGATCTTCGTTTTGTTGTGACAAGGTCGGCACTCGAACGAATTTTTCTTGAGGTTCCTAGTCTTTCTGTTAGCTCAAGACCTGGCAATCACCACGTCCCCTGACGCAGCCAACGTGCATTGCCGAGTTGCCCAAAGCACGTGCTGGAGGTTGAGGGAGCAGGGAAAGAAAGAATTGAGGTACTTACGCAACAGGTGTCATCAACCCGCAGATGTCGCAAATATGCACACGGAAGGCATCGGACACCTCGAACAGTCGCTCTTTCAAGAAGGCACTTGCACCATGAGCGATCATGCAGTCGCGCTCCATCTCCCCGAAGCGGAGACCACCGTCCCGAGCTCGCCCCTCTACAGGCTGCCTAGTCAGGATTTGTACCGGGCCTCTGGCCCGAGCATGGATCTTATCATCCACCATGTGCCGTAAGCGCTGGTAATATGTCGGCCCAAAGAAGACTTGCGTAACCAACTTTCGTCCAGTGTGACCATTGTACATGACCTCAAAGCCTCGAGACTGGTAACCATGCTCGCGAAGCAGCCTGGAAACCGAATCGACGGTGACTTCGGTGAAAGGTGTAGCATCACCTTCAAAGCCTCGCAAAGACGAGACTTTACTCAAAAGACACTCAATCAAATGAGCGATCGTCATTCGAGACGGTATAGCATGCGGGTTAATGATGAGATCAGGCACCATGCCCTCGCTAGTAAAAGGCATATCTTCCTGGCGATAAGTGATGCCGATGGTCCCTTTTTGACCATGCCTCGATGCAAACTTATCTCCGATTTGCGGAATCTTAGTAGTTCGCATCCGGACTTTGACGAATCGCAAGCCTTCAGCATTGGTCGACAATAGTACTTGATCAACAATGCCATTCTCAGTGCTTCGCAGTGGCGTGGAGGTATCTCGCTTGACATGCAGCTTCGTTCGCTGGCCAAGCTCCTCAGCGTCTGGCGCAATGGGTGCGGTTTTGCCAATGATAATGTCTTCTCCAGATACTCGGACACCGGGTGCGACGAGTCCATCATCATCCAGCTTGTCGTATGTGCCATGTTTTAGCTTTAAGGTGTCGCTTCGCATGGGCTTCTCGAATTGCTCAACAACAGACATACCAATCCGCTTCTCTTGGTCGGTGTATGCACGGTAGAAAAGACTCCGAAAAAGGCCACGATCGATACTGCTTTGATTCATAATTACGGAATCTTCTTGGTTGTAGCCGGAATAGCAAGCAATAGCCACAATAGCATTTTGACCTGCAGGTAGCTCTCTGAATTTGAGGAATTCCATCGATCTTGTTGTTGCTAGGGGCTTTTGTGGATAGTAGAGTATGTTGGCCATGGTATCCATACGCTGCTCGTAATTCGTGAGGAATACTCCCATAGCCTGTTTACCCATAGCAGATTGGTACGTATTTCTTGGAGACTAAAAATCTTGATCAGTGCTGTATCCTATCATTACAATTCAAACTCACCTGATTATGATCTGGGAATGGAATAATGCTTGCGCAGATTCCCAATATCATGCTGGGATGAATTTCGCAGTGCGTCCACGTATGCGCTGTTGGATTCATAGGGGCCTTGACACGCTTGTTGAGTTCATCTGGGTTCGCTTCTGGCATTGCATATCCTGCTTGTAGCTGACGTGAAATCTCCAAATCTTCAGGTGTCATGACAATCATGATGGTCTCTTCTTCTTCGGCATCCACATACTCTACCACACCCTCTTTGACCAATCCCTGCCATCCCATGTCCGCCTCTTCTCTGACATCAGGTTCGGTCGTAGCCCAATTCTCTCTGTCCATTTCGAGCTTTTGGACGTGCTCCTTTGTCAAGACAAGATTACCGCGATTGCTACTCCTAGGGTCGTTGTCGATGACAAACAGCGGCCTGCACACTCTTCCCGCGTCCGTGAAGACCTTGAATTCTCGATCTCGTATGTCACGGACCAAGCTGACTTCATGAGAGATCAAGCCTCTCCGCCGAAGGTTCTGTACAGTGCCCACAAGATGCGCGGGGTCTCGATGGACGCCAACCCAGACGCCGTTTACAAAAATTTTTGTGGCATTTGGTGAGTTCAGGGGCTCATATTCCTCTAGCACCTCCATGTTCCTCTGGATCATAAAGTCAACTATGGGCTCGCTCGGCGTACCGACTGTAATGTAGCACATAAGGGCCAGATTCTTCACCAAACCACAAGCTTGGCCTTCAGGAGTTTCCGCAGGGCAGACCAGTCCCCAGTGAGTGTTGTGTAGTTGACGTGGTTTAGCAATCTTGCCATCGCGTCCAATAGGTGTATTGGTCCGTCGAAGATGTGACAATGTGGAGGCGAACGTGTAGCGATTGAGCACTTGTGAAACGCCGGCTTTTACAGAGGCCGCCTTTTTCTGGTCTCCCCAATTGCCAGTAGCAAGTGAATATCTCAGACCGTTGGTCAGATGAGTGGACTTGACAGCTAGTGTCATGTTGAACTCTTTGTTGTTCTCCACACATTTCTGGAGATACTTATAAACATCCTTCGTTAACTTGTTGAAAGTCCCGCGGAAAAGGCTTGCAAGCAAAGGACCAGCCAGATCGAGCCGCTTCTTGCCAAAGTGATCTCGATCATCAACTTCTCTGCGGCCAAGTGCACACTGTAGCAGACGATGAACCATGTATCCAAGAAAGAACGCTTTTCGGGTCTCACTACCTTCGACCTGCGATATGTGTGGTAGGAGCTCCTTCTGCATAATGTCCCGCGCATACTTTATACGCTTGTCGCGGGTGACTCCTTGGGAGTTTCCTCGTTTGCCAATGAAATCGAGAGCAACTTCGCGATCCTGTATCACAAAGGCCTCCTCAATGCAAGGTTTTAGCATTTCCAGCATCTGTGTATCTTTGCGGTCATAGCAGATATGGTTGAGAATATCTTCGTCGGAGACAACTCCTAGAGCCCTGAAAACTATGGCAATCGGGATTTCGGTCTTGATATACGGTAATGTGCATTTGATGGTCTGGCCAAAGCCGCCTTTGGAACCTTCACCTTTCTCATACAGCTTCATCTGCATGCTTGAGATGAGCCTTGAGCCCTTCTCGACAGCACTTCGGATTTCAGCAACGTATGGCGTATTGCTTTGGGCCTTCTTGAATACTTGTACAATGTTGGCCGCGCTCCTCTCCTGCGCGATCAGGACCTTTTCACTACCATTGATCACGAAATATCCTCCTTGGTCATACGGGCATTCGCTATAAGCATACAGCGCTTCCTCTGGCATGTCTTTCAGGACGCAATACTTCGACTTCAGCATTATCGGTAGTTTCCCAATGAAGACCTTGATGGGTTCAGGATCGGGTTCTCCGTCCTCATTCTCCCATTGCAGGTATGTACCGCCAGTTGGTTTCTGGATGATGTCGCCTTCTAGACCAGCAATTTCTTCATCACTAGGTTCTAAGATTGGCTTTTCCCGAGCTATCGACTTTTTCATGGTCATCTCAAGGTATAGAGGGCTCGAGTATGTAAGACCTCGGTCGCGCGCTTCGAATGGGAATAGTGTCATGGTACTACCATCAGATTCGGTGATGGCAGGTCGTGAGAGTAGAACAGTGCCAAATTTAATCTCGTACCTCCTAAGCACTGGGGCCTCCGGTTCATCCTCTGACTGTGGCAGATTTTGATCGAGCGTGAGGAGTGAATTTTCAGAGATCAGCTCTTGCATCGTAGTAGAGACAAACTCGTCGAAAGAGTCCAGCTGCTGCGATACCAGGCCTTTGGTGTCAAAGAAGGATGAGACGACCTGCCAGCAGTCCTCAGCGGTGATCCCCTCCTCTTCCTCCTCGAGGTACGCATCATCGTAAGTCTCATCGTAGGTAGACATGACTGCGAATCCGGAACCTAATTCTGGACCGTCCCTCAATGTCTTGTCAATCGACTTGAAACTCGAGGTGGCACAGAGGCAAAGATGCCCGAGCTGCGCGCGGCCACAGCACAACTCTTAGGCCTTTTACACTCTGGTCTGCATTAAAGAGCGTGGTCGGAAGGCCGCCCCTTCACAGCTGTGGAGGAGAGAGATGAGAGGAAGGTGATCCGTCGAGGCCGATGCTGATGGCTGAAGTGAAGGGAAATTCGAGACACTGGGGGTGAGCCGCATTTCCTTAGCGCGGTTCCCGGAACGTCTTGGCATTCTTGGCGCGGGATAATCTATTCGGGGACATTCATTTGTCTTGACTGTGATCCGATTTACGCAATTAGCTTGATCTTTTGAGTGAAGCAAACACTCTAGCTCTACAACATGGTCTGGCAACGACCTTTATATTTGTGTGTGTGTCCCAAATGTTACCCTTGGACTGGACTGCACCCCTATGCTGGATAGGTGGGGCCTGCGGATTTCTAAGCTTTACCCGGATAGAAACGGCTGTAGGATGACTGATACTTGACTGTGTTCCTGCAGCCTTTGTTTTCTTTTTCTACTGCAGGGACTTGCGAGGGCGCAAAGTTCAAAAGCTGCGAGAAGTATCTACAGCAGAACTTTCAAATGTCCGGAAAACAGACAGCGCGGAGGCTGCCCCTTCAACAGCTATTGGTCCTGTCTATATGCCGCTTCGCAGAACCCATCTCATTGACCTCGGTCTGTAAGTACATCCCAGAGCATTGCTTTCCCAACCTTGACGATAGCCTGAAGTCCCACAAGCTAGCCGCTACCTTCAAGCTGTCTTAAGAATTATCGAAGACTGGGGACTGACTCTCAATATTTCATAGTCCCCTATCTCCCAGAAATGATTGAAAGCTTTGGCATACCCAAGAACCAAGTGTCCAAATGGGCAGGAGTCACGTCAGCAGTCTACTCCCTAAGTCAGGCTGTTACAGGCATTGCATGGGGTTGGGCTTCAGACAACTTTGGCAGGAAGCCTGTCATACTGATTGCTATGATATGCATCATGGCTACTAGTCTCCTCTTCGGCTTTTCCCAAACCCTCGCATGGGCCATTGTAGCTCGGTCACTGGCTGGTGCAAGTTGTGGGAACGTGGGCGTCATCAGAACCATGGTTGCGGAGATGGTACCTTATAAAGAGCTGCAACCCAGAGCGTTCTCAGTCATGCCCCTAGTCTGGACCGTTGGAAGCATCTTCGGGCCTAGTTTTGGGGGCTCCCTTGCAAATCCTGCACTGAAATTTCCAGAGGTGTTTGGTGGCAGTGGACTCTTCAAAACATACCCGTTCGCATTGCCAAATCTTGTGGGAGCCGGGTTTTTCCTCGTTGGTCTTTTTGTCGGCACACTATTTCTAAAAGAGACTTTGGAGACCAAGAAGGACAAACGGGACTATGGTATCATATTAGGCGAAATCCTGTTGCTACCATTCACACGCAAGAAGAATAAGCCAAACTGGTCACTTAAAGAGGAACAATCGGCCTCACTTTTGAATCACAAGCGCAACTCTTCGACGGCGTCACTCGATACTGACCTGGACGCTCAGCAAAGTCGCACGGCCCTCCCCGTAGTTGCACCTCTGACCTATCGAGAAGTATTCTCACGACAGTCCAACTTGAACCTCTTGACGTATAGTATATTAGCGCTTCACTCTCTGGCATATGACCAGCTACTCCCCATTTTTATGCACTACCCTCAGCAGACAGACCGTTCCACAAACCCAGATGTTCATCTACCCTTCAAGTTCACTGGCGGCTTTGGCTTGAACTCGGATCGCATTGGTCTTCTTTTCACGGTCTACGGGGTCGTCGGCGTATTTATACAGTTTTTTATCTTCCCACCGCTTGCTCGTCATTACGGGGCCCTCTTATGTCTAAAAGTCGTTACCGCAATGTTTCCAATTGCCTACATTATCACACCCTTCACCGCCCTTCTCCCCACGCCTACGACACAACAGATTGGGATACTCGCCGTCATGATGATCAAATGCTGGGCAGGTATTTTTGCATTTCCGTGCACAACGATCCTCCTGACAAACAGCGCTGTTTCTCTACGCGTGCTTGGGACATTAAACGGCGTGGCCGTAAGTATTAGTGCCGTCGGACGTGCGGCCGGACCTGCAATAGGAGGCTTTTCTTTCACTGTGGGGGTAGAAAATGGTTACGGGATTATGCCATGGTGGATCCTGGGGTGCTTCGGCATTCTGGGAGCCATCGCCCCATGGTGGCTTGTGGAGATGGACGGTTTTGGTGGTAACGAAGATAACAGCGACAACGTCGATACCGGGCAGGACGAAGAGCTACTGCACAATGACAACGAAGAAGGGGAAAGATCATCCGCTATCCTGATCGGCAATGGGCCACTTGCGGAGACTGGAGCGGATCATGACCAATTCGGCATGGAGGCAAATTCCACTTTTGGATCAGAAAGACGCCTCGCGAACCATGAGTCGTAGTAGCGAAGAAGGACCTTTCAGCTCATGTCTGAGCGTTGTCCAGTCCACGCTGCCAAAGACACAGCCAAGCAAGTGGGAGAGCCGATGACTGAGCAGCGGCAAGGAGTTCCCCTGGGGCATCCACCTCACCGATGTAGCTACGCACATAATTATATTACAATTTCCATTGCAGTACACTTCCCGCACACTACCAACTGACACGCAAACGGCGACTGGGCTGATTAAACACCGCTAATTGAAGAATGTATTGCGCATGCTGCAACATATCAGACCCCAAAAACAAAAAATCAAGGGACTCTAACAAGCGGTCTGAGAAAGTGAAGGCTGGAGCAATGAGACCTTTGTCTACACGTTGCTTCTGAGCATCCAGTTAATACCACCTCAAGACGAGCGCTCAACAACAAAGACAATTCTATCCATTGACGTCGCTCCTGTTGAGAGCCTTTTTCAGAATGCCTCACTTTCTCCTCTATTTCTCCATTAGGTGACGAAAGTGGGCCTTTCAAAGCTGACCCTGAATTCGCAGACACCATGAAAGGCGTACATCCATGGCCCATATTCCTCCGTCAACGGGCTTCACTGCTCAATGAACAGATACAATATAACAGTAGACTTGCACAGTAGTAATCATTCTTGCGAGGAGCAGCTCAACTTCGATCATTAGCTGCTGGTATTCTCATCAACTATTGCTTTCACAGCCGCAAGCAGAGATGTAACATATTCACCGAGCTTTGCCCCCACCGTCGACAATCCTTCACTGCTCAATAAGTGACGGCGCTTCACGAGGCAAAGCATTGAGTAATCTCTCAAAATCGTTGTCCATCCAAGCGGTATTAACCGCTCGGTGCTCTAGAAGGTCCTGCCGATGGGGATAGAATGAAGCATAAATGGTGCGGATAGCACCCACGCTCGAATCCGTCGCTGAAGCTATCTCTCCACAAGATACATGAATAAGTCTCAAACAAGAGGTGAGATAGATGCTCAAGGCTGCAATATCCATTACACGGCCGGCATCGAAGTACGCCTTATCCACCAATATTAGGAAGAGTCGACGAGAAATTTCGATGAGCATGGCTTCGGGCTCTATACCGAGCTCGGAGGCTATCATTTCCCAGATGGCATCGGTGTACTCTGGTCGAGGCCAGGATAGAGGAGCTGGGCTTTCTGTGGTGGAACGCTCCGAATCTTGGCGCAAGAGTAGAAGGCATTCGCCGTCGATGACGGTTTCACGCTCCGGATAGAACAGTCTGTACGTATCACGTATTATACGCCGAGAGACGCCAACGGCGCGGGAAATCTGCTCCAGGGTCACGGGATGATCGAGGAGGTGTGATGCGACGAAGACGGACATGGCTGCTTTAGCCCATCGGGAGCAGTACCGGACTACGTCCAGATTCAGTACACGCCTCCCAATCACGTGTGAAAGCCGGCATGCTACAGGACTGAGATGCAGCTGTTGGGAGGACCTCTCAATGATAGCTACCGAGTGTGATCAAGGCGAAGGCGATCTTGGTAGCTGTCTCCGTCGTCGCTGTCGTCGTCGACGCCGAAGTCGAAGTCGCTGTTATAATCCAGTTCTATGAGGTCTCCGTGCTCCGAATAGGGTCGCCGCTGGGCCGGGAAAAGCTCACGCCTGCATACTGGCAGGTGTTGTTGTTGTGAAGCCAAGTGGCGATGCAGCGAGAGCCGACGAGATGGTGGCATGGAAGGCGGACTAAGCGCTCGATGAGACCGGTTTCGGGAGACAGCGAGCCACAGTCATCCAAGCACTGCAAGACACATAATGCTCGTCAGTGTTTATTGGTTGTCATTTTGAGATGGATATCGAATTTCGTGGAACGGGCGACAAGAATCGCACTGCAGGATAATTATTCATAGCACGTGCATGAAAGAAAGTGACCAAAAGATAGATGGACGACTTAATATTATACAGCGCTGATCGTTTTCAGGCGTGATGCTGTTCTCTAACTCCCAGAGCTGGTTCAGAAATTCTTCAGCCATGTTCAAATGAAGGAATGGGAATGAGACTGGGAGAGAGGGGGTTACAGAGAGAGTGAAGCGAGTGACAACGCCTGTCAGGGAAAGTATTGCGGATGAGCAAAGCGTCTTATACGCTTTCCTAAAGTAGTAAAAGTTTTAAGCTCCCGCCACTGTGCGCAGTCAAGACCTGTGTGCAAATCACCTTGGCGCCAGGCAGAACAATGCTGAACCTCGATCATGTTATCGTAAATGCATACAAATAGAAACGGAAAGCGCCATACAAACCTAATAGACCCATCCACATCACCAACACCACCAATCCCAAATCAGCATTCTTGAACAACCATCAACTCATCCTCTTCCGACTAAGCCAATTCCCAATACTACTTCTCCTCCGCCTCTTCTCCCCTTCCATTTCCTGCTCCCTCACCACCTCCCCCTCCACGTTCCCCTCCCTTCCACCATCTCCCTCTCTCACCACCCCCTTCTTCCTCCCCAACCTCAAAGGCGGCGGCCCCCTCGCAATCCTCTCCCTCATAGTCTCCCCCCCATAAAACCCCACCAGCGCGCTCTTATCCCCGGGCCGCATATACAGCTTCTCCTCCGCCCACGCCCTCAACGCGGCCAAATACTCCTCTTCACTCGCATGGCCGTGGTAGCGCGCGGCGGGGGTGTAGGCAGGCGGCAGCAGTAGGGAGGCGTTGTCCTCATCTTCCGTGTCTGTTGTTGAGTAGAGGAGGGTTTGCTGGGTTAGGGTGCTGCGGGGTGGGCGGAAGGGGGTGGTGGGGGAGGAGCTGGTTGGTGGGAGGACGGCTGGGGCGGAGTGGAGGCGTGTGGGGTGATGGAGTGCCGGGGTGGAGAAGTCGGGGTGGGAGGAGAAGGGGGGAGGGAGGTCGTTTGCGGGGGGTGGAAGGAGGGGGAGGGTGTCGGGTTCTGGGGCCATTGTTTGTGTGTCTAGTAGTTGTGTATATAAGGGGTTTGAAGGCAATTGATGAGAGTTTAGGAAGTTGTAGATATATGTTGGGGAGTCACTGCTGACGATGAGCGCATTTCATCACACAATGCAGGATGCGCATTGAGATTGCGACGGTCATGATTTCTGGTGGCAAATGGAGTCTAGATCGCTTGTTCAGCCCATGAGCGGCCAGAGATTCGGCACGAGGTAGTGTGCGTGAGATCCTGCGCCTTTGACCGATAAGGCAGCCGGTTTGCGGGGGGATTATCTTCTGTTCGTGCTTGTGGGAGAATTCGAGGGTACGGAAGTATACAGGGAACAGAATAACAGACTGCCATGTTGCTGCCATCTGCTCTTCCTAGGTGTCGTCCGCTGCGAGCGTCATTGGGTCGGCTAATCTTCGGCTGATTCCGGCCCAGAAGCGTGAAGTCCGTGAACAGCATCTTGAGCCCATGTAATATACATCATTGGACAGATGATCATTACTATGTACCTACCCTCTCTTGATGGCTTGCACGCTCGGTCCCACAGGATCTTCTTCAAAGCTGATGCTCAGAGACTCAGCGAAAGTAGACAATAATCTTGAGCACGCTGCTGTCCAAGTACGACCGCGGCCGGTGTGTTTAGTACAGCCTTCTCGTGTGTCTATCTGCCTTTCTATATCTTCCATTGCTGCTGGCAGCCCTGCCAATACCAGGGGCAAATTCCATCCATGGCACAGGAGCCATGACATGCCTCTGCTGTCTTGTCATAGCGATCTTCTCGTCATCTGTGTTCATATCTCCGACTAGGTCTCTACTCATCGAAGGAATGTTCCACGATCATGTTTCATACTAAGTGTTGCTACTATACTCTGCATCAGTTGATGTGGCATGTACGAATGGTGTCAGGTGCCATTGAAATTGACAGTGGAAGCATTTCAAACTGCAGAACCGCGGACCTGAGTTCTCATTCTTCGATAATTCTTTTCTGGGTTTGAAGAACAAATATGATAACTTGATGGCCAGAATGGACGTGAGTATAAGCTATGCTCCGCTCTCTAACTCAAAAAGGCGATCCTTCAGCGCAGATGACCTCCTTAACAGCAACAACGTCTGCTCGACTTGAGCAAGGTCGTTGAAGCGGTCAACCCAATAAAAAGTCGACAAGAGCAGCACCCAAGAAGGTCCTTTCCAATCTTGCATGCTTTTTCGGACGAAATGAATCGTGCAGGATGAAGTCTATGTTGGACCTCGGAACAAAAGTGGAAAAAGAAATCTCCGTGCCTCAAGACTGCCGCTGCTTTGAGAAAGCCTCAAGAGAGTACAAGAGCAGGGTGAGAAGTCTCGAAGTGTTGGTGCGATGAACGAAGCAATGTCTGCGATCTGGTCCAGAATCTCGTACGTATCAATTCCATCGTAATTGATTCGCGCGGCGATCCACACATGTGCAAGAGGAGTGCATGTCTGCAGCAGGACGCATAGCTCAAGTTGCTGGAGCCTTGAATGACTCAATATCAAGATTCCCATCTCTCGCACCCTTCCTCACGCTCTCGATGTATTTCTACTACTTTACTTCTATCCATCTCCATAGTCAGTCAAAAGATACCCAAAAATCACATTCGCTCCGATGTCATTGTCGAATCCTTCCGGCCGCTCGACCCAGGGTCAATTATTGATGTTACGAAACAAGTGCAATTGTTAGATGCTTTAGTATCTATGTGACACTTGAGGCTTATTTTCGTTTCTCTTCGCTTTGTGGCACGCTGTATTTCAAAGATAGCTCTATGGTGTGACGACTGGCTTATCATAGCAGCTGCTGTACGTTAAGTCTTTGGTCCCCTATCTCATCGAGCTTACCAGCGGCCAAGAGTCACTATGTGAATCAGTGAGCTTATGAAACTTCTGCCACAGAATCTTTTGCTTTAGCCATCTAGAGTGAGTGACCTAGCCGCGTCCGTTCTAGGGTGACAAGCAGACTCAAGCCTACATCTATGCCTACTCAACGGTGACACAGCAAAAGCGAGTCGGAACAACTACTTCCTGTCAACAGATGAAAAAGACAATAAGCTTTGTTCAATGCTGAATTTGTCGTCCGTGGTGGAGAAGAAGGCAAGAGCAACAGGCCTTGAGACGAATGCAGTAACACGCTGGGTGCCTGAGATCGAGCCGTCAGATTACCGTTCAGATTTGGGCGTTTCAGGGCACTAGCACAGACTGAAAGGACTTCCTGGTGATTGACTCCATCCACGAAGGAGTTCACCCTTCCACGTCACTTACCGAAAAGCTACAAGCATTTCCGAAATGTAGGACTTGATCTTGGAAATTTCAGACATTCTTCATCTCCAGGAAATTTGCGATAAGAGGCTCAGATAGACATGACATCTCGTGCTATATCAGTTCACCTCAACACTTTCTGTCGACAAAGGTTGCTTGAAAACTTGTTGCCTGCTTGGCAACCATGAGACTTGAATTCAATGTTACAGACACCGGCTATTAAAAGAGAAGTACTCGTACTATCCAGAATAACGTGACATTTCACAGGCCAATCCTCACTCTGACCTAGATCACGATATCCAGGACTTCGGTCGACGAATCTCCTCAATCCATACTTTTCAGCGTACACGCTCCTGGGCCAGAACTCAACAAGAGAAATCAAACCGGGTTCGTGTCAGCTTTGTAGCTCCTGTCACTTCAGGATGAATAATGTGTATTGGTGTTTCACTTACATATAATTGGACAGCTTCGCTTACTGGTGTCTTTCATCTACGTTTTCTTCTTTCCTTGTACTCGGTGAAGCTCCAAATGGGGAATTATAAGCCAAAGCTCCAAGTCCACAAGTCGTCCAATCTCCCTAGGCGCAAATCGGATGGACAGAGTTATGGTTTATGCTCTGCTGGGACAAGCAGCTCATTGCTCACCTCCTGGAGATGATTTATCTCATGATCTTTATTGCGATCTTACATTTTTCAGCAGGCCAATCGTTTCGTTCTTACTACGAACGATCACACATTTGATAACAGTAACTCCGATGTCATTTAAGCAGTCTTTGCAAAGCATATTCTCAGAGTAAAAACATCATCTTATGAAGGTGCATCTTCAAAGATATCTTTGCGAGGTATACAAATAAAATTACGTTTCGATCTCTTCCTTCCATTACCTCTGAGCTTAGTCAAGACTATCAGATCCATATACACGGCATCATGCGAGTCACCTTCTGCGCTGACGTTTCATCAATTGCTCCAAAACATGTGCAATTTTGCACTGATTCTGCTTACCAGCCTTCATCGATCAACACAGCATTCAGATGAGAGATTCTGGATATTATTTGTCTGGGATAGAAGGCTCGTGTTCATTGCGGCTGGAGTTATCCTTGCGCCGGTACATATGCCATTCACACTGGCAGATGTCAATCGGGCTTTTGAAAAATCTGCTCTTAAGAACCAAGCACTGTCGAATAATGGAAGTATTGCAGAGAAAAGTGTGGGCATTGCAGCAAATAACCGCACTCTTGCTACTTCGCATCGGCTCTGATTTGAGTGTCCTGCAGCAGGAGCTACGCACATAGCTCATTTCTCAATGTCCAGATTTGCCTTCGAGGTGTCAGCTAATGTTACATTAGCCAAGGCTTTACAGGATTTGCAATCCACATCTGCGAGGGTTTTCCTCGAAATCCTGTCAGCACTACAAGAAATGTCATTGGGTTTGCAGCTCTCGTGCGAGGACACAGCCCCATGCGCTATCTCCTCGGGTCCTTTTCCTTCTCATTTTTCCGCACCACCCTTGGGTACTATCGCTGCCGCCGCTCCTGGGCTTTACGGAGTCCTGACAGTTGGGACAGCAAGTCCACCTCGAACACTTCGAAGACGTCTCTCTCCGGTTCCAGTAGTTCGAATGACTCAAGCCGTCCTTGCCGTCAAAATATTTGGCAGTTCCACTAGGCCAAAAAGCCGGTAAGTTCGAAAAAATCTAAGGTATCAAAATTCGAATAGATCGAAGCTCACTCGAATCTGTCGCTGGAAATTGAACTTGAATTACGTGCTGGTGACTACTGGCGGTATGAGAATCGCGGAGATTTCGAGATTTTCGAATCATCTTCAAACAGCTTGAAATCTTAGAAGGCGGGGTTTGCCGAATGCTTTTCATGTAGAAGGGGTCAACGTAAGTCTGTTCGAGGATGTCCATTTCGACTTATTTCTAATATTTCGCAGGAGATGCCAAAGGGCGAGGATGTTCTAGATGGATCTAAGAACAATGAGCTGGTCCCCTGCGGCTGCGATTTTGTCGCCCGTATTTCTTGAAACTGTTTTTCCGAAGCTAATTCGAGAATTTCGAAGGAGAGCTTTTTCGAATTGTGGCTTGTGAACGGCCTATTGAAACAAAATGTAAGAAGAATTCGAACAGACTTCGACTCTTCCGGGCTGACTTGAAGCATTTTGTAGAACGTAATCTGGCCGTTCAGATGAGACAAGGATGATGGTATCATATTTACGATTCCTCCGTCTCTCAGACTCGTTGGCCTGGGTGAGTCGCACAGGACAATCATACCTGAGAAAGGTGTTCAAGACTTTGCTTTGGAGTTACAGCGTTCCGGTCGAAACAATATCCAACAGATAGTGCTCTGACATCGTCGATACCCTTTAGTTCACGATATTAGGGGAAGCTTCCATTTTTGACTAATATACCATTTACCTTCGAGACTTCAGCAACTTCAGTCTTCAGATGGAAATATCCGTTATCTGCAAAAGTCGACAGATCAACACAAGTTCACACAAATCCAGGACCTCCTGCCCAATGTCTGGTTTGCTGATGACCTTATCAACGCCTGGGTTCTGCTTCTCCCTGATAAGTATATGGAGAACTTTGGTGCTCGTATAGGGAATAAACGGGAAAATTATGACATCGATGTTTAACATGGTCAGCTTTCTCCAAGGGTTTTTGTCTTGTTAAATGTGTCCCTCTAGGTGCACGGAAGCCCTTGCTTCAGGAATCGTCAGCAGTGGAGCTTCGATATGCCACCACACCACTACAGGAATCGTCATGTGTGACTTTAGGACAACTTACCGTTATTGGTCTTAATGTCACTACATTATAATACTAGAGTATTTTTGACGCGTTGATAATGTTCTACCCAATCCGTAAAGTTGTGAGTGATTCACGTACCAGGCGCTCGAGGCAAGGACAGAGCGTTTCCCGGGAAAACTCAGTGACCCAGTCCTCGTTGCAGAAGTCGAGAGAGTATTTATATGTTCGACAGATAATAACTGTTACGGCCAGTTGCCATGTTATAGGGTAATAACACAAAAGGCGGAAAGGGTGAAAAGAGGCAGGCGAAAAAGTTAGGCAAGGCTTTTCGAAAACTTCGAGGCAGCAAGGGTAGTGGGTTAATCTCTGCTCTAAAGCACGCCGCACCTGAGAGCCCTCATCTGGCGAAGAAGTCACGGTCTTGATGGAGGATTCAGTGACGCTAAGTTTTCCTTGTCGACACAAGCACTTCTAATGGTCTACTTGATTCTCTATATTCCCAAGCGGTTTTAGGATCACAAAGAGACGGACGCTGATGGGGAGACGAAGATAGTGCGCCCCAAGATGTGAAGTGATCAGAAATCCGCCCGGATATTTAGGGGAAAAATGTCCTAAGGAGTGTTTTGTCTGCATATCAGGAGCTTATAGATATGGGCTACCATCAGTGCGCTTCCTCCTCCGAAATTCGCTACCTGACTAGTCATATGCATAAAATTGTCATATGCTTAACCGCAAGGGTCTTGTCTTCAACAGTCGGCTTCTCACCCTAATAGTTGACAAAATCTTGCTTGTTGACTTGGGCCATAGCGTTCCCGGCGTCTGGATGACTGCCTATATTTTGACGTAAAGTGCGGCTGGGATGCGACAAGATGCCCCCAAAGGTTCTTGTTGCCGAATTAGATCGCCATAGCGAGTGAGAGATTGCTGACTTTGCAGTTCCATTCTCTACATGTTCTCAGACTTCGCAAAGCAATCATTCGGAAGCGCAATACCTCGTGTTTCCGTTTCGCCTGGGTTTCTCGGTCTCCCATTATACCTAGCTTCTCACTTATCATAACTTCTCGTTCTTTTTCTTATGTCTTCTTTCGCCCCTTCTCTTGCGTCGGTTACTTAGTCGCGGGGCGCTCCAGTGTTGCTACGGAGGCGTGGAAGGAGGAACCTGGAAGGAGGTCCTTTCAAGTCTTCCCAATCCTCTGGTGCCCATTCTCGGAATCCAAGCCGTTCGTATGTGCATTGCGATCTCAGATTCCCAAAATTTGCCTAGATACTAGCAGTTTTTATTCTTTCTGTATGTATTCCACCGCTGCGGTGGCAGCCACTGTTGTCCCCTACTACATACGCGGGAAGGACGTCATCATCAATTGCAAAAATTTCCCCAAGCGTCTCGAGTGTTTACTTTCTCAGGGGTCTCGCGATAGTGTCACTTGTCAAGTCCGCCTTGATACGACCGTCAACCAATTGATTCAAGAACAAGATTCACCGGCTCCCAATTACTTTTGGACAGCCACCCTTGCACTTATATATCACGGAAGAAGATGTGACAATTCAGCATCGAGATCTGAAGCGAAAGATCAATCGTGCAATATATAATTGCAATAATGGGGGTACAATGTTCAAAAACACGAGATCACAAGACCGGGCTGAATAAAACACTCACGCGGAATGGCCGATTGTGAACACTTAACCAGCGTGTATCCTGGTCTTCCTGCCACTGAACTTTCTAAAAGCGACTTCGGGAAGCATGGTGCGTATTCACATTGGAGCCGGATCGGACATCCACAAAGCTGGCAGCGGATGCCCAAACAAACTCTACAGGCCAAGCCTACTGCTGACTCTCGTATATATCCATAAAAACCCCATATCCACTCGGAAGTTATACCACTGTTTACAGTGCACCCGTCCACCTCAGAACCCGTTACCACTGACAGACCTCGAACTTAGAGCATGATCTCGAAAAGGCAGAGGGAGCTGCATCCAAGCTCGATACAAATGGAAGAGGACTATATGGAATTCCAAAGGAAGATGTCAGCACCCTTTGCACTTGCATTCTAAGTTATATACTAATATCGTATCCCAGTAGCAACCAAGTAGCACGTCCGATTACGAGTATGATATCTTGCAGTCTTACCATCACCTAAAGATATTTATCTTAGTCCTGAACTTGCTTGCAACCAAGGTCGTTTGACATTGACGAGAGACTCTTCTTTCTTCTCGCTATCCAAAGGCCCCGGAGAGGTCATAGTCCATCAAGCTCTCAGTAATCACTGGTATCATTTGCAAGAGCGCGGGCCAACGAGCGACCGTCGGCAGATTAGAAATATGACGGGTCCTTATCTATGTTATTTTAATGTTAGTCTAAATGGCAGCTCCAGCAGCATACGACACGAGCAAAAGGTCAGACGGTCACATCAGAGAAGCCTGACAAGGTATCTCCGCTGACTCGGGCCAAAACATCCACAGCCAATACTGACACCGAAAGACAATCCCCAGACACAGCTGCGCCGGCAAGGCCAAAAGTGGTGATGGATCTAGATCCCGAACTAATTACCCCTAATGTAATCGATCGACGTCACACAAGGCGATGTTTCCATAAAACATCGAGATCCGCAGCGTGTGTTCTAACGAATATCAGATTTCAGTGCCCGTAATCATAACCACAAGACCCCTTTATACCAAAACAACAATGAGAACCAGCAACTCAAGGACAAAGCCAAGGTAAGGTTGTACAGAAGACTTCTCTCGACTCTGCCAGCGCTGAAAAACGTTTATTTAGCGTACGATATAGTATGCCCCTAGTACCTGATGCTGTCGTCGAACAGTTGATCGTTGATTGAGGTCGCCCAGCGAGCTAGACGCCTGGGAGATATGTGCCAGCGGGACGGCAGTATTCAAATGACCACGTTTCGACTGGTTATGGAAATGGAACGGTGTAAGCCACAGCGGCCAGGCGGAAGAATCGGGAGTCAGTCTCTTAACATCTGCCGAATTTTGACATGTATAACATATCGCAACACTGCGGAGTCTAACGGCGATGGAAACCCCAAACGATGTCATGAACCTACAGCCAGCCATATTTGTTACAAACACGCATGTGGGGGCAGTCGCGGCGCACTGCGGGGTTACAGACGAAACTGGCAAATCGCGAGATTTTGGTAAACCCGACGCGGACAGTTCCTATCCTCGCACTCTGACGGTCTACCAGTATTAAAGACCGGTATGGAGACATTCAGTTGGTTTCGCAGAAAAGACCGTCGCGGAGGACGCGCTAGGTATCTATGCGTATCCAACATTGAGTGCGCCATCAGAAACTAGGAAGCTGCGAGGTTTAGCAAATAAGGTATCTCACGAGATACTTGTGTCGCTATATTCCTTTTTGCAGGAGCTAAATAGTAAGGTGCTCTTGATCCAGCTTAGTACGTACGTCTCGCACAGGAGAGGAAGTAATTTGATGTAGCATAGCTTTATGAACATGTGGTCGCACGATGTCTTTGTGTTGAAAGGGTTTTATTTTGTAGACTGCGAATTTTTCCACGATTCTAGGGATAACGTAAACACTGTCATTTCTGTACTTGAAGTACGAAGCTGCTTTTTATGGCTGAGCACACCCGAGCCAGAGGAGCCATAAACATACTTGACACAATTGTCCCACAAATCCACAGATACTCTCGAAGCCTCAATCCAAGCGACAAGAAGTTCCGCCCATCCTACTTCCAGCGAATCTCGAAGACGTCAAGAATTCGCGCCGGGACGCGCTTAAAATCCACTACATGGGTGGCCTCGGACGTGGCACCGGCACCTGTGGCGGCCTGAACGGAGCGTCGTCTTCAACCTCCGGATTCTTCACCGTACCATCAATATTGATCTCCACGTCCATCGACTCTCCTGCCGGATCCGGGGCCGGAGCAGGGCAGGCGTCCTTGGGCAGGGCCGGCCCGTCGGCATACACGCCGAAGAGGTCGTGGAAGTAGACGGCCGTGGCGTACCATGCGTAATTGTCGGCTGTTGGGGTGGCATTAGTAAATAAGATGCTCTGATCTAGACGGTGCGCGGATTTCTGGGGCGGGAAGACGAACCGTTTACACTTGCTCGTCGAGCGCCTTTCGTGCCTCCTTTTGCTAGCAGTCTTGTATTTTGTGAACCATAGGCGAAAACCTTCCTAGGCCGCGTGCAAAGTAGTTGGTCGTGGACTAATAGAAAATGAAGGCTGGTTAGTATTGTTTGTGCAACGATCTATGTCTCAGGGAAAATGACATAGAAAGAGATGGCTCCATACTTTCATCAAGCGTGTTGTTTTGACCGGACACTTCATATAGGTGCATCATTTCATGAAGAAAAGCATGGTCAGAGATCTTCATGTAGCCAAGGTTGCGTTGATTGTCCAGGCTAAGTTTCAAGTGGCTTATCGCTTCCTCGATGGTGGGAACTTGCCAGAAAGGCTCGCAGAGGCCGATGATTGGCATTCGCGTTTTTGTTTTCTCGTCATAGTGTTCCGCGTAGCCGGCAACCACGCCTTGTAAACCTCCACCCCTCTTCGATCCGCATGTATCGCCACCGCAACGCACGAGGATGTCATGTCCTCCTTTCGACCAGTCCGCAGCTGCATTGAGGGCCTTTGTGATTCTAGAACGGAAATTCTCGTTGTCCTGCGCCGAGCCGAAATAATCGACGGGAGCTTGTGATTTCCAGTCAATGGACTTACTGACTTGGGCAAGTGCGAGAGCATCGTTATAAGCTTGCTAATAGATGTGAGGAGGTTGCCTTTGAGGACGTGGTAGCAAGAGGTCACACGAACCGTTATGAAGGTTTGTCGACTGGGGGTGCAATCCTCAAATCCCTTGAGACCACCACATAAGACAAGTTTTACACCAAATGAAAAAAGGAGCTGTAATAGCATGATCATCGTGGTAGATCGAACTGGACTATGCCAAGATCTGGTTGACTAGGTTCAAGACCTCTCTGTAATGCTTTTGGTTGATGTCTATAATGTATATAATTCACGGAGGAGCGGACTCATATATAGACACAACCTGGAAGTAAGCTTTTCGTAAGACCTGCAGAGACAGCACATCACGATCATATGATAGTAGCATCAACTCCAAACACGAGCTAGATCTTGCCCTGATCCTTGTTGAATACAGCATATCGGGGCACAATTCTGCTCTCAGATAGCCAAGCCAATAACGATGCATAGAGGTCTATGCTGCTCGACATTCGGACCTTTCTAGCACTTAGATCATGATATAATTGATCGCCTTTTCAACTTTCGACAATGCGGGAAAAAGAGCATTGGCTCCTGGCAGCAAAGCGGCGTTACTCAAGGGAACATGGGAATAGAAGGTGTTCTGAATGGGTCGATTAATGGACCAAGTTGCATATGCAACATAGTGATTTATGCGTGATGCTTGCAGAGTGTGAAATGTTAGAAAGGTGCATTACGGACTTTGAGAATCATCTGACTCTCTGAATTTCTCCCATATACCATAAGGGGAATCCTTGCGTTCTGGAGGTGCATCGTACATGTCCAAATCAACTATTACTCTCGAGTTGCAGATGCTGGTCTAATTAGCCTGCGGCAGTATAAAAAATGCTTCAGGCTTGAGAAAAATCACCTCTAGATCTGAGATGAAGCTGATGCAGGGATTGAAAGATGTGGAGCACATGGAATGAAGGAGGAGGAAAGAGGACCTGCCAGATGATTGAAGGTTTTCACTAACCTTGGCATCCTCTCTTCTGCCCTCAGACCATGATGCAGCCCAATCATCAATACGGGATAAACGTACACTCAGATGCCCTCTTCGAGAAACACCGGTCTCTGAGTCACTAGCCATAGTACTTTGTCATTCCTGGCCCAATGATTCAACAGACTTCCCATACGGAAGCCAACACCAAAACGGCTTATATCTCTGCTGGGAGCTTGTTTTAGGCCCGAGGGTCGGTGACAAAAGTCGTTGGACAACCCCGAGATTTTTCCGTGCCGAGGTTGTCCAACGACTTTTGTCACCGACCCTCGGCCCTTAGTGAGGGTAGTCCTGGTCGCCAAGATTCCTCCGCCAAGAGGTGGGGATCTTGGCGCAGGGTCTTGGTATCTCTTCTGAGGGGGCTTTGACAGGATTCCTTCGGGCGGGGCAAATCAGAGATCCTTGCGCAGATACTTTATAAGGTTCTCTAGCAAGGGCATCCGACTAACCGACCAACCCTTCGATAGCTTCTTTCGCCCGTTCTTCCTAAGCTTCTTACCGCCCTTATTTGGCTTCGCCGTTTCTTCGTGAGGGGCTAGGGTCGAATGCCTCGATTGTCTGGACTAGTCCAGTATACGATAAAAAGAGAAGAGAAGAGCCTTTCTGTTGTTGTATCCCCGTTGCGCGCGGGAAGTTAGCGTCTTCGCGCTAGCTTGGCGTCCTTGGCAATATCAACACAGGTGCCTCAGCACCAAGTGCTCACATAACCCCCTCGTCACCAAAGTCTGCTTCGTACGCATCCAACGCTATGGTGTCCACCATAGCACTAGCATATTCCTACGTTGGACGGCTGTATCCTATTTTGCTTCATCAGATACTGCTGGCCCCGCCTCCTATCTCGTTTACCTAAAACTCGTTTCTACATTTCATTCTTCGTAATCCCCCACGATGACAGGCTCGTGAAGATCATCGTCCGCCATCTGCGAGTCCGGAAGGTTCATTGGCTACCAACTTCAGTGTTTCCGATTGAAATACCCTATAATTCCAGATGGTGTGTCAAGTCTGTCAGAGTTCTTAAGACCCAACCTTTCTATCACTGTATACTTCGCCTTGCCCGTACCATTAGTCTTGATCTCCTTTAGACTCAATCATACCTCGTCCCTCAGTTTGAAACTCGTAGCATGCACTGGCAACGGGAGGCCAGTACCCATCCCGTAGCTTGCCGTAACTTACTGCGACACGATTTTCTCCGCCCGCTGCACAGGTTTCCGATCTTCGTACGGAACATTCCGATACTTCCATTATGTTAATTATATTTACTTCGCGTGATATCCATGAAATAGGGAGAACGGAAGTGCTAACTCCGCTATCGGTAGCAACGTGGTCCAATTATTCTGGTCAAAGTCGATAACCGCTCGCAAATACGATTCGAACAGTCTGGTTCATCCGTTAGTGGACGCATCCGTTTCTGGATGATGAGCTGTGAATTATCGTCGTACGATCCCTAGCAGCTGACAGACCCGTTTTGAAGACTTGCTCACGAACTGCTACCCTCTGTCGTCCGACACAATTGCTGTAGGCAATCCACGGTGTCGACAATATTACCCTACGAACGTGTTGGCTAGCGCATCTGCTGGAAAGTGACTCGCCACTGGTACGGGAGAGGTGGGATTTGTAATTTTGGGTTTGATTGTGACTTGGACACAAAAGATTGAAGAGAATTCATCCCGGATATGTTGTAAGTAAGAAGTAATAAAGAACTTTAAATTGTACTGGGAAAACCATAATTAGATTGGCCATCTCTGATAGATGGTGCAGGAAGGTTGACAACGGTGAGAGGACAACCCAATGCAAGCCCTCATCTCGAATATCATGCGAGCAGGAATCAGTTCCAAAAGTAGACCTACACAGGCTACATGCTATGTCTTCTCTACATTAGTCATCCAATGATTTGCTCGAGTGATTCCGTAGCAGCATTTATTCTCGCTTCGATGATTCGACTCCACCGCTATAAATACACCACTGTCAGCAATGTGTCCCCATACATCTCCGCGAAAGACTACTCACCTCAACACCCTCCCTATCACCACTATCTACACACTCCACCAAGCCCGGAAACGTCGCCCCAGCATACCCAGTCCAAATACCCGGTGCAAAAACGACGTGCTTAAACCAGCTTCTACCATCCAACCCTTTCTCATACAAGAATTGTCTTTCCAAATTCTTGTACCCTTCATTGACCCTCTTAACCGCGGCATAAAGCCGTGTCTTATACCACCATCTCCACCATGGCGAACTTTGACTGACTTTCAATGCGAGTATAGCAGCGCCGGCGTCAAAGATGACGCTTACATTATGCAGGCGGGAGATTGCATTTTCTAGAAGGATCAAGGAAGTTGGGGATCGGACCGACTCGTGGGAGGAAGCTGTGAGATCCTTGACAGACTGGAGGTAATTATTCAGACCTACAGCATAATCCGTAGCATTAAGAGCAATAACCGGCGTTTCCACCAACGCCGCCGCATACAGTGCCCACACCTTGGTCATAGCAGTGTGATACGTCCAGTCCGGATCGGCAAATTTGTCCATCCAAGCAAAACTATCGTAATTGCTATGGTAATGATAGACGGGATCCCCAGGCATACTACCGAAGGCCATATCCACAGACGGAATACCGGCGAAGTCTTGAAAGGCGGTGAAATCGCTTCCAGAGCCCATGGTGCTGATATGTCCGTCCCACAGGTCGTGAACTGTTTGGCCTGGGATGGTTTGGTTGGGTGACTGCACCAATGATGTAGCTTCGTAGAGCGCTTTGCTCAGAAGTGGCGCAGCGGCCACAGAAAATCCGGTTCCTCTGACAGCGACATCGACATTAAGGTAAGCGATAGCTGCTTTGGAGAGCCAAGGAATGTACTCCTCAACCCACTCAGTAGAGCCAATGAGACCGTATTCTTCACCATCCCAGCTTGCGAAAACGATCGTTCGAAGCGGTTTCCAACCTTTACTCAGTGCGACACCGAAGCTGCGCACTACTTCGTTCATGGCTGCAGAACCACTGTTCGGGTCGCCTGCACCGCCTGCAATCCAGGCATCGCGGTGGTTACCGAGGATTATTACCTCATCTTGAAGGGTGCCGTTGATGATGCCTATGACGTTCCAAAGCGGAGTTGTGACATACTCTTGTTCATTGACCAGATTGAGAGCCAAATTCGGCGGTGATGGGCCAATATTGTATTCCACACCCTTGTACCCCAGGCCACCCCCCCGCCAGTATTCATTGAAGTCTTTATAGTTCGGTCCGTGGCCATTCAAAGCTTTGAGAATTGGCAGAGCATCTATGTAAGAGATCGGTACGGACGGTATCACCGGGATAGCATGGCTAGGATCCTCCCTAGGCACCCCCGGTTTTGAAGGATATCCTGGCGTCGTAGGATCTCCAGGTGCTATACCTGGTCCTGTCAGCTACGTCCGCTCTCGAAAGCTCTATTTAGGCATACTCAAAAACTCCGTGCTCCCCCTTTGCACACTACTCGGATTTCTCGCTGGCCCATTCGGGTATGCCTCATACCCATTCTCTTCCGTCATATCATAATCTGATTGCGGATCCGTGTACAGAACGACACCCACCATTCCTAGTTCCTGCGCTCTCTTTACTTTCAGACCCCGAAAGATCCTACCGTATTTAGCGATCGCAATGTTGCCCTTTAGACTGACATTCCCCTGCTGCAACTCTTCGAAATCTTTGTATGTTCCAAAATTCACATAAACATACTGTGCCGTGACATTACCAGTGGCAGAGTATCCGTGGAATGTAGGCACACGGTTATCGAGTCCGCTTGTTGGGTCTTCAGGCAGGACATCTTCTTCCATGCTGCATTCATATTTAACCGTGTAGCCCCTCTTGTGCTCTCCCTCACCACTCCTCTGCTCCGCCACGTCACTTCCAGTTCCATCACCAGCTGCGGATTCCTTCCCGATGGCCTTTTCAAGTAAGGCCAACCGGTGTCCCAGTGGATAATTTATATAGACATCATAGGCCACAATGCCACTCTCCACCCCGAATTCCACCCACCTGTCCCTGGTCCACTCCGCCTGACTCAGGTTCTTTCCCGCCAAATGCGGACCCGCGGTATAATATTGCTGCCACTCCCTTGCCTTCTCCGGCTTGGGCGTCTCCAGTAGCACTTTGGTCAACTCCTTGTAAGACAATCCCCTGTTATCATATGGAGAGTACCACGGCAAGTATGAGGCATGATGCTTCGGCGTCCATTCGCTCTCGGTATTATTAGCTGGCAGATATCTCGCGGGTACCAAGAAAAGGATGATGACGACTATGAGGGTGGTGCCGAGGGCGATGGAGCAAAAGCGGCGGATCGCGCTGTGAGAGTAGCGGGGACGGGAAGGAGCGATGACGACAGTGGTGATAAGGGGGGTTTGTTCGGTTGGTCTGTTGTTAGCCATATTTGGGGACAGTAGGAAGGTGGGAAGGTGGGAAGGTGGGGTTGTTGTAGGAAGTCGTGGGCATCTCTTTGCCGATGAGCAGGACGTTAGGTGGGTACATGCAGCAAGTGAGTCTACAAAAGAAATGAGGATAGCCGAAGGACTACGATATCAAATATAATTGTATACAGAATTAGTCTGGAGTAAGAAGCGTGAGTGGTTACTAAGACATGACAATTGTGACCCCCACTCACTCGGGACTCGCGACCTAGGATCACTCTGTTGATACACTGCCTTTACACGAGTACCACATTGATAAAGAGCAATGACTCTGTTTTCCGAGTCAAGTCTTTGTGCAGGCATCACTTTTCGATATCGTAGGGTCTTTATGTACGATGATGTATGGGGTGCGGCTGATGCGGGGCAAAATCGATAACACAGGAGGACGCTGCTTGGGTCTTCCATCCCACAGAGAAACAACCCTTGCTGCTACTGCGTACAATTTCATCTAATATACTCAAGGCACCACTTCAAAAGCAATTTCCAGGGTTGGCCGTCAGAGCTCCGTGATCAAGGTGAGGCCTTCTACATTTGTAACCAAACGCGCTGACTAGAAGCTCGACTAGTGGTCAAACCTTCAGGCCTGCCTTGTGTCCTACCATTCGCATCATGTCACAAACCCAGAGTCTCGCGGAGCCTACCGAGGGTGTAATCCCTCCTAATGAGCTGGGGAAAGGCGTAATAGCGACATCGAATGCAGGATGGGCGCAGCAAGTGGCTGCAAAGGCCTCTGAGGATAGAAGAGAACAGCCGTGGAAAGCCAAGCTAGGCACGACGCATGATCGTGAAGTTGACGGCGAGGACTGGATCAGCCTGCAGCGTTCGGGCGATGTGCAGAGCCTTGCTGCGTAACACGTCGCTGAAGCATGACTGGGACGCAGGACTGTCCTACTTATGAGCGTATTGGGTAGACTATGCTACCATGGTATTCATGTTGACTACGGATCTCCATTGTGAGGATACGTGAAAACCAATGCCCTTACTTCAATGCTCTCCCTAGGGACTGCACCTGCGGGAATATTCGTATGCGGAAAGGAAGTATGCAGACAATCTACACACATCAGTTTTATGGCCAGAGTAGTGACAATTTCAATGTAAACGTGGAGACTCACATTTGCCTTCTACGTTCGCACTGTCAAACATCTTCAAGAGAGTGACTTCATCCCTCCGTTGTCGATTGAGATAATACCAGCGATAGTTGTCGCTCGGCTTTGCATAGTAGTTTGCGCCACTATAATGCTTCCTGACATGATCTGCCTCGACGAGATCGGAGAGTCCGACTGTTTGCGCATCGCAGAGGCTTAAGGGTCGATCTTCAACCACATCAACGATGGGCCGCCAGAAGCTATACTGTGTCAGTGTGGCGTGCATCATACTTGGGAGATTCTATCAACTTTATGATTCGAACTCTGCCTCTGAGCAGGAAGTCGGCTTGTTTGGGAAGATGGAGCCGAACCCGTCCCACGACTGCGGAAGGAGTCTGGTCTACATGGACGTGGGTTGCAGGGAGCAGATGCTGCAATTTGTCGTTCGCGTCAATTTCTGTCTTGTCTCCAAGGCCTACGTTCTTCCTGATTCGCCAGTCAAAGAAGTGAATCTGGTCAACACCTTCGACCTCAAGCCGTAGGATGTCTTCAACTTCTGGTAGATAGATTCTTTCAATCTGCTCTGTAGACCTGAAGTCTCGAAAGTTCGTAGGCGCATTGCGAAATGCAAAACCGTTCTTATCCAAGGTAAAGTGAGATACTATGCCTCGAACATCGTGGATGATTTCCACATCACCCTCCGTCCACTCCAAATTTGTTGCTCCCCGAACGGGTAGTTCCTGCTTTGTAACGGCAGAGAAGAGCTGGTAGGGTTTCTCCGTTTCGTAGAGCTCTTGCCACTTCAGATACGTTAGGATTGTTTTCTCTTCTAGTGGAAAATTCGCCTCGTTCATCTTAGGGAGGTGAAACATTTTATTTCACGCTGCGGGTTGAGGAGGTCGTGCGTGAAAGAGCTGCGGGATCTGCGTTGACTTGTAACATTAAGATTATGGGGCAAGCGATGCTAGATACTCCAATCCCACCAAAACGCATGAATGAACGAGTTGTAGGACTATGCTTCATTCACACACTCCTTCATGTAATAATGCAGCGGTAGGCAAGGTGCTACAGTCCCGTTACAAAATCATGCCTATTGCTTACTACTGTTGACGGCACGGTTCTGGAGAGTAAAACGACAGAGACTCTTCCAAAGGTGTGACAACGTGTTCGAGAAATTGGCGCTGGAAATCAACGCTCTTCAGGTCAGCAATTAGACCTTGCACCCCGAACTGGCACATGAGGCAGCCATCAACGGCGCGCTGATACTGCCTCCCCATCTTCACTCCAATCTCCTTCCTAATACGTATCGCAGTGAGATACTGTGTCATAGCTGCCGTTTGTGCTTTTTCGCCCGGCTCTGCCAGGGCCTGAATTGTCTTGTTGTACGCGATTTCGATCAGGATCACGCCGAGTGTGAATAGGGTTTCGTTTGGTGCAAAGGCTGGTACCGCGCGAGTGTCTGATGCTACCGTGGCACTGTCACGACTCCTGTTCGAGGAGAACCGCCTTGATATATATGGCTGAACGGGAGCCTGAAGCATGTCATTCCCTGGCTCCGGAAAGTACAGAACATCCTGCTTTTTCCATTTGTCCAACCAGGGAGTAGAGTGGAGCTGCAGCATTGTCGAGCCTAGGGTGAAAGCCAGTTCGGTTTTGGTACGATTAGAGAACTTTTGTCGTCTAGATGGCATACTCTTGCCTTTGCCACGACTGCTAGCAGGCGAAAGTGGGTCGCCGACATGAAACGAGGCCAATGGCGGCCCGACGTCTTTCCTTGGGTTGACGCTATAGAGACCGTAACGCGATTGGTTTGCATCGGACAAATATCCTAAGCAGTCTCCATTCGGACGGATTGCATTGCTTTGAAGATTCCTAATCCATTGGCAAAGGTCTTTGATTTCTAGACGCTGAAAGGTGTCCGGATCTTCTCCTTTCCGTATATTCGGTTTTACGGGATGTTTGGGTGACTCGAATCGTAGTGCTCTGGTCTGATGTGTATTCTGGGCCCTGGAAGCCGACGTCAGCATAGCCTCTCAGAACTTTCAAGTGTGGCGGCTTGGCTTACTGCGATGCTTTTGCGACAGCTCCTCCAAGATCTCTGGTATCTGCTGGGTTTTGACGTGATGCATTGTGCTCTCGGCTGCTTCGTTTGGGAGCGTCGATGTGGTCAAGAGGTGCGAGTTCGGCTTCATGCCAGTCTAGCGGGCCGGTACCCGAATTCTGGTTGGCCGACGGGGCACAAAAGGAGAACAGGAATTTGAATCGAATTTCCTCCTCTTCTCCTCCAACACCTTCATTACCCTGAGGTGCAACATATCTGCGCGCTTCAAGCCGAAGATTGGCAAGATGAGGATCCTGGCATTGGCAATTCCAGCCACGAGAGAGTGCGTCATAGAGACTGAGCGCGCTCTCTCGCACCCTCCCAAAGGACTCCATCTTGTCACTTTTCACGCGTCGGTAAGGCGCCAACCTTTGGCTTTGGCCCTTGAGGATCTCCAAGTCTGCAATCTTCGCCTTCAATCTTTCCAAGCCTGCTTCGCTTCGTGACCTCGTGAGGAAAAGTTTGATTCGCCGATGCACCTTGCGGGACTCGAGACTCTTAACGAGGATGTCAGTCTTGTCACCCCACTCTCTTGAGGATCAGGACACACTGACCTCGGGGCTCAAACTGTTCTGCAATTCAGACATTACAACTTTGATGTCTTCCATAATTTCGTTGAATGTGGGATACGCTCCATCCAAGTGTTTTTCAAGGCTGGCTGACAGCCACTTGTCTTGCCATATTCTCCCATTAGGGTCCTTTAGTAGGGTTGGCAGTTGTGAGTCTGGTACCAATGGGTAGATGAGCTCTTCGATGGTATTCAAAAATATTACATGCTGCGTTTTGAAGTCTCTTTCGAGTTGCCGCGATTCCTGTCCATCTCGCACGCGTTTATAGCGATCGATACCTCCCGAGACGATGGGAATTAATGCTAAGATGACGCCTATGACTTCGAAACCTGACATTGTAGATGTCTTTGACTGTGGTTCAATGACAGCCAATGGGTACGCCTCCTGTACAGGGGCGATGGTGAAGACTGGATGTCATGTGTGAGTATGTCAAACAGGTGCTGCTTATTCCCAGCCTCGTCGCCATTTTACATTATGCGGCATGTACGGTTTCAACCCGGAGTCTGGGCTCTAGGCTACACCCGTTCTTCGCTTATCAAGTCTAGTACAACGCCCTCCCGCCAGATGTTCCCTCAGCTGCTGCACGCCTTGTTAATCAAGTGGGGAGGGGGGTCGAAGATCTGCGCAGCAGATCCATGTCCGACATTCAGCCTCGTCACACGTAAGTAGTACGTCCAGGAATCCATCATCACACAAGTAACCAGAATATGTTCTATCGAATCGCCTATTCATTCAGAAATCCATAAAACATCATGACATTTGTTCCAGCCGACGGATCCATCGCCAAACTATTTGTGGAAGCTTCCAAGGCCTTGCAGCATGTTTGTGATACCCTCAACGACCGTCCTCTGCATGATCCAATCTCAGCGGAGTCTCAAAGATGCAGTGACGAAGTAGGTCGCCTGGAAATATGGGACATTGAGATCGGTGCGAGAGACGGTCAACTGGACCATGCGCTGCGAAACTCCTCGAGGCTTCGCGATAGGGTTCTCGAGCTGTTGCGAGAGTTGGTCAGTTTGAGTAACGAATGTACGTGATATATGCTTAAAGCAGCTCCGTACTGACATTGCAGCAGCTTTGTTGGTACTGGCAGGCAAAATTGCCAGTGTATCAGACGAGCATGAGGAAGACCGGGAACAACCCTTGATATCAGGAAGCGACTCTTCAGCTACTTCAGAACAAAACATCTCTGTTGACTCAAGTAGCGCAAACCCCTCCACGCCACTTCAACAACATCTCACAGAAGTGCGCGAGATCCTGACATGCCTTTTCCGCCTACTTCCTGCTTTACAGGATCCAGCGCCTCATGATACGCGAACTAAGGCCAGCAATCCAGGAGGAGATGTCTTTGATCATTCCCATGTGAGGAGCAAATTCCCTCAAGCCAATCATGAGCTGTTGAGCCGTCTTGGGTCAGCCAACTGGAAACGCCGTCAGCAACTTATGTTTCTTCGAGCACAAGACGAAGAGGAGACCGTGGCCGAAAACGAGGGCATTAAGGGCACAGTGTCCCCTCCAACACATGAAGATGGCGATGAACTTTCCGCCGCTGACATATCGTACTACAGTCATAGCGAAGAAGTGACGCAAGGGAGCCAAGTGGCTGGCGGATGGACGAATTCTTCAGGATTCGCATCTGGTATAGGCACGGCGTTGACCTCAGTGAGCAACAACCCTATACAGAAGTCGCATGCGTTCGATCACCCGGTTATTGGAGTTAAAGCTCAACGCCTCAAATTACCACGTCCGCCAGAACCGAATTCTTCCTTAGACGGACAGCAATTCAGATGTCCATACTGCTTCCACTCCTTGGTAGCAATTGCCTCGTTCTCCGCATGGAAGTGAGCCGTCCATCTACAAAGCGCACGGAAACGCATTACTGACATACCATTATCTAGAGCGCATGTGATGAACGATCTCGAACCGTACATCTGTACCTTTGGTGGCTGCCTGCGAGCGAACAAAACATATGGTGTAAAAGCCGATTGGATACACCATGAAATTGACATACATCAGACTCAGAGAGTCTGGTCTTGCAGACCTTGCGGGGAGGACTGTCGGTCACGTTAAGCTTTCGATAATCACATGCGCCAAAATCATCCGGGACTTGTCAATGAACATCAACTGGATTCATTCGCGGAATTGTGTATGCAGATTTACGGAAACCTCAAGGACAGAACCCAATGCCCCTTGTGCTTAGAGGAATTCAAAAAGGAGAAATTCCTGCGACGCCATCTGGCCGATGAACTTGAACAAGTCGCTCTATTTGCCGCTCTCCCAGCCAGACCCCGTCTCTATGATCCTAACAGTGATGACGAGCTAGACCTGATGGAAGACTCCGGCAGTGACGGGGAGACTCGAGCTGAGAGCGTGGCCATTGAGGCGTCAGAAGGCTCGAGAACCCAGGCTGAGGCTCGAGAGGCTGCTGTAAAACAATTCCTCGGCAGCCAAGCTGATTCAACCTCAAAGGAAGGTGGTCAAGGTTTGGCCGAGGTCATCGAGGCTCTCGATGGCTCGACTGTTCTCAGAACATCGACAGCCCAATTTCCTGTCATGACCATCAAGCATCCGCCTAATGAGTCATTCTATGGACGTGAGAAAGCTATTCTGAAGATACATGAGAAATTAGACATCCCAGGTGATATATGCGTGATATACGGCGTCGGTGGTGTAGGAAAGACTCTTACGACTGTTGAATACGCTTACCGCTACAAAGATGCTTACGACTGTATCTTCTGGCTGCAGGCGGATACCGCCCCTGGCTTGGCAGAGTCTTATGGCGACATTGCTCTCACCCTTGGTCTTGTCCATGTGTCCGAAGACCAAGGTCGCATTGTTGATTTGGCTCGAGATTGGATGGAGAACACCAGTGAGATCATCTAGGATCTCTTCAATCTAGACTTCGCTAACATTCCCAAAGGACGGCGATGGCTGCTCATTTTCGATAACGTGGAAGACTGGGACCTTGTACTGCAGTACCTGCCCCAGAATTTCTACCATCGTAGTCTTGGGTCTGTCCTCATCACCACTCAAATTCCTGGTCTAGCTACAAAGGTAAACCACAGCCTACTTTTGGAGACTTTTGGAGAAGAGGATGGATCTATAATGCTACTCCAATATTTGGAGCGTCCAAATCCTAAGCATCACCCAGAGCGTAGTTTGGCTGAAGAGATCTCCGCCCTTGTGGGGGGCTTGCCAGTGGCCATCTCACATGTTGCAGGTTATGTAGCATATTCGCAATGCTCGCTGTCGGAACTGCTTGAGATATTCAAGCAAAGACGGAGACATACTGGAGCCGCAACAACAGAGGACGATGATCTGCCCGCTTCTTTCCGACAAGCTTCCTTCAGCTACGAGGAGACCCTGGCGATGGTTTGGAACGTAACTCTGAGAGAACTATCAGCTGATGCTCGAGATTTGACCTACATCTTGGCTTACCTAAACTGTGAGGCGGTGCCAGAATCTATGCTATCTGCCGTCCATCCGGAACCATCTCTTGAGTTTCTCGATGCGAGAGAAAAGATCAGGTGAGTCATTGTAATGCGGGGCTTGGTCTCTCTAATTCAGCATTTCCAGATACCGCCGCATGAAGCGATCGCTGGTCGACCGCCGACTGGTCCAAGCAAAAGACATCGAGGGCGAGCCTTGCCTCACCTTACATCGATCTCTGCAACGCAGCATAAGGGAGACTGTTGCCAGAACTTCTGGTAAACCACAAGAGATCTTTGACCAAGCTCTTACCCTCGTCAGAAAAGTCTTCCCAGATTCTTCGGCTATTCAGGTTCCGGAGCCGCAGAAATGGCGCGAACATCAAAGGTTGTTGCCTCATGTCATAAGCCTGCAGACTACCTTCGTTGAAGCAAAGGAGGCTATTCAGGGCTCGAAAACATTCGCCAGACTGCTCTCTGATGCGGGCATGAACCAATGGGAACAAGGGTTCACCCGAGACGGCTTGCTTCTATTGGGCGCAGAGAACAAACTCTCAGCATTCGGAAGGAGCGAGTAGAGAAATTGAAGGAAGTCTCGAGGACCGAAGAGATACTACTTTACAATGCTTGGATGGACTACGTCGTTTCATTGCTCCAGTACAACCGGTACAGGGAGGCTGAACCGATCTTGGACAAGTGTTTGGACAAATATCGCGAGTGGGGTAAACCAGAAGCGATACCATTCGAATACGCGAAATACTACCACAACATGTCTGTTGTGAGGATGTACCAGAGACACTGGGAAGAGGCCATTCGAGTGGGTAGATTGGGGGTTCAATACATGGGCATGTCTGGCAAGGAGGCCTTGACGTTGCGCTACGAATTCGATCTGGCTTGCATAACCCTTCAGAGCGGAGACGTCAACTCAGCATTCGAGCTGCATAAGCAGGTGCTAGAGCAACGTATCATCGTATGCGGCAAGACTAACGAGAATACCCTTCAAAGTTACTATGCATTGGGTGCTCTCCACGAGATCCGCGCCGATTTCGCGGAAGCTGAGTAAGTCTGCCTGTATCCCACTTCTTCTCTTTAGAGGTCAACCATTGCTTTGCCACAATCAACGTTTAGATGTGTACTCGTACTTGTATGAGACCACGAACATTTGATATCAGCAATCCACCAGTACACTCCACCACGATAGAGCTCGCATCCCCATGCTGTCTGACCATGTACTGACATACTATTCTTCTCGTAGAAGCTTTTTCCGTCTGGCCCTGGATCAACGTCGCGCGGCTTACTGGTCCCACGAAGCTGTTGCGCGTACCCAGTATCATCTCTGGCGGGTCTTCATGGCCCAGGGCAAAGACCTCGAAAAAGCTACAAAGCTTTATGATGAGGCTAAGGCGACATTGGCCAGGCTTCTTCCGTTCGACTTCCCGTCTAGCCTGAAGCATGTGAAGGACGAAGAAGCTTTGTTTGACCATCTCTTGACGGTGTATGGGGGGAGGTTCACTGGAAGGAAACTACTAGATTTTGTCCGGTAAAACAGAGTCAACATGGAGGCCAGGAGCTACAACAAGCTCAATGCATGTATGAGTATATTTGAACAGATCCAGAAGATGTGGCTTCCAATCCCCTATTCAGCTACGTGTCCGCCTCGCGGAAATATGTAGAATCGAGCTTCTAACGGTCCTTAACGAGGGGGATCCGCTCGTGTTACAGGTCACCGCTTCTGGTCGACGGTGACATGAATATCTAATAGTTTAGGGCTACTAATAGGAGTCGCCAGCTACCTTAGTTTTAGGCACCTTCTACTTATCCCTCTTAACAAAGTGTTGGTGGCAGATACGCCCTGGCATAGAATAGGAGGCTCCACGTGATCCTTCAGCAATGGACTCGTTCTTTCATAGTGGATCTGATGGTTGACTTGGCGTATATGCTAGGGCCAAGTACGGAAGTGTCCGACATCCTTTTCTACTCGTAACTTACATGTAGGAACACTCATCAATCGAATAGCGCACATTCTTTGAGATTCCTGTATTGCTCCTGACAGAGCATAGATTAACCCGCACGCTGTCATACAGTTCAAGTATGTCTTGTGCTTCGCCAGTTGACCGAGAGGTAAAAACCAGAGTGTCCAAAGCTGGTCATCATTTCCACTTCTTTCATGATGGTTTCGTCCAACCAATGACCATTGCTAGGGCCTTTTTCCATTGCTTCGATGCTGTCACTTCTTGTTCTCTATCTCTGTTTCACATGCTCTATACTATGTCCTGATGCGGCCGTACTTGCCTCCTATGACTTGCATGGGTACCATAGGTCGCGGCGCCTTTGCGTTTCGAGAGTCTTTTACATCCGAAACGTTCTTAGATCAATGATGATGGTAGGTGCACGGTAGACGAGGATGAACTGATTAGGATGCAGCTGCTGGGAATTTATCCCACCTGCCAAGCAGCTGCTCTACATACAACTAGCAACTGCCTGCAGCAGGCTAACCCGAAAGGGATTAGCGAGCTTGGTAAGTCTGAGGGGCAGACAGTCCAAGGCTGACAACGAGTTCTGAATTTCTGCATCTCTTTTCAGAATGCATTCCTGAGGTAACACATCAATTAACGCCTAGGATACGACTGATCTACCGGTCGCATTGAAGAAGACTGAGTCATGTCTCGTGCTCTACGCGGTCTAAGAGACGGCTTCAGTGGATGGAGAGGGAAGAAGAAAGAAGCTGCAGTGGGTTACAGCCTGCTTTCCACCCTGAAAATCCCTAAAGCTGACTGCATTGCTTTCTGGAAAAAGGCCGATATCGACGATTCGCAGCCTTTTGGCTTAGTAGTACTTGCCGAAGGCGTTAACCCAGTGGTTGAGTATGCCATGGTCCTTCACATATATCACTACTAAAAGTACTGAATCAAGCCACTAGTATCGTCGCAGTTCACGGTCTGAATGGACATCGGGAGAAGACATGGACAGCCAGCAATGGCGTCTTTTGGCTTCGAGACCTGCTTCCGACAACGATTCCCAACGCCCGCATCATAAGCTGGGGCTACGACGCAAATACACATAGTACATCCCCAACATCGGTTCAATATATACATGACCATGCGACCACATTAGTATCAGATCTTGTCCTAGAGAGACGTCTGTCCCAGACGGAGAAACGTCCAATCATCTTTCTGACTCACAGCCTGGGAGGCATTGTCGTCAAGGAAGTAGGCGTTTGTTATTGGGCGTTCAAAAAGGAATAAGTAGAACGCTGACAGCTTTTAGGCTCTCATCCACTGCAGCCTTGCGGGAGCACATCATCTAGGGTATCATAGGTCCATTAAGATATCCACATGTGGCATCATCTTCCTTGGAACACCACACCAAGGTGGCGATGGGGTAGCATGGGGTGAGCGTCTTCTAATGGTTGCCTCGGTGTTCGTCTATACGAATACCAAGCTCCTCGAAAACCTCAGGCAAAGTTCAGATATGTTACAACGCCAGCTAGAGCAATACGCTCCTATCAGCGGAGACTTCATTACGAAATTTGCCTATGAGACTTATCCAACTCCACTACCAGTAGGTTCGCCGTTACTTGTGAGTATTTTCCTACATTTCCAATGTTGAGCCTTGCAAGATCCCCCCGTAGCTCGCATGCGTCTAGTCCTTATCATTTGCTCTTAATATCTTCCTTGGCAGCCAAACGTATTCAGCTATTGACGAGCAGCGTCCTTTTTAGGTGGTTCCTAAATCTTCTGCTGTTGTACCTGGTGTATTAGATGCAGAATCCATCGCTATTATGGCAAACCATCTCGAAATGACGAAATATCCATCAGAAATCGACATGGGATACAGAAAAGTGTCAGGACACCTTCAACTGATAATACAAGAGGCTAACACCAAAGCACAACTAAATTGGGACGAGGAATGGAAAAACCATAGTATGATATTGAAGATCTATTTAACGGACTACACCCTAACTAAGTAGATTTCAGTGCTGAACACACCGACCTTGCCTAACCCACTGGCACGTACAGCAGAGGGGATAGCCCCAACAGATTACGATCACTGTATTGATTGGCTATCATTTCCTGGCTACGATGCGAGAGAAGGACTTATAACAGCAGCATATCCTGGAACTTGCAACTGGGTGCTGGAAGACGAAGGCTTTGTTGCATGGGTCCAATCGGTCAAGGGTATCTTTTGGATCAAAGGGAAGCCCGGTTCTGGCAAATCTACTATAATGAAGCATCTCTTAGATCTCATTAGAAGTGAAAAAGCCAGCGGATTGTCTAATCTCTTTCCGGTGTACGCCGCCACCTTCTTCAACGCCAGAGGCTCCAGCCTCGAAGCTTCCCGCGAAGGTTTTCTAAGGTCGTCAATAATTCAGATCTTACAGCAAAAGCCTGAGCTTTTCAAGTACATAGAAGAAGACTATCTCGGATCCAAGAAGCAACTCTCTGAACCACTTCTCACCAAGATATTGAAAAATCTGGTTCGTGAGTGCTCATTGACCTCCAGATTAGGCTTGCTCGTTGATGCATTAGACGAATGCGACGGTCCAATCCGAGAGCAACTCGGTCTTTTCGAAGAGTTGATCCGGATATCTCAGGAATCTGGGTATCTTATGGGTATATGTGTTTCCGGACGTCCAGTACACACCCTTACTGCATTGTTGGGACACTACCCTCAGCTCACCCTTGAAGATCATACCTCTGTTGATATAGCTACTTATGTGCTAGCAAAAACATCTCGCATTAGCTCAACCACGGATGCCTATATATATGAAGAGTTCCGCGAAGACATAATGGAGAAGTCGAAGGGCGTATTTCTCTGGGTGGTTCTGGTAGTTGAAGAGCTCTTGGATGCATGGGAAGCATCAGAGTCCATCGCAGGTCTGCGAATGAGACTAGCCGCCATCCCTGAAGATCTTTGTGACTTTTTCGGTCGCATGTTGCGAAGAATTCCGAGATCCCAATTATCAGAGACAGCCGCTGTGTTCAAGTGTGTTCTCGCTGCTCTGCGTCCACTTACACTAAAAGAACTACGAGTGGCTCTGGCGTTCGGGTCGGATGGTTCCTTCGGATCGATAGCCGAGATGAGATCCTCCGATAAAGTGGTTCACGGTGACGATGGCCTAGAACGGCGGGTTCAGAGCTGCTGCGGAGGTCTTATAGAAATAACAAAAGAGTCACTTACGGTCCAAGTCATCCACCAAACGGTGCTGGAATACTTGCTCGCACCGACTCGACTCCAAAGCGTACTCGCGGACCAACCAGGTTTTACACTTGCACAGTGTCACCAATATCTGTTACAAGCATGCATAAACTACCTCTCAGTTCCAGAACTAAAGGGAATACCTGTTCATTTGGAGGACATCTTCGGAGCCACGGAAAAGCCTAATTATCTTGAATACTTTGAGTTTCTTTCTTACTCACTCTTAAATTGGGTTGATCACTACATTGGTGCAGAGGAGGGGGGAGAATCGCAAGCACCCAAGATTGAAGAGTTTGCGAGGCCGGAGAATAACCACTTCTTCACATGGTATCGATTATACAGCCAGTGCTTCGCCAATGGATGGGATGGAACAGATCCTCCATTTCTATCTTTCGCAGCCGAACACAACCTCTTAGGCTATGTAGAAGACTACATCAACCGAAACCCTGTCAGTAGTACAGACAGCGGAGAATTTGGCGGACCCGTACAAGCAGCAACAATCGGCGGCAATCTCGAGATGGTCCGCCTACTGTTAGATCACGGCGTGGACGTCAATGCACAAGGTGGCAAATTCGGCACCGCCATGGCGGCCGCAATCACTTTTCATAATCACGAGATGATAAAGCTGCTCTGCGAGTATGGGGCTAACATCTTACTCCAAGCTCCAGGAAGCCCTATGCCAGGGTCTACCCGGTGGGTTGGCCATCGAAATCCATTTTCTCGGTCAAGGGTATTAAGTAGCGCGTTGGCGGTGGTTAACAGTTCATCAATGTCCGACCAAGGACTTGGGTGCTATGGGAAGCCAGCCCCTAACTACTCCGAGCTGACGGATTCAGCGGATAGTTCCGGTTTGGCGTACAATGAGATCACGATGTCAGACCAAGATTTTCAAGTTCGCCTTACTTGTGAAGGAGATGGTGGCAGTGGTGATGGTTTAGCTACTACTGCTGATGACGAGTGATGATGACGATAATGATGAGGACCATGATGATGATGTCGAGGATATTGAAAAACAAGCGTTGAAGATCCAGAGCAGTCTTACTTCAAGCCCATTTCAAACACCAATTTCGTTGTCGAGTACCTCATAAAATCCTTTCGGCTGTGTCATAATAGGTGAAGCCCGAGAAAAGCTCTATAGGGGAGAGACACATACTCATCAATAATCTATATCACATCCACCGAATTCAGTCTATCTATCTCTCTGTGATTGTTATTATTACACCAATTTATTCCATCTTAGACCACCCCCCCCCCTCTCTCTCTCTCTCTCTCTCTTCTCTCTTCTCTCTTCTCTCTTCTATACGTATATATCTCTTTATCGAAGTTTCATCAGACTGCGCCCTATTTTTTCATAGAGATCCCAGGCGCGGTTACGCCGAAGTTCAGCTGGCTTACGCCGGCACAAAAATCGTCAAGCTGCTGTCTTCTGTCCTCACAATCCCATGATCCACCAACATTGAATAAATAAGGATTGGATCAGATCCAGCATCTTGTCGCCATTGCTTGCCAGGATAATTGAATGTAGCCCGGCTCTGCAAACAGATTTGATTGAGTCACTTCTACGGAGTTGTCTCGAGGAAGCAAAATGTCTCGAAACTTCATTAGCACAGTTGATTGCGGATCCTGATCCGCAGAAAATTGTCCGGTACTGGAAAGCTATCGGTGGGGTCACGAAGGAGAAGCGCATATCGGCCATATGTGAAAGGCTCGAGAAGGAGAAAAGTGCAATTACGCTTTGCATTGTCAGCATTGACTCGTTAGTATACGTGTCAGCTAGCCTCATTCCGTACTCAACCTTGGTAGTAATAAGACGGCAAAAATCAGCGACAACGTTCACCAAGTCATCCAGCAAGTTCCTACAATTCAAGATATAGCCCGTGGGGTTGAAGGGTTTCTGGATGAATTGAACCCAATGAAATCGATTACCATGAATCTGCGCACTGATCTAGCAGTAGTGGCAGAGAAGATTGCTCAATTGGACAACACAAACATCTCTGCGAGAGAACTTCTCACTCCTCTGAATCGTGGCTTAGATCGGTTGACAGTAATTCAGCTAATCTACATGATTGGTACTCCAAATAGACCTTAACTAATGGGCGTGCTAAGATACAAGGATCTCCGTCGTTTATAGCTGATCACAATAGCGATAAGCGGACGACTACATTTTCTTCTCAGGGTATTTGAAAATCTAAATATCTTTCATAGTTTTTGACCCTTTTGGACAGAGAAAGAAACCGCCTGTTTGCAAGTCTGTGGTTGACCAAATGAGCCATGAGGAGTGCTATTTGGATCATGATCATTCGACTTGCCAATGGTTCCTCCATGATAATGGAAGAATAGTGAGAACGCAGAGCTCCTCTACCTCTCAGCGTGTGTAGGCTGTGGAAAGCCAACCTTTGCCGCATACGTGGTCAATTGTTTAATGGAGGAAGAGAGGGAGCTAGCTGAAGACCTGGTTGCCGCTGATTTAGAGCAAGATGAGGTCTCCAGCACGATTAACCTCTTTGTGTTTCTTGGTAAGATTGACCAAGAGAAAGAAAGCACTTCGGTAATTGCTCTTGGGACGCTAATCATCCAACTGCTCAAACGAAGGCCATCCTAATATCCCGTGCTTCTCTACCACTATGAGTTGAACCAGACGAAAGGAAATATTATCTGGTCTTGTGACTTACTGTAGAGGGGTGTTTATGCAGATGCTTCGGAAGGTTCGGAACCGTACTTATAGCAATCCAGACGGAGAATCGTACGCTGTTTAGACTCGCTTGTCCGAAAATTGCTTCCCTCGGAGTTATACCACGTCGTACCGAGATCTTCATGACCGGTCGACGTGAGGAACAAGTGCTGGACGTTATATCTGCGTCGCAGCAATTTGAGGTCAACGTTGACGATGCAGGGAGGGATGTACGATCATTAATCGCGAAGAGTCTCCAGAAGCTTTCAGAACAGAGATCGTTTTATACGAAAGTTTAACACCTCATACTATCCTTTTTAGAGGAACCCGCGAAAGGCATATTTCTTTGGGTGTGTTACTAAGGAAAGATTTGGCGCTAAGGGACAAACCACTTATAAACCAAATGATAACGTCAAGATACTCGTCTCCGCGTACGAAATAATTCTTGAGGTACGCCTCTATAGCGTCGAAAGGACCTTTGGAGCGTCTTACGCTGGCTGCTTTATAGCAAAGGCAGTATGAGCCCCGACCAGCTTCAGGCACTGCTATACTTGGAGTTTGGAATTCCGATGTGGTACGATTTTTATGAGGGATATTGAACACTGTTGCAGGTCTCTGATTCGAATTGAGAACAACACGCCGCACTTGATCCATCAGACTGCCAGAGTATTTCTCCACAACTATAATAAAGGGGCGCATCTGAAGGAAAGTTGCACCATTTCCATCCATCAAGCTGAAGCTGAAGCTCATCCTGCTACGATCTGTATGATTGTTTTGCTGCAAGACAGTTTCCTGCGGCATTTGGGGGAGCGGATGACCGTTGAAGGGCCTTTAACGAAAGATAACCGCAAGAGTCTCGAGACAGGACCTGCGTTTTGTTGGAATTTGGCCCCCAAATGAGTGTTGGTGTTGGTGTGAGGGCTAGGATTCCCGGCCTTCTCGCGGGTAACCCCTATTATTTCTATGTTCAATAGTCCTGCTCCAGGGGAGCCTTTGGAGAATCAATCAATCCATCTTCAACATCTTCAACACGTTTCCATATGAGGCTGAACATTGGGCAAGGCACCTTGCATGCATCAGCATACCTGACCCATCGCTCCGCTCATTGGCAACAGAGCTGCCAGAGACACAAGAAGCAAGAGATAGCCTGAACAGGCCGAATTACTTCTTCAGACATTCCTCGCGAGGATACCCCCGGAGAGGATCGCGGCTCCACCTTGCCTGCTATTTCAGTCTCCTGTGGCTGGTCGAGCACTTCCTCGCGCGGAAAGATGAACCTAATCAGGTTTCCTGTGCTCAGGATACGCCCCTCACTTGGGCTTCGGAGATCGGTGGTTGGGCTTGTGCCACCAAGCTCCTCAGCGTGACGGTTGGTCACCATGACACTGGACTGCGGCCAGCGATCATACCGATATGTGTAGCTTACTGCTGAGGCACGGTGCAAATGCGAACGCGGAGGATTCCCGTGACCATACGCCTTTGGATTGGGTGATTGATCGCGGTCATGATACCACTGTGGGACAGCTGGCCAGGAAGCGCGAGGTGGTCATGAATGGGGAACGAAGCTCTCGTAAGGGGTCGTGCCTTCCAGTCTAATCTTCTTGGCTTGACGCGCTAGGCGACCAACGTACCATGCACCCAGAACGGAGTGTCAATGGAATGTATTCAAGATTCCAAATCGGGGTGATGCCGCTCTGTCGTCAGGAATACCTAAATGGTCCTGGGTGACTACGCCGAGAAAATTGTTGAATAACTAGGCCTAGAACGACTTGATTGAGTACTCTTAGGGGATCAACCTAGCTAAGAACTACTGGAGAGGAAATATCTAGTGCCAAGCCCACTAGTGTGATAGGGCTGAATGCCCCTATTTTCAACACTCCCCCTCAATCAGATCCTATCCACTACCATCACAGCCACCACACTCAATAAGATTATATATCGGCTGTGTCGGAGGTTTAATTAGATGCTAGATAACTGCTAACGTTATTCTAGAAGTTCTAATGACTTTTAGCGATAGATTATTAACTCTTAAGCTAGCGCGATATAGAGATATCTTAATTAACGGACTTGATTAGAATAATTATATAGGACTTCTATCGATAAGTCTAATTATATTTCTAGACGAGTTGAACTATTAAGACTTCTAAAGGCGAGTATACTATAGATTCTATTCCCCCTGCTATTGAGTCTCTCTTCCTAGCGAGTTATTCGCATATCTATAAATTTAAGAAATCTATTGAACTTCTATTTGACTAGCGACTTAATAAGTTTATTAGTAATTATCTTATCGATTAAGACGTAGTTTATATTAATCTTCTTATACTTCTAAAACTCCCTAACGTAGTAATAGATTATATTAATATATTTTAATCGTTTACTAACTTAACGATTCTTAATTAGTGCAATAGTCTCGTTATTATCTTCTTTTAATTTTATTATTACCTCTAAATTAATTAAGGTCTAAATACTCGCTTATTAACGTATTAAATTAATAATTTCACGATACTTAAGTTTCGTAAATAAACTAATTAGTTAAACGATCTATCTAAAGCACTCTAATAGAGTTATATACTCGGCTTTTATAATCAAAGTTAATATAAATCGCTATTTTCTATTTATTTATAAAATTAAACCCCCTCTTAGTATAAAAACTTAACTTATTATAGATCTTCGACTTTTATCTATAACGTAATCTATATTAAAATAACTAATTAATTACACGAACTTGTAACTATTTTCTTTATAAGTGAGTAATATATTAGAATTAAATCGTATATATTTTAATAAAGTCTTTACTCCCTAATTATAACGAATAGTTAAATTACTTATATATTAACTTAATTTCCTAGAATTCTAAGTGCGAATATAATATTAGAACGAATATATATTATTATATGCATTAGTTTACCTATAACTCTTACGTAATCCTCGCGGTCGATTCGTTCTTCTTCTAAAGTAGCTGGGTTAATCGCATTATAGTTATTTATAGGAATTTTTATCTTATAATGCTTATCTTTCTTTATGTTTAATTTCTTTAGAACGCTTTTAATATAAATCGTCTAATTAATTCTAATAGTTCTATTTAATCGATCTCTTTTAATTTTTATTTTAAGTATTCGCTTAAATTTATCTAAATCCTTTATCTTAAATTTCTTAATAAATTAATTCTTAAATCACTAAATTTAATCTTTAGACGACGAAATAATAAAGATATTATTAATATAAATTAGTATAATTAGCTATCTTCTTCTATAAATATATAGATATAAATTCGATTTCGATAAAACGAAGCTTAATTTAATTAATTCTTTATTATACGTAAAGTATTAGTTATAAGTCGCTTACTTAAGATTATATAGACTTTAAAGTAATTTTAAATACTAATCTTCGTTTATATTAATTCTCGAGAAAATATATATTTAAATTAAGTAACGAAGTTAAGACTTAGTAAAGACGTTATTAACGTCGATTTATTCTAACTCTAAGTCCTTAATAGCTATTAAAGTTAGTATAGCTCGCATTATATCTATTCGAACGATAAGGGCGAAGGTTTTATTATAGTTAATTTCATGAATCTATAAGAATTCTTTGGCTACTAGTCTTGTCTTAAACTTCTATATAATATTATTCTTATTATATTTAACGTTGAATATCTATTTATAAGTCACTATATTAGCTTTATTAGACGGGACTTTAGTAATCCATATATTATTTTCTTTTAATTATAAAATCTTATTTTTAATAATCTAAAGCTATTCTCGATCTTATATTAAGTGACTAATAACTTCTTCGTATATATTTAAAATAGAAATAATCACTAAACCTTTCTTATCTCTCTTAACTTCTAAATCTTCATTGCTAATAATATTCTAATATGCTTTATTATCTTCTCTTTCTCGTTTATCTCGCTATTTCTCTTTCTCTTTAAAATAAGTATTTATAATATATTATATACTTAAAGATTAATACATGTCGAGATAGATATAGAGATATATAACTATAAAGATAATATATATAGCGATAGTCTTAAAGGCTAAATTAGAGGCTAAATTAGAGAATTAGAAGATAATAACTCTAATATTAGAGACGATATTGAAGACTTAGAAGAATACGAAGTTATTAACTATTATAACTGTGATTTAGTTATAATTTGATCTGCTAAGATTATATTCTTAGTTATCTTCTCTTACGAAGTAATTTAATTAATTAAAATATTTACTTTTATTGAAGATATAGAAGAAGACGAAGTTATTGATATCAATAATATAACTATAATCGTCTCTATTAAGTTCATATTTTTAGTTACTCTCTTCTACGGGACTTTTTATAGAATCGTCTAATTAATTAAAAATAAGATAAATAAATATCTTATAAGGTTACGAGTAATTAACTTATTTGAAGTAATCTTTAAAAGCTTTAAATCGATGTCGCTATTCTTTATATTCTTAAAGAACGTAATAATCGACGACTTAATATATCTTTCTAAGTCTAGAGCATAGATACGATATTACTTCGTTATTTTAGAGTTAAATTCTATTAAGATAGCCTCTCTTTCTTTTAATATTAACTTATCTCTTCGAATATAAATCGAATAAGTGTCACGAACGAATGGACGTGTAGTGGGATTGACTGCTTCCATTGTTCAAATATGCTACGAATGCTCTGAAAACTCTTCTCCGGAGCAACATTGATCCACACCGGCTTGGCATTCGGAGAGCAGATACCAAAACCGTGACAATAAGAGTCTAAATTAACATAAATAATACACTTATAATCTTATACTCTAATATAATTAATCGATGAAAGTTTTTTATTGTATATCTACTTCGAACTAATTATCTTCTTATCAACGATTGAATTAATTAAAGTACGATTTCTCAAATATATATCGACTATTGCTGCTTCGTCTCAAAATTTAAGCGATAATTAAGAGTTATAAAGTATTATACGTATATTCGCCTTAGTTATTTGAATAGATCTCTCGGCGACGCTATTCTAATATAATATATATAATTTCGTTTCTTGAAGAGCTAGTCTATATTTCTTTATCTATAGCTTATCGATTGCTAGAAGCTTTAAGACGTTATTAAATCTAATAGCCTTTAATTTCCTCTCGATTTGAAGTTTTATATTAATTCTTTATATATTTAACTTCGCTAAAATTAACTTTCTATTCTTTAAATAAATTCTTTAATACTTTTTAAAGTAATTATTAACGATTTCTAGAAACGTAATATTATTAATAAGACTCTTTGAAAACGAGTCACACGCATTAATTAAAATTAGATCTAGAATCTTATTCTTTCTTGAAGTCACTATACGAGTAATCTTCTTCTTTATCTTCTTAACTACGTATATCTCGTAGAGTTTCTTATACTTAAATCGATATATAGACTAATAAGTAGTAACTTTATAAAGTCTAATAATAATATTGATTTCAAGATAAGTAAATCGTCTATGCATTAGAAAGTAATTCTTTGCTAATTATAATAATTAAATCTCTTTCTTTAGTTAAACTTCTACTTCGAGATCGATTATTATATTTTAATCGCTATTATTATTAACTAAGACTTAATTAGTAAACGTAGACTACTTAATATTTACTTATACTAACTCGGGAACTCGCTATTATATTTAGTCTCGTTACACTAATTGTCACGAACGAATAGACGTGTAGTGGGATTAACTGCTTCCATTGTTCAAATATGCTACGAATACTCTAAAAACTCTTCTCCGAAGTAATATTAATCCACACCGGCTTGATATTCGAAGAGCAGCTATTAAAACCGTGACAATTATCCACAAAAATAACAAAAAATAACGTTCTCGTTATTTCAGATCCCAAATTATACTTTTATTAATTTATAGCTAGTCACACATTAACTAATTAATTAATTTGATTATATAATAATAACTGCGGCGAGATGAATATATATCGCTAATTAATATTAATATAGAATAAATACTCGCTCTGACGTTGACTAGCGCTTTACTATTTAGTAACGTACGGCTATTTAATGTGTGAAACGTGCGTATTTTGAAGAAGGATTTAAAGCTAGCTAGCTGACAAGCTCGGCTAGCAGATAGACTTCTCCGTAGTGCAGTGATATTTGACTCTTATGAAAAGTAGTATAGCCACGTGCTATATTAAGTAGAATAACTTAAATCATCGAATTCTAATCGTATAAGTCTTTCAACATATAATAACTCTCTGACCCCTAACTTTCTAGCTCTTAACTTCAATATATATTAGATCTACTCCTCTTAGTGTTATCGCACTCGCTATTATAAAGGTCGCAGAGGAATTAAATATTTCTCTTTCGGGTTATGAGCTCGATATGCTAAGTCGTTACACTATACGTTCTATAAGACGAATATTCTAATAAGCTCGAGGAGGATGCTGATGCTGTCACGAAGACTCGAATCAGACGGGTCAAAGGTTACTCGGGCTAGTTATATGTATAACGATATGCGAAGGATTAGAATCGAGGCGTTGCTATTATGTTGTTACGAACGAATGGACGTGTAGTGGGATTGACTGCTTCCATTGTTCAAATATGCTACGAATGCTCTGAAAACTCTTCTCCGAAGCAATATTAATCCACATCGGCTTGGCATTCGAAGAGTAGCTATTAAAACCGTGACACTAATTTACTAAAAAATTAACTTAATATTTAAGAGAGCACCTATACTTCTTTCTTATAATTCGCTTTTAGAAGATTCACATCGTTTACTTAAAGATAAATTAAATTAATATTAAATCTATCTATTAGGCCTAATATATATAATCTCCTATATAATAGTAGATTAATATCGAGTTTAGGTATATAATACACTCGCTAAATAGATACTACTCTTCCTAATCGACTTCGTAGAATAATTATTTCTATATAATCTATATATAATATTCTCCTCTTAATCTTAATAGTATATCTCTTTATTCGAGTAAGAGAGTTATTAAAGAGATTAAGTTTATTAGTTATATAAGATAACGCGCCGATATTAGTAATTTATAAGAGGGAGTTTAGCTTACTTATAGCTTTCTAAGTGATATAAATAACTATATCGTTTTTATTAATAATATCTAATGCTAAGTTTAATTTAGCCTTATACGCTCTTTAAGATTTCTTATTATTCTTCTTAAAGTGCTTAGCGAATATAATTTTCTTTTTAAATTTCTTCTCTTTTAATATACGAATTAATTTCTTTATTATCTTAAAAGCTTCGTAATCTTAAATCTTATAATCTTCTCTATTATATATATAGTATCGGGACTTATAAGTTAATTAAATAAATAAACGATATAAAGTCTTTAATCTTTGATTATTAGAGAAGCGATTTTAACGTTCTTCACTTAATTATTAACGATAAGTTTATAATCGACGAGTATATATTTCTAACTTATTTATAGTCTTTATCGAATCTTTAGCTTCTTATAATATACGAAGAACTTTATTTATATCTTTCTCTTTATTTAATCTTAAGATAGCTATTATAGTGTTATATTTAAATAATAAGGAATTATAAAGTCGATAAAGAAGTTCTTTAGTATTATAGACCTTAGCTAGAGTTAATTTAATCGCTAGAATATTATTACGAATCTTATAAAGCGCAGTTTATATATCTTGAACTATTTGTTTCTTCTTCTTCTAATAATTAACGAACTCTTTCTATTTATTTACAATAACTTACTTTTTAATATTTTTATACTTTCTTATTAAAGTATCTTATTAATTCTTAGCTATCGATTAATCGATAATTAACGTTATATCGATTATATTCGTTTCAATTAAGAAGAGTTTCTTTACTAGTTTATTAAGCTTATTATAATCGACTCTTTCATTAAAAAATAATGCTATATATATTGCTTTTATTTATTTTAAGACGTAGATCCCTTCTTTTACTTATAATTTAATCTTTATTAGAGCGAATTATTTTTCGTAGTTATTCGAGTTAAGAATAAGAATCTTTGACTTATAGATATTCTTTATTGCGTTCTTTCGTAGAGTAATAATAATATAAGTTTATAAATACTATTATAGATAGTCTTTAAGTGTGTTTTGATAGCATAATACTATTATAGATAAATTTAACACAGTACTCTTGTCACGAACGAATGGACGTGTAGTGGGATTAACTGCTTTCATTGTTCAAATATACTACGAATGCTCTGAAAACTCTTCTCCGAAGCAACATTAATTCACATCGACTTAATATTCGGAGAATAGATATTAAAAGCGTGACAATTGTCCACAAAAATAATAAAAAATAACGTCCTCGTTATTTTAGATCTCAAATTATACTCTTATTAATTTATAGCTAGTCACATATTAACTAATTAATTAATTTAATTGTATAATAGTGACTACGGCGAGATAAGTGTGTGTCGCTGATTGATATTAATGTGAAATAAATACTCGCTCTAACGTTAACTAGCGCTTTACTATTTAGTAATATACGACTATTTAACGTGTGGGACGTGCGTATTCTAAAGAAGAATTTAAAGCTAATTAACTGGTAAGCTCGACTAACAGATAGGCTTCTTCGTAGTGTAGTGGTATTTAACTCTCATGGAAAGTAGTATAATTATATATCATATTAAGTAAAATGGCTTAAATCATCGAATTCTAATCGTATAGGCCTTTCAATATATAATAACTTTCTAACCTCTAACTTCTTAGCTCTTGACTTCAATATACATTAGATCTACTTTTCTTAGTGTTATCGCACTCGCTATTATAAAGGTCGTAGAGAAATCGAACACTCCTCTTTCGAGTTATAAGCCCGATATACTAAGTCGTTACACTATACGTTCTATAAGACGAATATTCTAATAAGCTCGAGGAGAGTGCTGATACTGTCACGAAGACTCAAATCAGACGAGCCAAAGGTTATTTGGGCTAGTTATATGTATAACGATATGCGAAGGATTAGAATCGAGGCGTTGCTATCATATTGTCACGAACGAATGGACGTGTAGTGGGATTAACTGCTTCCATTGTTCAAATATACTACGAATGCTCTGAAAACTCTTCTCCGGAGCAACATTGATCCATACCGGCTTGGCATTCGGAGAGCAGATACCAAAACCGTGACAGCTCTCATAGAGAGACTTCTTTTTACTATAGGTGGGCTACAAATAGCGACGACGACGTATAGAAGATACTAGCAGGCGATAGCACTATCGGGCTCATAATCTATTGAATAACTAGGCCTAGAACGACTTAATTGAGTACTCTTAGGGGATCAATCTAGCTAAGAACTACTGGAGAGGAAATATCTAGTGCCAAGCCCACTAGTGTGATAGGGCTGAATGCCCCTATTTTCAACAAAAATGACTTAGGTAGCAAAGCCCTCAGCTGGGCCCGATATGGCTAGGTTAGGGCTGGGTTAGGGCCTGGTGGCTCAGTGGGGGTTTGGACATGTCGCAGCATGGCGCTGCTACTGATTGAGCCATTTACTCTACCGGCCTCTAGCTGGTCGGTATTGTGCCATGGAACGTCCCGCACAGGATCAAGATCCCCAGCAGTGAGTCGTCTGGACCTACTACACCGAGCATTGACTGATACACTGAATTATACAGGTCAGCGCTTCAACAACAAGCGATAGAAGAAGCGAGGCTGGCATATTCACGTCTACCTCACAGCGATGCAATCTTTCGACAGTGTGTCGAAGGAAAAGAAACATTGCTGGAAGTCCTGAGTGCAGTTGAGCAGAAATGGCAATCTCAAAAGAAAAAGAAATCGACCAGGTTTCTATCGAAGCTGGAGAAGTATACAACATGGCTGCAGAATATGAGTGCTGTGGTGGACGTTGCGGTACAAACGCAGGCTGGTTTTGGGTGTCCGTTGTGGGCGCCGATCAAGTTTATTTTGAAGGTCAGTGTGCCTCTACAGCCTTGAATTACGTAGAGTGAAATCTGATTATTATTCTATTTAGATCTCGAACGACCACTCAAAAGCTACGGAGCAGGTTTCCAATCTACTAGAATCGATTACAGAGAGCCTTCCGCGACTCGAGGTCTATGAAAACTTGCAATCAGACAAAATCCTACATGTCGCACTTCTAAACATCTTCACCGACGTGGTGGACTTTTCTGTCAGGGCCTTCCAGTTCTTTCGCCGGGGAACAATAGGTATGTTTTGGTGATAGCTTAGGGAATCACGGCTTACGAGTCCTTTTAGTAAGACTAGCCCAAAGTGTAGTACGTTCGTTTGATCGAGATATTGGAGCCGTCATAGCTCGACTTGAACGCCATGCTAGGGTTGCAGACCAGACAGCCGTCGCCACGGAGCTTCTAGGAGCAGCAGATTTTCGCAAAGAGGCCTACCGAAGACAGCATGAAGAGTTAAAGCTTCAATGTGAGAGGTGGTTGAAACCTTCGGATGTCAAACTTGTTTACTTGCATCAAGTCCGAGCTAGATTAGACGGCACCTGCGACTGGATTACATCAAACGCTATCTTCGAGAGATGGGTTAAGCCAGATCGCCCAACAAGCCAAGATAGATACCTCGTCATCTCTGGCACCCATGGCTGCGGCAAATCGGTATTGGCCTCCTCCATAGTCTCTCGACTAGAAAAGAGCAAACAGCACACCCTGTTTTTCGCTTTCTCCAGCTCAGAAGGAAGCCGGCAGACTTCGGAGAATCTGATTAGAACACTCCTTTGGCAATTGCTGCAAGAGACTGCTAACAAAGAAAGTGTGGATACTGTACACCACCTAAGTTTAGATGGCCAGCCTACCATTTCGGAGCTATGGGAGGTCTTCGGACGCATAGCTTCATCCCTGGATAAGCCTGTATACTGCGTCATCGACGGTATTGACGAATGCATTGATTATGATCACACCATGTCCATCACAATCATGCAAATCCTGGAAAAATGCCCAGATTTACGGATACTTTTGCTGGGTCGACCACACGTCTTTCAAGCACATTCAAGCAATTCTACATTTGCGGCGATCAACATTACTTCTACGATGCTGAGTCAAGATATCGAGGCCTTTATCAATGATGAAATCGCCAAGTCAGAAATCCTTTCACACCCGGAGTTTCGGAAGAAGGTCTATGAAACCCTTAAAGACAAATCCGATGGCATGTTTCTCTGGGTTCGACTTATGGTCGACGATCTCAGGAAGTCATCGTCAAAATCCGAGTTCAGCGAGAGACTGCAGAATTTGCCCTGTGGACTGGAGAAAGCATACTACCTCCTTTTTCTTCACCTTTCTCAAAAATTAGATAAATTTGAGCTACGTCTAGCACAGAATATCCTGGCCTTCATAAGTACATCTTGCCGCCCCTTGCGTTTCGACGAACTTCGATACGCTCATGCTATGTATTGCAGGTCGTTGGAAGCAGTGGCGCAACCTCTCGAGGATTACCTCCTCATACTGCCACCTCAAAGGGTACTCGATGTTACTGGAGGCCTGGTCTCCATGACAGACGGCGTTTTGCGCCTTATTCACTCCTCTGTCAGAGACTTTTTGATCCGTCCGGAGGATCAATGGGTCTGCGAGCCTGACAGGGCTGTGCTGGGCTTTAGAATCGACATTCCGCGGATACACCGTTCTTTTGCCTGGCTTTGTCCCGACTACATGAGATCAGAGGAAATCGAGGGGAGATTTGTGGAGCCCGACACATCTCAGTCTACAAAAGCTCTCCGGGATAGCTATCCTCTACTTGGGTACTCCACATTGTATGCTTTGTTCCATTTGAACCGATCGGGGCCACTTTGTCCCATCACTATAGCTAAGATAGAAAATGTTTTAGAGTCAACACAAAGTATTATCTGGATACAACACTTCACCCACCTTCTGTTCGAAGACATTACTCTTCAGTCACAAATGAACGAGGTTATGACTTGGGGTGACCGCATGACTGACGCAGGCCTGGGAACAAAATTCCTTGCCATCTTCAAAGAAACTCTCAAAGAGCGGAATAGTCAGACGCGAAAGTTGGGAAAGGATGTTGAACCACTTACAGAACACCTGGAAATATATCTCAACCAAGCTACGGAGGTTGACACAAAAAGTCCTGGACGCCAAGGCTTCTTCGCCAAGATCTCGGATAACGCCCTACCGGAAAGGCTACCTGGACGATACGTTTATATCTCGTTCGGAACTGTGCCTAGGGTCCCTATAAGCGCCCCTAAGGAAAGATTCTAGGGTCTTTTATTGCGGGGCTCTCTTCCGAACATAGGGTTAGGGTTCTACTAGTGCTGTCCAGGACTTTTGGTGTCAACCTCCGTACAGACGGACTATTTGGCCAAAAGCAAAGCAATGAAGCTACAGATTCAATTCTCGAGTCTAGCACAGCTGGCCCTAACCTTCAGAATACTTTTCGCAAACCAAGGCCAAGCTTAAACGCTGCCTCTGCTACAGTCTCTCGACTCACAGATCTTCTGAAAAGCCAAACTTCACTATCTATCGCCCACCAAATTGAATTATGGCTAAAACTGTCAACCTCTCTCCGCAAGACAAGTGTTACGATCGATCCACTCAAGGTCCTCTTTCGACTAATCCTGAGCAAGGCCTCGGGTATTCATGTGTTTGCACTTGAGGCTATTGGCGACTTTTACTTTAACCTTGACAAGTTTCAAGAGGCACTCGAAGTCTACACTGCCGCTTCTGGAAAGATGGATCATCTAGATGTACCACTAAAGTTTATGCTCCATTATAAAACAGGCCGCTGTTATGAGGAATTATATTTAGATACGGAAGCCTTAAGATCCTATGAAAAAGCATTGTCCGGCCAAGAAATCCATCTTGGTAGGAGGCACTCCGATACGCTTAGAACTCTGACTAGGACGATCGCCATAAATTTCTGGATGGATCAACATACAGAGGTGCTAAGTCTGAGCGACAAAATTTGCACTGAGCAGGAGTTCGTACCAGAATTGGATCTTAGCAACAATCTACAGCTCCACCTCAGGAGAAGCGTTGCCTATCGACGATTGGGTAATCCTGAAAGAGCAGTGCATGCGAGGAAGAGTCTACGGGCTGCCTTGAAACTATGCGGTGAAGTTTGTAGCAATGATGATCGCATTCCCCCATATCTCTATAAAGAAATGGGCTATGCGTATCTCCGATTGGGCGAAAACGATCGGGCACTGGAGTCTTTTCAGCTACAATTCGATGCATATAATAGATCGAAGAAGTCAAAGCTCAGTGAAAAACTGCACATTCAATTCCATATAGCGTCAACATACGTGGATCTTGGACGGTACTATGAGGCAAGACAGTTATTTGAAATGGTGCATGCAAAACAACAGATCCTACTTGGCCCCAACCACCGAGAAGTCCGATGGACAAAGATCCAATTAGACGCTCTCGGCGAGATCGAGTTGGGCATGGAGGAGGACGAGGATGGGTTGGGCGTGGAGGAGGACCAGGATGAATTGATAGCAGAATGATGATGTAACGGTTATTTCCCGTCAATTACGCTGCGCAATGGGGTGGAGGCCTCGTGTTAGGGTTTGGGTTGGGGTGGGCTTTTGGGGTACCCCGAAGGCCCTGTGAAAGCCCACTCGCTACCCCAACCCCAAATCTTTTAGGATAGGTTTAGGATTTAAACCAGTACCGTTAATATTGGGTCAAGACTCTTCAATGATGTCAACTGATTTCCATCTCTGGACCGGACTACGAGCGTGACTCAAACTCGCTCAGAACGTCTATCAATGGGGCCATATTCCATGTATAAAGTAGTTCACCCAGAACCATTTCCAATTTTTTAAATCAAAACTTGTCACGATTTGGTCAGCCCTCGGGTTCGGATCATCGTTTGTTCTGGAGAAGACTTCCACTAGCTTTTTATAGCATCTCATCTCATCGATAGAGCAGTCAATGGCACTACACGTACATTATTACGTGACAAAAGTATTTGTTAGCTAATATCCAAGATCGACAGAAGCATCGGAACGTCGACAGAAATCACAGACAGAACTAACAAAATAGGCCTGAGTAGATTATCCCCGGCGCGAGTCCAACGGTGTTGTAGCAGCAGTTCCTGCAGATGCCAGGCATACATGCGCCACGATATTTGATTGTCAATATAGGTTTCCCTGTTCGTGCAGGGGCCTCTGGATAGAATTTTCCGGCGCATTACGATGACAACTTCCAGACTGAGTATCTCAACCAGATAGACGCCAAAGGCTCTCTAATGGTCCAGCACCGCCTTGGTCAATCCATGTTCGTCTCCCTCACTTCGTCTAAAGTAACCAACCCAACGTACACCCAAACCAAGACCTCCCCAATTCTCTCCACATCAATCATGGTCTCACGGGCCTTGTCCAGACCCTCGTTAACGCTAATCACAACAGCCTTGCCCTTATCCCACGCGTCCTTCTTAACCAACACAAAGTGCCCAGCATCCCACTCCCTCTCCCGCGCATTTTCCCTCCAAAATCGCGTGGTCTCCGCAACATCATCCCCTGGCGCACTCGCCCAATTCGCAAAGATCGTCCCGGTATCCGCTCTCCGATTGTTAAGGCCCGCATTCATCCGATTGAGTACCTCGGTCATCAAATATCTCGGATGGAATCCAGGGTCCGCGAACACGGCGAAGCATCTCCGGGGATAGAGCGGCAGCGTAGCGTTCGCCAGGGTTTCTTCCCAGGCCGTGTTGCCAACATCGACAGATGGCACGAAATCCCCTGCGAAAAAGGGTTTCTGGCGAAGCGCGTCGACGGAGCCTCTGAAATTGAGATTTACGACCAGGAGGCCCTCGGCTTCTAGATCTTGGCGATCTATTATGACAAGGAGTTTTTGGTTGAGGGATGTGCGGTGAGAGCGATGATGGTTGATCAATTGTGTGGGTGTTGAGCCGATGAAAGATTCGGGGATGGCGTGCCACATGTCATGGTGCTTTTCTTCTGCGCAGATTTCAGTATGATGGTTGATGTTCTGGGACTGTTTAGGGGGTTTGGGAGGTGAGCTGACTGCCAGTGATTCCTTTTCCTAATCGATCAATGATGGCATCAATGTTCACTTCGACTGTTCGATAAACAGCAAATTTGCCTTTGTCCATGACTTGGGTTGTGTCTAGAAGGAGGACGCAATGGATATGTGTTTGTATCCAAGGTTTTGTACAAAGCGACGAGATTTCAGAGGCAGTGCACCCGTACCTAACGATGAACGGCCCAACAAGGTCACTTCTCCTATATACCTGGAAAGACTGTTGAGCCAGCCTAGAGAGATAATGCCAGTAAAATTACATCGGTGCCCACGGAAAAGTCCACCAAATACTAATCTCCAACGCAAAGAAGCAAAGGGTGTGGTAGCCGTTGATGTGGCACCTCGCCTCACTTCCTGGGCTTGGGATTCCTGAAACTTAGCGGTGCGGGCGGAAATGCAACGAGCTTTTCTTTATTTCTATCGCAAGGTCAGCTCACAAAGTGATAGTCTGTGCATTAGAATATAAACTAAGAAGGTAGTGAGCAGGTATGCAGCTAAGTGTGTGGCACATTTACCCCTTGAGCATGGGAAGAAGCTGCGTGCCCAGAAATACGCTGTGCCTTACTATAACCCCATTGACATGTTGACCACGCTACAAATCCGTAACTGCTGAGGTTTCGCCTGTATCCATTTACAGCGTCATGTATTTTTAAGAGTCCAACAATCACACTACTAAATCTAAATGCAATTGTACAGAGGTCAGGAGTCGCCGTGAATGGGACAAGCAGCAACGAGCAGACACTGTTAACAAGATCTTTCACGAGTAAAGTATGCCAAAAAAATCGTCATACTATGAACAGCATATTGTATATTTCAAGTGATCTCCTACCAAAGAAACATTAAAGACCATATCTCCAAAGTCTTGACCTGGGCACAGCTCAGCCAATCTCACGAGTTCCTTTTGAGCCGCATACGCCACCTTGCCCGTGAACTGAATTTGAAGACCAACACGATCTGAACTGAAGCCGTATGTGCAACAAGATGAAGCACATATGCTGCAAGTCTCAAGCATCTGGGCTGAAAGTCCGGTGATCGAACGGACTGTGCTAGAAGTGCGCAGCCCCCGAGCGGAGGCATTTCGGGTCTTTTCTTCCACCACGCTATTTTTCCATGCAAAACACCACATTCGCATTCCTGAGGTGACCGTTTTTTTTTTTTTTTTGATGTCTCAGGTGTGCGAATGGTTGGAAGCGGTCCTCATTTCGATGTTGTGCCTCGTCTACAAGGCATGGGATAATCTAGCAAGGATCTGCGACGGCGGAGTAGCGTTGAGAAGGTGCACTTGTATAGAACATAGCCAGTCGCTTTACCATCTCAGGAAGACATTGCGAATGTTGGACAGGTATCAAGAAGGCTTAAATCACTATGAAACACAGCTTTGCACCCAGAAATACCAGAAAGGATGGATGAATACGGTCAGAGTGCTTCCGTTCTGAAACCTTCGATAATACGCAGTTATGAGACGACTCAATGGGACATTTGAGTATCCAACTACCATACGCCATGAACCTGTTGGATCAACCCAATGATACGGCCGACTCCTATGCTGCCTGTTTCACAAAATCAGAGGGGCATGGTAGTTGCAACTCATCATAAGTCATCTACAAAAGCCTATAAAGCCCGGCAGGACGCAATGAAATCTCAATTTCAACAAACTTCACCAGCTCCCATCGCCGCACTACAACTCCCCAACACCCTCTTGCCCTCGGCTCCCAGGTATCTAGTCCAGCATGATTCCCCAAGCCCTCCTCTTCCTAGCGGCGATAGCCAGCACCGTTCTTGCTCAAGCAGACACCCCAACAATCAATTTCGACTGCAGTGACACACCTGGTACCTCACCTAGTCCCATGCCGTCCCGAATCCACAACAAGCAAGCACCCCCTCGCTGACTCAAAGCTCCAGAACTCTGCAACAACATGTGCTGGGGCGCCTACTGTACCGACGATGGAGACGGAGCCTTCGGAGCAACGCTGACGTATGATGCCCCGAGTGACGCGACCAAAAATGCCCGCTACAAAGAAGCCTGTCAAACCCCTAGGAACAGATGCAGCGGCAACGGAGACCTCAACTCCTGCGACGAGTACCCTTTCAAGGTGACATCAGAGGCGGACATTGACGCCGCCGTGAGTCGCTGCGTTACCCAAAACGCGCAAAATAGTAACCCTCCCCCTCTCCTTCCCTCCTTTGCACTATCGACGAACCAATTTCGTCGAAAAAATCTCACAAGAAACAAACCCATCTAAACTGACACAAGAAACCCCCCACACAGTCCAAGGCGGCAAAATCAGCGCCTTAACTCGCACCCTCAAAGAAAACGATCAATTCATAGTCACATTCGGCAACCCCAAAGACTCCAAATTCTGCTCCTACCCGCCCACCTGCGACAATTCCGACGGCCTGGAGTGGCAGAACGGCGGCCCCGCCCCTGCTCCCAAGAACCCGCCGTCGCGAAAACGGCACTATTATCTCACGGCGCGCGGCACGGAGGTGCTGTCTGCAGTGGAGCTGGGCCTCGGGAAACGGGTTACGAGTTTCGAGGTCGATGGGGCCAAGGCGGAGGAGAATATGAGGAGGTTGGGGAAGAGGGATCCAAGGAATGAGTATCGGACTGTGGAGGATGAGATTGCGGAGCATTTGTTTTCTATTTGACTTTTTCCTTCTGATTCTTTGTTGGGTTAATGAGAGAAATTGCTGGGTCAAATTCTCTGAGGCGTTTGTGTCTTATTTCTGGGGAGATAAGTGTTGCTTACCGGTTGTCAGCAAATTTCTAAATTCAACTATACACAGACAGGAATAGCAAATATGGGCCTGAGGATATTGTATCCGGAGCACTTGACTGTTTTGTCAAGTTATGTGGGGCGCATAAGCCGACCACGGTAGGACTCATAAACCTCTTCCAGAGAACGAAATTGAGTAATGGACTGTTCAAAACCCCAAGTACACCCAAGCCTAAACACACGCAAGAAATGCAAATATGAAAATACTTAGCCAGACTCTAAACCGACAAAACAGCTTACAAAAACCCTTCAGTGCGTGTATACCCTACTATCCTCGCCCTGATCCCATTAAACTTGAGCTTCTCCGCCAGTATCTAGCACTAGAGTCGACGCACCCACGAAAGCCATGATGAAAATCCAAGCCAACCGCCAGAGCAGCTTCTTAGTCCCACGGCGAATGCGGCATTTCAAGCAAGCACGTGCAGGCCTCCATTTAAGATCGCGGAGACTCTGAAAGAGATTCGAGGACGCCAATCGAGACTCTTCACATCGATGTCAATAGAGGACCTCTTTCTGCTTCCGCCTGTGATTGTATCTTGCCATTCGTCGTCATCCCTCCGGTCTTAGAAGGTCTTCGATCCGGAGACCTTTGGCTATTTGCCACGGTCGAGTGTCTTCTTACTCTAGGATAATTGTCTTCGTCTTCGTTGCAGATGCGCGTAGATGGAAGCCTCACTCTCTCCACTTTGCTTAGCTAGGAATGAAGACATTGTCTTCTCCAGATTTCTTTCTTCGCTTGTAGCCAAGGCCATTCTCCGTGTCTGGCAAGATCTTGGAGCTGTGATCTCTCCCGCGGATTCAAATTAGCGTAGTCTTATATGCACTCAGGACAACGGCCCAATCAACGGCATAAAGTTCGAATATAAGCACGGAAACGTCGAAAAATTGTATAATAGCAGACGCACATGATCGTGAGCACCAGCGAAGAATTCATGATTGATCAGATTCAGAATTGAAACACTGGAGGATAAACGCTACTTACAGCGTCAACAGCATCACATGTACCAGTACCAGCTCCACTACACTTCCCGCGCAGTACCGCCTCCCACTTCGGTAGCACTTGCTCCAGCACCGACGATCCACATCCCTTGTGAAGTTGAGACGAAAGGGCAAGAAGGGCTGGCGTCCAGGAGGAAAGGAGACAGTGAGGTGCTCGCGTTGGCTTCAACCCCAAAAGTTGCCAGATCTCAGCACCACGGATTCAGTCATGTCGACGCGATCCAGGATCTCGGCATTTTCCCGAGCAGACCGGCTACCTTATCAGTAACCTCTGTTTGTCTTTGAATTATGCGCCTTTGATCCAGAGAAGGTATATTTGGTACGTGCCGTGAAATGTGACACATGCCATAACAACCATCACTATCCTAGCTCTAGCTATGATCCAAACTGCCACTATACCTAATCTTCTGCGCACTTGTGGAAGAAAAAAGAAAAGGAAAGAGAAGAAGAGAAACCCAGGGCCAAGAAAGAGCATGAAATACCTAAGATACCAGGCTGTCCCTCCTCAACATCCACAGTATCAAAACATCAAGAGCTCAGATATCAGGTACGAAAAGAGCAAGACCCGGTCAACCAACCGCCTACACACAAACCCATTCCAAGAGCAAAGTACCAACCAAACTCAAACTCCGGGAGGTCTCCCATCCCTAATACCAACACAAATACCATACCGACCAGGCAATTACCTCCTCCCTTCAACCCTTCCTCCAACACCCTCCACGCTTAACAGCTCTTAAATAAATCCATACCAACACCCAACCCCCCAAACCCAAATCCAACTTCCCCCCCTCTCACCTAAACGCAATTTTTCCCGTGCATAAACCAAACCATTTCCAAATACTCTACAGCTCGAGAAAAGTTCAAGATCTCTTCTCTTCTTTTCTCGCTGTATCTATGACCTTTACAGCAGCGAGGGAAATGGTGTATACAAACTCTCAAGGCGATGCCTTTCCGAAGAGGAAGTAGGCCCAGGTTTGCGGCGGGGGGAAGATTCCTACAGCAAGGTAAAGATGGTAGAGTCTGTGGCGTAAGATATCAGAGCTGAAAAACAGCGATTATGCCTGGGGTGGGGTACAGAAGGATAGGCTTGAAGCACTGATTTATGCGATCCTACCAGATCGACGTAGGCGGGCTTACCGGCAATGGACGAGGGAGCGGATATTTAGGGGAGCGGGATGGATAAGAAAGATCAAGATGCGGCGGGAAACGGATCACATAATTGCAAAATGTGTGATTTGAGAGAGGTGTATTTCATACTACTACCATCTGTGATAAAACAAATTCCCTCCGCATATGAGGACCGCACCGGCAAAACTAACACACTACTTCCTCTGATTCCTCATCCCCAAAATCTGCACCATCCGAATAAAGATGTTCAAAAAATCCAGTTCCAAACTAACACTCTCATTGACCACATCTTTCTGTATCACTCCCGCATTGGCCAACCGCGCATGATGTAGAATCTTCTGAGTATCGTAAAGCGTGAACCCTCCAAACACAGCCAATCCACCGTAAAGCCAAATGCTCTCACTCCACATAAGCGTCCTGACCGCCGTGACGGGTAGAACCAGCGGAGCAAGGCCCGAGACAGCGACGATTGCAACACCAGCGAGCAACGGTCCGCCGAGGTAGAGGTATTTCTCCTGCTTGGCGGTCGCGCCGACAAAAGCAATGGAGCCCATCATGGCGGCGGTGTAGAGGCCGGCACGGGCCAGGATGGCGGGTTGCATGAACAGGAGAGGGGAGAGGACAGCGGCTTGGCATAGATTGAAGCCGCCCCAGAGGGCGTATTTTTGAACGTAGCTGGTGTTGCTGTTAGCTTGACATTGTATCCAAAGAGAGGGTTCCGAGCGGAGGAGTAAGGCTTACTTATCAGGACTCGTAGCAAAAGTCCCATACATGGTCCCTATACTCGCCGCCAGTCCCACGCCCATGACTACCCAAGGGTTTGCCGTCATGAGCCTGTAGGACCACCCGCTACGATGCAATGCGCTTGCGGCCACACCGATGATCCCAACACCCAGGCCGGTATGCATGAAGGTTTCGTTAAGGAACGCCCGTTCAAAAGGTGGCATGCCGCCATCTTCTCGAGTCTCGCGGTTGAAGATGACATTCGTGGCGACGATGGTGCCGCCAATGATGGCGGCGCCATAGAGCAGCCTTTGAGCCAAGCTGCCGGTGTCAGGGCGCGCGACCTGGCCGCCAGATTGCATGTAGGTCCGACGGAAGGATTGCTGGAAGGCATTGCGAGATTTGGCGAACGCAGTGATGGGCGTAGCAGCCTTTGATGTGAAAGTACAAGGTTTTGGGGAGCTATGTAGAGCTCTGGTTGTGGTTTGAGTAGCTTTGGGAAGTTGTCTGATGCATGTAGTGATGGCCATCGGCCGACGAAGGACGAACGCCATGATGAATAGATGTGTATGTCGAGTTGAAGGTGGTTGTGTCAAGGAGGAGAGTCAAGTTCAAGGGAGGAAGCTTCGGGAAGAAGTGGCGGGTTTAAAAATGTCACTAGAACTTTAGAGGTTAGCGCAAAAGGTCATGGCAATGTTTGACGCTACTATGAAACCCATCATCTCTACTATCAGAGTAAGGTCAAAGAGATGAGTTGTGGACGCAGGACTGATATAGGACTGATATATTGTTTTCGACTACATATGAACCTCTCGTGATATCATCATACGCTTACAGATAGCAAAACAAGCCTTTCAGCTGTAAATGCAGCAATAAATGGCTCAACATGCAGTCAAACATGCCAGGATATTCCTCCATCCAACTGTAACCTCTCCAAACACCAGAAACAAATGTCATTGGACCTTGGTCCTTCCTTTAGCCACCGTTTCGAACTTCACTCGCTGGGTGAATTTCTCCATGCTTCCGCTCTCGAGCCACTTGTTGAGATTCTTGCACTGACTGACATCAAACGCTTCGAGTTTGTGACAACCGTCAACGATAGCCTCAACGCCGACCCCAGTCACTCGAACGCATCCCCGGACGGACAGCTCACGCAGTTCGAGAAGGTGAAGGCCGATACTGCGGAGCGATGAGTCAGATACTGCACTGCCACAAAATGATAGGTTAAGCTTCCTCAATTGCTGACAACCAAGGGCTAGAACCTCCGTAGCAGTATCCGAGAGAGCGCAGCAGAATGACTGTGAAGATGGTCAGCAAGAAGACATGACATCCAAACCGTGTTGCTTACCAAGTCAAGATCTTTCAGGCCCTTGGCCGCATTTGTCAGATACACAATAGCATTGTCCGTCAGATAGGTGCAATCAGCGAGACAGAGCTTCGTCAATTTCGTAAATTGGAATTGACCCCAGTGCTGAAATCCTTGATCGGTAATGGTAGTGCATCGAGTCAGATCAATCGACTCAAGCCGTGAAGCTGCATGATAAGCCATGTGTGCCATCGATCGGTCCGTGACATGTTTACAGTAGGACAAAGTGAGGATCCTGAGCTTTGGGCAACCAAATACAGTTCCAGGAGGAGGCTGGTTGGGAGGTATGGGCGCGCCGACAGATCTTGCAGCAGCGTGGCGTCCATGCGCATTATTCTGTGGATTGCCTTGGACCACCCAGCCAACGACTCGTTGAAGTAGGTTGTCGCTGACCTTACGGCAGTTGCTTAGATCCACCTCCTCGAGGCTTTTGGCTTTGTTTGCCATTTCCAAGACTGCCTGGGCTGTGATGTCCCATACACTCTTCATCCTCCAGGTAGTGACGTTCGCGCCACAAGTGTTTGAAAGAGCTGCAAACCCTTCATCACTGATATGGAAGCAATTACTGATATCGATAACTCGAGGTCTTGTCCCGACGAAAGGGCATATACGGTTGATGAGAATATCATCCGTGACTTTGCGATTATAAGGCGTCAGATTGAGTTCTCGTACAAGCTCTGGGGTTTCTTTCAGCAGCTTTGACCAATGCAACGAGATCAAACGAAGACGCATAAGATCGTGCAATTCAAAATATTTGAAAATGGATATCAGCACACTGTCCGGAAGTATACCCTGGCTGAACTCGCTCGGTCTACGTTGCAGGGTGTTCGGTCGCTTGGGCTTTGCACGCGGGACTGGTGGCGACATGGCATGCTTGAGCTTCTTGGCAGGCGTTGATACAATATGTGGTGGTGAGTGTCGCCGCTCGATGTTTTCTTTGCCTTCGCCTTCCCCATCTTCCGTCAATGGAGGAGCCAGTGAGCTGCGCCGTGACCTCGAGAATGACTTGTCAAGATCCACATTCATAAAGGGATCAGGATCAGCAGGTTCAATGATTGGACGGTCTTCGATCCGATTAGGCTTATGAGGCGTTTCGAGTTTTGTGTGGGTGAATGTCACCTTTGGGACCGATTTCTTTCTTGCACCTTTGTGTTTGCTCCGTTCGGCAATAGCGAGCTGCGCGATAGGGGGTGTAGCGTCTTCAGCGTCAGTCATGATTACGTCGCCGTCCGAGCCAGACTTCAGCCGTTGCCTCGCAGTCTTTTCGACCTGCTGTCTCACGGCTGGAGGGCACCTCAACCAGAAGTTGGATAGAACCTCACCCGTGATCATTAGACATTCAACGGACGAGACCGAGCGGACGGTTGCAGTCCGCCGTGGAGCTAGCGATAAGCTAACTACTTCTCCAAAGTACTGACCTTGCTTAAGGCGGGCCTTTACTTGTGTTCCGCGCTTGATATTTCGACCAGCACCATTGGCCAGCGTGCGTAGATTTTGCCCAGGGACCTTCTCATCAATGACTTCTACCTCTCCTCGAACGATGAAAAATACCTCACGACCTTGCGAGTCCTGCTGGATGATATCTGTAAACGGCGGGTAAGTACATGGTTGGGCGTTTAACCCTAGAAAGTGTAGCATGTCGGGTGGCAATTCGGAAAAGAGTGGTAGTTCTTTGAGAAGTTGTCGGACATTGACGAGACCATCGCCAAGCGCACTTGAAATTGTCGTATCGTTCAGGCTTGGTGATGGTGATTTTCGCTTTTTGTTTGTTTGCACCCCATTCTGTCGTCTGTCGTCAGCTTCTGGCATGACGATATCGCCGTCTTCGCCATCCCGCGCCCTTTTCTCTCCTCGTCCCAAAGTGGTCGATGGTTCGGATTGAGACGATGTCAGCTTTTCCTGCTTCTTTCGTTTTAGTATCGATAACCTTTCAGAAGCCTCGTCTCTGATAGCTCGCTCGACCTCAGGAAAACTAGGGAGCTCTTTGGTAAGATCCTCTTTCTTCAAGACTACCAGTAGACACTTGGTACGTGCAACAATTGTGGCCGTTCGAGGTATTGACATCAGGATCCCAATCTCTCCAAAGAATGCCCCAGGTTTGAGCTCAGCGTATGTACTTTCGCCGTCTCTTGAAGTGACCGCCACTGCTCCTCGTACCAACCAGTACATAGCCTTCGCATCCTCCCCCTCGGTCAAGATGTAGTCATGAGGTGCGTGTGATTGAGGTCGCAGGTGTTTCCCAATGGCGGCTAGAAACGCGTCGGGAGCGGACAGAAAGAGGGGAAATGCTCGTATGCGGTCGTACATGTCGAGTGGTATGCCATGGATAGTCGATGCGGTAAGAGGAGATGGTCGAATAGGTCTCGATGGATTGGTCTCCGAGTTGAATGACCTGACCAATGACAACGCATCCGGAACTGGAGCCGCATTTGCCTTGCTGGCAAATGTTGAGGCCCCCGGCCTATGACGTCGCATTTCTGGGTTGTTGACTGCTACCAATCAGGTAGTTTTGAAGGTTCTTCTTCCTCCCAAAAGGACAGGAGAGTACTGAGGACTTGACAGCATCCCTCAGATTGTTCGTATTCGAGCTTCCTATGCAGAATATGGAGCTTTTCAGAGCTTCGCGTGCAGGACAGGACGGTAAGTAGAAGTCCGAGAATGCTAGCGGGTTATATCTAATCTCTTGACGAGACAAGGAAGGTGAGGCAAAACTCGGCCAAAGATGGAACTGAATTGCAACCGGGTCGTAGGCGTGTTTGAGTGGGTAGCACCAATAAGTTGTTTCCGCGAGACCTCCCCTAGTGCCCAGTCGCATAGGACAAGCGTTCCTTGTATTTTGGAGGTTTCAGTGGAGCAAATCTTCCGCTCGTCAAATTCACGTGTTTTCGAAGGTCTTAGGTTTCGGTAGACGGTAGGGCGCAGCTGGGTGGAGGTAAGCGCTCAATTCAAAAGCGAGTGGAGCGCAAGGATGCCGTGCATCGTTTTGAGATAGGGATATCAGGGGTTGCAAAAGAAGGTTATTGTCGTGCGGTGAACAAGCGCCGCGAATGACTGCCCCAGTAGGCGTTTGAAACGAATGTATCAGAGTTTTGGATCCTTTATATCCGACGGCCGGCACAAGATTAGATAAGTACCTAAGCAGGTATAAGGTATAGGTGAAGCGCTCCAAGCTGCTCTCCAGCCTAAGGTAGCGAATGATATGGGTTCAGAGTTGGATATAGTTGTGGGCTATTATGTATGATGACGGCGAAGGATGCAGTGGGAAAGATTGCAACGCTCAGGCGTGAACGGTGCGGTGCACAGACCAACTTGTACGTCTTGGCACTTGGCCTTGGCAGCAGTCAAGGTGGGGGAATGCCAAGATAATGCTTATGTAATGTTGCGCTAAGGATCATGGCAATTTTAACCGAGTGTTGACTCCATGTGACGCTATTTCGAATATTTACTTATCCTCGGTTCGCCTGCCATTCATTTCACTGTATCTGTAGAACCTATTATTCAAGACGAAATGACCATCCAATCCTGACGCGTCTCATCCCTTTTCAGCGCAGGTTGCATCCCGCCAAACTGGCAATGGCCACCGTTGTGCTTTCCTGTTCACCTTCCTGCTCGCCCGTTGCAGTCACCCCACCTCATGCCACTGTCGCGGCTATGTCTTCCTCACCGGGATTACCTTCGCCGTCCCGACTATTCTCAAGCATGGGGCCGAGTCTGGTAGGCGGTAGCAGGGCGACACCCATTCCCACCGACGCCGTGAAGGGATTTGCAAGCGCATCGACGTTACTACGCGGGGTTCGCTCAATTGATGAGTCTAGATCCCCTTCGAGTATCGAAAGGCCGAGGCCATTGGAGAGATATGACTTGCAGAGTAGCGGCAAGGTTACAATACAGCCCAACGAACTAAGGGGCGAGGAGGACAAGGTACCAGCGTTCAAGATACCCAGAATGCCACACGAGAGGTGTTTAGAGACTTTTCAAGAGAAATCTACGCATACTGCGGTGGTGCGATCGGCCAAAACCGTTGAGAATGCTGGTGTTCTCGCCCCAAAGAAGAGCCGCAAGAAGAAGAGCAAAGATGGGAGTGAGGCGCAAACGACCATCAAGAAGACCAAGATCACCAAACCCGGCGCTATGAATGCGGGCAAGAAAACCGTCGGCTCTAGAAAGAAGGTGACCGAAGTTGTTGCTGCGCCACTGGGACATCCTGCCTCTACGCAAGAGGAGGACCTGAGAGCCAAAGAAGAATTTCGAGATTTGTGCCTGGAGAAGGCGATTACGAGAAAAAAAGAGTGGACTCCGAGCAAGGATACAGCCCCTGATCCTACTTTGCCTGAGGACTGTGAGAAATCCGGGGACCCTAAGTTTCTCATAGACACACCCTCAGCAATAGAACCGGTAATTGCTCGCTTTGGTAATCTCCAAGGTGACTTTGGCTTTTCAAAGAAAGAGGACAGCTCTATCGTTACATGCAAAGCCACCCGTCACGGGAATGGTGAGGTAGTGATCAAGAGGAGAAAAATTGAACTTGTGAATGGCGTTCCCGCGCCTCGCGTTCCTGAGAAGCCCAAGAGATCCAAGTCGCCCAAGAAGAAGCCGCAAACCGTCACGGAGAAAGCTACTGCTCCATTTGCACCAATAGAATCTATCTCTTCACCATCGTTGCTGCAGTATTTCGGGGCTCCCAAAGATCAATCAGTCTTTACTGCAAGAGATGCAGCGGATATTTCAGATACGCTTGTGGCAGTGGAACCCAGGTTGTCTGTGAAGAAATTGCCAACGTCAAAGCCAAAGACGCGCAAAGCGAAGAATGTTATCCAGACGCAGCCCGTTCTACTTTCGCCAGAGTCGGCTATGAAGAATGCTAGAAATCAAGAGCTCATCTTTGGCACATCCAGTCAGCTCGCACGTGAGGAATCGCCATCTTTTCTTAAAGATCTTCAGCAGGCCATAAAGGAATCAGAGTCGACGGTGGAGCCAAGGCAAGCTTCCGCAAAAGACTACGAGTTCCTCGATTTACCATCAGGAAGGTCAAGATCATCCAACGTGCGAGCGATAACGGCATCGAAAAGCCTTTGGTCTGCGGCGTCTCGAGACGTCGATGGATCTCTTGTCGAAGTGGAAATTGTCAATCTTGCGGATACACCAAAGCCGATCCCTGCTACAACAAAGCGTACCAGTGTCCCAAAGATCCCAGCCTTTTTAGAACCCCAGCTCAAAGGAGAAGACAGCGCAACCTCACGCGCGGGCGAAATTGTCCCACCTGCTCCTGAGCTCGATCTGAATGACATTGCAACCCTTCAACAACAACCAAATGAGACCGACCTTGTCATGCCACGATCTGTCGCTGCAGCTGCTTTGAAGAATCGCCCAAAGGCTAAATCGCCCGTCAAGAAAACGTCTGTAATAAAGCCTACAACGGATCAGATACCCAATTATCAAGGCTTCACCGACGTCCAATTACGTAAGGAAGTCGCCGCGTTCAGATTCAAACCCATCAAGAATAGGGAGGCAATGATCATGCTGTTAGAAAAATGCTGGGAAAGTAAGACGTCAATGGCTCTTCAGGAGGTACCAGCCAACGTGAACATGCCTCCACCCGTAGCCGAGACCGCAAAATCCGAGAAGTTAAAAGCAACAAGCCCTCCCAAGAGAAGAGGGAGACCACCTAAGACTTCCAACCCGGTAGCCGCGACTGCTGATAAAGCTGACGATTTGCCGCTAAAAAAGCCCCGTGGACGACCGAAAACAGACCCAACCTCGACGACACCGCCAAGAGGAAAACGAAAGCAAAAAGCACCGCTGTCTGAGGCTTTGGTGACAGATGCAGACGACGAGATCTACGACTCGAGCCCACCGACTCCCTCACCCCCGAAACGGCGTTCACCTCCAAAGTCACCTGGCCAACTTCAATTAAGTCAAGCGCGTGAAACTTCGACCAACAAGAGTGCTACCGCCATCAAAGAGGAGGCCCGAGCACATCTCTCCTCCCAAATAACCAAAGCAGTCACCACCTTTCCGCCTACCCACGACGTTAAGGATCTGACCTGGTATGAGAAGATTCTGATGTACGATCCTATCGTCCTGGAAGATCTTACGATATGGCTGAATACGGAAGGTTTGGGCAGGGTGGGCGAGGATGACGAGGTGTCGCCAGGTCTAGTCAAAGAGTGGTGTGAGGAGAGGAGTGTTTGTTGTCTTTGGCGGGAGAATCTAAGGGGTGGAGCGAGGGGGAGGTGGTGAATAACTGCTTGGCAAGGGAGTAAGCGAGTGTGCTTTTTGGATGTCTAAGGAGCGCCATTTGGTAGTCCAACAGCTGGTTTTTTGACACGATCGTTTTTGAAAACACATTGCACTACAAAAGACTATTATCCAGTCCTTGAAAATTACAACCACTATTGTTTGACAAATCGAACGTTCGCCTGCTTCTTCTTCGTCTTCTCCCTCTACAATAGCCGTCATCTCAAGGCTCCATGCCTGCCCGTCTACCATGTCGCTCCTTGTCGGGAAGCCCGCTTGCTATATCTGTATAGCAGATACAATCAACCCATCAGGCACACTCAACGAAGATACTTGCAGCCAAGCACTATGTCCTTATCTCAAAGCGTACGGGCTATTGGCTCAGCGCCTCTACGCTCCCGCTACGCCAGCCACCCTGTTCATTAAAAGATCGATCTCGCGCTCTGGATAAAGTAAATAAATCGACGGAACAGCGTAATTCTGACAAATCCCACATCCTCACACCGCCCCCCTCAACGCCATCAGCCCCAAAATCGCAACTTCCAGCTCCTTCATCTCCCTTTCTCTTTCCCCCTCTCTCTCCCCCTCACCATCATCCCCTGCCTTACCACCACCACCACCACCACCACCACCACTCCCTTCCTCCCTCCCATCCATCCGTCTCCTCCTGCCCTTGCCCTTTCCCTTCCCATTCCCATTCCCATCCGCCACCTCCCCAACACCGCCCAACTTATACAACTTCCTCACTTTCCCCACATCAACCGTCGCCGCCAACGCAGCATCGCTGAACGCGACCGCGGTGCCTTGGATCGAAGTTGCCAGGTGCGCGGAGACGGTTGAGGCGGTGATGGAGGGGTTGGTGGAGAGTTTGATTGCGAGGAGGGAGGTGGTGGTGGGGGTTATGCCGAAGGTGCGGAGGGATTGGGCGATCTGTTGGGTGTAGGAGGAGGGTGGGGTTAGTGAATGAAGTGGGATTGAGACGGGAGGGAGGAGGAAGAGGGGGTAGGGCAGTTTAGGTGAGGAATGGAATGGGATGGGAGGGTGGACGGGTGGGTGAGGATGTTTGTACGTACATTATTATTCGCGCCGAGGCTAAACACAATCTCGCTATGCACGTTGCGACTTTTTAACCTCCCGCTCAGATAATCGTTCGCGGCTCTGAAGACGGCGGCGAGGACGTGCGTGGTGGAGAGGATCTAAATTCTTGCTGATTCTGATTAGAAGTTCGCATCTTCGTCCAAAAAGAGACTTGTGAAAATTGCAGCAAGTGCGTAAGTATGTAAGTAAGTAAATAAACAAATAAGGGTCCTACGCACCACGCTGGCATCGATTAGCGCGTACTCGAAGTCGGGATTGCCTTGGAGCAATTGGTCCCGGAGGAAAGATGCGTTCTGGAGGTCTGTGTATAGTGCAACGTGGACCGCTAAGTCGGGAGGAAGATGCGCCAGGTGAAGGGTCTGCAGAGAAGCCATTTTTTTCGAAATCTGGTAGGCAATGCCCGATGTGTCTTAAAGTACGAATATGAAAGTTTAGTGTCTGATATGCGGAGTTGGAGGCGCGCTTCTCGCGGCTATTGATTCTAGCTTGTGAAACGCATATAATCGCAGTAGGATTGCTGGTTATTTCTATAGTGGGCATACCTTGGACTATACAAATTGATAACGATAATAGTTGAAATAATATATAAGAATAGCTTTATAGCGAGACTGAGATAAGTTTCTAGCTTTATGTTAAACAGGGTAAGATGTAATTAAAAGATTATATTTTATTTTATCCTCAGGTGGACGATTGTTGTGCAGATATAGTAGGCTTGTACAATTAGCATCTCCTAACAGAGGGTGAGTGACAAGAGCGCAAACAGACTACATAGACGACTACCATTTTCGGGCCGTCACCTTGACAATGATATCATCTCCCTCCACTTGCTTCGAAATGCCAAGACTCGGCTTCGCCGTGTCGACCCTTGGGAACGGCATGCCTTTGACGCCAAGTGCTTCTTGTCCCGGCTCGACAACCTGCATATCATACCTCCAAAGAGCCAAGGCCACGAATGTCAGCACCTCCCTTTTTCCAATGGTCCTTCCCCTGCAAGAAGTTATACCGCCACCAAATGGGCGGTAAAACTCATGGCGCTCAAGGGTCTTGTCCTTCAAGAATCGAGACAAATCTACTTCATGCGCATCCGGCCCGAAAGCCTCGGGAGCCATGTGCAGCTGTCGCGTTGGGAGCAGCACTTTTGTTCCTTTGTAAACGGATTTGTCGCCTATCTTGACGGGCCTCGTGACTTCGCGTACTGTGCTCCCAGTGGAAGTCACGCGTAACACCTCATTGAAAGCCGAATTGAGAAGCGGACAGGAGTCAGTTAGGTGCTTCTTCACAATATCTGCCAGGGCAGCTCCAGCCGTCGGTCCTGAACATCCAGTTGTCTCCATTGCGGGAGCAATCTCCTCGCGTATAGCAGTAGCGAAGACCGGTCGTTTCAGTATATGGGCCAGCGTCCAGAAAGTAGTCATCTGCACGTTAGCGTTGACTCTGGACAGTGCTCATTAGACTATGTGCCAGCAGTGCAAATTACATCTAGGCCCGAAGGCCGAAAGGCGAGGGATGAGCGCTTACCCCCATAGAATGATTAACAAGATTCGCGCGGAGTCTTCATGACTGAGCCCAGCTTGCCCTTCCTCATCTTCCAGCTCGTTTACGAATGGTACACCACCCGAACGTTTCTCCCGCGGTGAATCAAGGTAGCGAGTAAGTGTCTTGATGAGCCTATTTCGCGGCGCAATAGCGGCTTGGGCCAGAAATTCAGGATACCGATACGTTACCATCCAGCTGTTAATGTCCCACTCATCGTATATAGTCGTAAGGTGCGGCTCCAGCTCTCGGAGATGGTCACCAAAGAAAGCTTGGCTCTGAGCTCCGATGAGTACATCTCGGCACCAGCAGTGAAGTGACACGACTTTCGCGTCTGCGTTGGAGGAAAGGATGCTAGTGTCAGAGAATGAGTGCCAACGTATATCATACTCGATAAAGCCCAGAACTTTTTCCGTCAACTCTTGCAGGGCCTCTGGCTGTAGGAGCTGCTTATGTAGAAGCGCATTGCCGGTATGGACCAGGACATTTTCCTTCGGGTTCGGATGCAATGAGATGAACCCCTCCTTAGGGGTCCGCCGTAGAATCCTGCTGGCCTCTTCCGACACATTGGCAACGGAACGATAGATGATATCGATAAACGGATCGAAGGAGAATGAAATTGCGTCTTTAAATACTTGCGAGGCATCCGCGGGAGATTGCAGAACTGCAACATTCTGTCCAACCACGCAGAGCATAAATGGTTTTCGTGATCCTCCAAAATAGGCCCTAGCGTTTGGTTAGTATGCAAGGTGTACATCTCCCGATGCACGCAGCAGTCAATGCATCCGGTGTCGCAGGGATACAAACCGTCCACGAGTGTAGAGAGCATCGGAGTCTTTGAAGTAGGATATTGCATGACCTGAATAAGAAGATTCCTGGGTGTTAGTGACGCGTCCTCCCCATCGCTCCCGAGATCGCCTGCATACCGATGACTGCGAATCAGGCTCTTGTCAGCTGAAAGCCTAATTTACAATGAAGGGGGCTCAGGATGGTTTAGAGAGCTCACATGGAATCCTATATGGTAAATATTCCAGCTCGTCGGGCTTCAGAAGAGGATGAAGGGTGAACCTCCAGAACCTCCACACTAACCAGGCAACTAAAAAAGGAAAAAAGTAGATCACCCAACCCAGATAGTCCACCACAATCTCTCCGATACGGGGAGCCACATGAAGGAAATCAATAATCATAATGTGCTATGATCTCCCACAAAGTCGAGAGAGAGAACAAGCGCAGTATCTTATGTAGGTCTTTGAAGAAAACTTCATGGTAAGAACAACAATTTGGACAAGTCTCGGATGTTGGTGGAAAGCACTTCGAACGATATTCGAAATCACGCAGAAGAAAGGCCTCCAAGTTGTTGTGGGTCAGCTTTACCAATACCAAAAAAGACACCGTAAAGTCTATCAATGCAGATTAAGAATTACATTGGTAGGCCAATAGATCGCTAGGGATCGTTTACATGGTTGCCTATACTATGTAGCGCTACGGCACTATTGCGTACCGTAGGTATGTCCTTCTGTAAAGAGGTTTGGACACTTCATGCTGCATGAGAATAGCTGGCAAAAATTTGGGATATGCAGCGCAAACGCTCCCTGGGTCGCAGGAGAGGCGGGGCATTTTCGCTGCATGAGTTACGAGTAAGATAGGAGGTTCACCCGACTAGTCCTGATCTAACCGTAGCTTAGGGTTCTGTACTGTAAAGTTCGGAACAAGGGTCGGATTAATTGATTGATTACCAGACGCGGTATCGTATCATCTGCTGGGTGTCAGATTGGTCATATACCCTTCACCATTTATCGTCCTTTACAATCACCTTCTATCAAGATCACGGAGGCAACATGATCGCTCAAATTTCCTAGCGCTTGGCCTGGCTTTGGAGCCTTGTCGATCCCAAGGTAGGGTGGAGTTAGGGCTGCCGCGGTGGCGGTTTGGCCGCGCTGGGGGTGAACCCTTCTACAACATAGTTCTACAGTCTACCAATGCAGGTCGAAAAATGGTATTGCTACGCCAGTAGATCGGCAGGGATCATGTAGCGCTACCGTGCCACAACGCCTTTACGCCGCGTAGCTACCTTAGGGATAGAAAATGGGGAGAACGCGCTACGCAGCACCATCAATATTCTCCTTCGGACGGTCAAATGAACATTTCGCAGACGATCGCCTCTGGAATTCGAACCGAGGATCCTCCAAGATAATAGCGCTGCCAGAAACTCGAAAAATCAGGCTACAGCAGCAAAAAGTTGGAAGCAGAGTAAAGATCCCTGAGTCACAACAGAGGCGGGGCACATTTGCTATCTGAATGAGTTACTATTCGAAGGCTATTCTGCCGTGATTCCAGGTTCTGTACAATTCAGAATAATGTCTGATTGAATACCAGACGCAGTATCAGATTATCGAAATCAATGCATCGGGTTCTCTGTTTCTCATCTGCTGGTCGTCAGACTGATCCCAGCTGTATTCTTCCATAACGACCTTCTACCAGTATTACACAGGCAATATGATCGCTCAAATTCTACTAGCGCTCGGCCTGGCTTACCAGACATGGAGCCTCGTCGCCATGGAGATGAACTACCGGCGCGCTGCTTCTATGGGTATACCTTTGGTCCGCCTCCCCATAGATCCGGAGAACATCATCTGGCTTGTTCTGGAGCCACATCTTTGGCGCCTTCTTGACCATCTTCCATTCAGCTGGGGCACTTTCGGTCGTTACTCTCGCCGTGGATGGCATTTCAAAGACAAGGCAAATTCACACTTGCGCTATGGTCCTGCATGGGCACTCGTGACTCCTGCTTTCGTTTACATCTATGTCGCTGATCCAGATGCTGTTCACGACATCTTTGTTCGTCGGGAGGATTTCTTGCGTCCGAGCAAAATGTACAGTATGTGGTCTGGAGGTCCAGTTCCAGGGAGTGGGCTGATTGAACTACAGAGCTACTGGAGGTGTATGGACCGTGTATCTCGACCGCGAGTTGGACAGACTGGCCACGACACAGAAAGGTACTCGCGGCTCCATTCAACGAGAATATTATGGAATTTGTCTGGAACGAATCCCTCGATCAAGCACGCGAAATGCTGAAATCATGGACCAGCCTTGCCGGATCCGAGACGCCCAGTTTCGCCATGGACACGCGGACGCTTTCTTTGAATGTACTCGCAGCAACTGGCTTTCATCGATCATACCAATTCCGCAGCTCCGTTCACAGTACAATTGATGAAGCACAGACTTACCGGAATGCATTACAAACAGTCTTAGATAACGCCATTTTCCTCATGCTCGTCCCGCCTACACTCATGCTGCTTCCATTCCTACCGAAATCATGGATACGCATAGGTAACGCGGCTAAGGATTTCAAGACGTATATGATACAAATGCTAGATGAGGAGACATCGCTGCTCAGCAGAGGCGAAAGAGGCACAGGAAGCTTGATGACGTCTTTCGTACGAGCGTTGGATACTCACCAGAAAGACGCGTCAACCGTGAAGAATGATGCAAATCAATCGCCTGCAAAGGGTCTTACGGTCGATGAGATCTTTGGCAACATCTTCGTCATTAACTTCGCCGGACATGACACTACAGCAAATACGCTGGCATTCACCATGCTCCTACTTGCGGTCAACCCGGAAGTTCAAGATTGGGTTTCCGCCGAACTGCAAGAGCTGACCAAAGACGGCGAAAACGCAAAAATGGACTATAGCCTACTATTCCCAAAACTTCTCAGGTGCCGCGCCGTAATGGTATGTACTCACCGTCTGCATCATCATATCTCCTTGAGACTTACTTACTTACGAATGTAGCTCGAATGTCTCCGCCTCTACCCACCAATCATGGCCCTGCCCAAATGGACCAACGAACACTCGCAAACGCTCCGACTAGGACAAAGAACCATAGTCGTCCCGCCGCAAATGGGCGTAATGCCAAGCTTACTCGCCCTCCAGACGCACCCCGACTACTGGCCCGACCCCCTCCTCTGGAAACCGTCCCGCTAGATATCTTCTTCGCCTCCAGCAGCTCCTCCTCAAACCTCCATCAACAACACAGCCACCACCCCACCGCCGCCGCATCAAGAATCCCTCATAACCCCCGCACCGAGCACCTATTTCCCCTGGTCCGACGGCCCGCAAAACTGTCCCGGCGCCAAACTCGCCCAAGTCGAATTCGTCGCCGTACTCGCATGTTTGCTGCGCGATCATCGGGTCGGAGTCGTGTGCGAGCCCGGCGAATCATCCGCGCAGGCGCGGGAAAGGGCGTTGGCGACGTCGGAGGACTGCGATATGACGTTGTTGTTGCGGATGCGGGATGCGGATAAGGTCAAATTGGCTTGGAAGCGCGTGTGAGCCGTTTCTCGGATCGAATGTTATCTATCACGAGAATCGAGATTCTGTGAATGGCTTAAATATAAAATGTTTCATGTGCCTAAGCTAAGGATATATATGTATATATGTATGTCACGTTTATCAAGAGCTGGATCTCTTGGACACTGAATGGAACGAGAATGACTTTTTTTTTATTTCCCGCACCCGTTTTTCTGACTAGGTATGAAAGAACGCTATTCAATTGGTTTCTAGGCGCTTTGATGTCGGGTGGGCCTTGTGATATATGGAGTATGGAGTTCAAGGCCTGATATTTCATTCAGAATTGGAAGCGCGCTTCTCGCGGCAGGATAATATCCTACTTTATGATAGGCGTGATTTGATTTAAGCGGCCTAAGCGTTGAGTTTAAGAAGGCACGTCCTGGGACTGGGAGTGAGCACTCGATTATTGGCATGGGGTTTAATATGTTTTTTATTACAGAGGGTGATAACCCACCCTCCCATAATCAGGCGAAATGCAAAATCGTAAAGTGGCTTTGATGCGGGAAGTTGTTCGTGCAACTCCATCATGATGTCAAAGAATCTGTTTGCGTGCATATCGACTTTTTCTACTCCGATACCACATTATGGCATCTTAAACTTAACAACATTATAAGCGCAATGCAGACAATTCTCGCCATACCTCCAACACCGCTTGCAATCGCTCCCCGGGGTATAATCTTCCTCTTCGAATCCCACCTATACATCGCAAATGACCAAATGATCGTCTTTTCTGATTACCTTTTTTTTGTTGATACGCCGGCATCGTTACAGTCCTGCGCTTAATTTCCGATTCATCCCACAGGTCCACTGTTGAAAACGTTATATGGCCACATTTGTCCCGTAGTCCCGGTCAAAGCACTCCCCTGCTGCAAATCAACACTTGAGTTTAGGTTTTGCGCTGCTACACTTTCATCGCCTCGGCCGCCAAGTTGCATCAGCGCCGAGGCAGAGTTGATGTACTCGGGCCCTGGCTCGAGGTTGGATGCCATATTCCCCGCCCATGTTCGCCAAGAAGTGGGGCTGCCTGGACTGTGGTAATTGGCATATGCAGGGTTTTGAGGAAAACTCTGCGCGGTTGGATTGGGATAGGCGCTCATGTATGCGTTCGCCGCAGCAGCAGTGGCGGGAAGGGCGGAGGGGTAGGTAATAGGGCTACTCTCGAAGGTGGCATTGTAGTCGTATTGGGCGTGGTTGGAATAGACTTGAGGAGAGCGAGGGGTTTCAGTTGGAATAGGGGGAGAAAGGTAAACATTTCGTTGTTTGTTGTCATGAGTGTGGCTGTTCACGATGCTGTTGGGACTAGGGTAAGTCTCGTAAACATTGGTCTGGCTGGATGCGTTAGACGTGTGCGATGGAGTCACAGTCCTGCTGACTGAACCAAATTGACTAGTGGTAGAGACTGAAAATGAAGAAGCTCTTGCAGAGAGGTGCTGGGCGAGATGGCTCAGCGTGTTATCAACGGGAACCCGGACTGCATCTTGCAGTCGTCTGCCGGATCCTATACACGCGTGAGCCCTGACCATGTGTTGAGTAGAATGACCTATGCATACCGAGTAAGTTGCTCATATCACCAATGATGCTGATCCATGAATCCATATCCTCCCTCAACGCAGCCAAAGCGACCGGGGTCATCTGATCTCTCCGTTCCCAGTGGCCGAACAAGCTCGTTGCAATTGCAAGAACATAGAGCGCTGTAGTCTGCCAGGTGCCATCCAGGCTCATGTACCTCTGGAGCTGCTTCACATGAGTAAGCATCTTCTGTGACAGCTCCATACAGACAGTGAGGTTCTCGCTGTTGAATTCTGCTGAAGTGGAAAGCGATAACGACGGATGACGGAGAAGTAGACGAGCGTGTAAGCCCAAGATTGCCAGATGATGAGAATGTACTCGACCCAGCTCATTGTCAGAAGCGGATCCCTCTCTTAATTCTCGAGGCCACTGCTCCTGCCAGTCACGTATACGTCCTTCCAGTCGCTGCACAGTATTGATGTAATTTTGCGGCGATCGTTTTACGGAGTAGATAGTGTTGTAGAGATCCATGAGAATAGGGACCATCACTGATGCCTGATGGCCAACAAGGAAATTGCATTTTCCCAGCCTCGAGGTATCTATTCCAGCCTCACTAAGAAGATCGTCGTCGATGGCTTCAAACATTTCAACATCCCAGTCATCAGATCGCAAAGCCATTGGACGTCCCAGATTGCCCGCGATTATCACGTGAATCAGTAGGATCGACCAAAAGACCCGCTTTCTGAGCTCGATTTCCAGAATGCTCCGTTCAGTAGAGGGAGCCCATCGTTTGGCGGATCGATGCAGCCCCAACTCAATGGCCAAATTCAAAACAATACTCGTGATCATCCAACAAGCTCCAGGCTTCGGGAGGTTTCGTATATGGAGACAGAGCATAGTCAAAGCCTGTACGTCGGCCAAGGTATGGCTAGCCACCAGCTGAGCAAAGAATCCTAAAGCGTAATGGTAATGAAAATTCGAAGACTGATTCAACTCTGCCTGGTGGTCGGCACTTTGTGGAGCGCGTGTGGCATACTGACAATACATGATGGCAAACATTGTATGGACCATTACAGTCTCGGCGACGGATGGTTGGAAAGACGGGTCATCATAAAATCGCGTAAGCTTTTAAGCGTTAGCAACGAAAAGGTATTGTGATCGGTATCAAATAACCCACTGTAGCCATGAAACTCGGTCTGTGTACCACCGGGATATATGGATTGGTTACTCTAAAGTAAACGTGTGCGTAATTGATTCCCTCACTTCTCGGAGGAAGTTCGACTTTGCTAAGCTTGGGACTCGTACCAAAACTGGTCTGGACGAATGCCGCGTATGACTTGTTGTAGACAGGCGGCCTATTTCCGGCGCGAGTCGCATCGGGCTCGTCAAGGTCGGGGGACATGTAATCAGCAAGATCGATCTCCATTCCCAGGACATTCATTGAGGTGCCTCGTATGGCGCTTAGCAGGGAACTGCCTGTTGATACACCAAGGTAGTTATTGCCAGCCAACCCGTTGCGGAAATTTGGAAGGTGGCTTGGTGAAACCCCCAGCGACGTTGGTCTGTTGGACATGTTGCCTTCGAAGGAACGTTCACCCTGGCCCGAGAACCTTGTTCCTCCGGCATTTTCATCCCATGTCAAGTGATTTCCTCCCCTCTGCTCCTCGTGCCATTGCACTAACGGGACAGTCGCAGGGTCTTCATACTTAAATCTCGGTTCTATGTCCAGAACATCCTCCCCGAATGATATGAGGCGAGCCTGTAGAAAGCGATTGTGGTTCTCAAGCTCTTCAAGACGACGTTCAAGGCTCTGGACATATCCGCGGACGGTGGCTTTCCCTGTGATACGATCGGTGGTCTTGCATTCTGATTTGTTTTGCAAGCAAGGAGCACAGCCATTCACGTTATCGTCGCAGCGCATCTTCCGAACCTGCAGGCGATTCGTCAGCCATGAGGCTCTTCTGGCAAGCATTTATGTAGGCGCCCATACCCTGCAGCGGTCACACGCCTGACCCGTCCGATTGGATGCATTGATCTTCTTCTTGACATCTTGAGAATAATCAGCCGCGGCGGCAGCTTTTTCAGTCTTGATGATCTTGACGTTGTTGTCAAAGGAAGAAGGGTCGTCGTCTGCTTTTCTCTTCATCGTCGGCTCTATTCTTTTATCCGTTTTGGCGACACCTTGACACACGGAGTTTGCCGTGTTGGATTAGTATACTTTTAGATGCCAGTCGCCGATTATGTCTTGGCACTGCGGCAAGGGTTTGATTATTAATACTGTTGTATAAGTGAACGAAAGACCCATTGAAGGACCCTTTGCCGGCATGGTTCAACTTGGCTACGTGGCTACCCAACCAAGGCGCGATCCTATACTTGGTACAGCCGCAAGCTATCATACCACTTACTCACGACAGCGAAGGCTGGCCGGCAGTGAAACATATAATCGTGGCACTCAGAGTGCAAATCAACTATTGGAATACCCCAGATTGATCATCAGTGGTAAAGACCAGCAGCGAAGATGAACAACGCGATTAGATCTGTATTGACGCTTTATGGTATGGAGGCGAGTTCCGGTGTCTGTGTTGCTTGGATATACAGGCTGGCCGACACGCCATGCCTCTGGTAGTACTGCTCAAAGCTACTAACGATTTCGTCTCTGTCAGAACTGAAAATTTATAAATGTCTCTGAGCAGTTAGGTTCAAGATAAAATTCTATGAATCGCCGACAGAAGTTGTCAACCTAGAGAGGCTAACCCTCCCATGCAATGTGAGAGGATACCGGTTCAACCCGAGCTGGATTACCCTGAAAAGACCATGCATGTCTCATTTATCATGATATGCGAATGCCGACAAGACCGCCCCTTCGTACCCTCCAGCCTCCATGTACAACCTTCCCTACTTCAAATCCGGAAACTTCCTCACGTAATGCGCCGGACACTCATACCCCCCAGGATTATTATGCAAATACAACTGATGGTAATCCTCCGCGTCCCACCACTGGCCCGCCTCGAGTATCTCCGTCGAAATCTTGCCCTGCTTCCACCACTGCTCCTGCACCTTCTTCGTTACGCTCTCCGCCTCCGCCTTCTGCTCCGGCGAGTGGTAAAAGATGGCGCTGCGGTACTGGGATCCTGTGTCCATGCCCTGGCGGTTCGGGGTGGTGGGATCGTGCATCTTGTAGAAAAATTCGAGGAGGGTGGTGTAGGATAAGGTGGAGGGGTCAAAGGTCATTTGGAGGGCTTCCGCATCTGTGTAGAGTAAGAATCATCGTCAGCACGACTTCTTCATGCGACTGGGATGAATATGGAGTGGCACATACGTCCTGTCTTCCCCGAGCAAACAGCCCTGTAACTCGGACTACTCGTGTCGCCACCGATATACCCGACCTTGGCATCCAACAGTCCCTTGCCTTCAAACGTCTTGCGGAACAAGTGCTCGACACCCCAGAAGCAGCCGGCGGCGACGGTGCATTTCTGGGCGTTGGGTGGGAAGTCGGCGGTGGAGCGGCCTTCAGGGTTGAGGGAGATGCGGGTGGAGGATGTGAAGGGGCGGAAAAGGCGGGTGAGGAAGTTGGGCATTGTCGAAGCCATGATGAGAACGAGGATGGAGATGAAGAGGGTTGCTATGGGCTTCAGCTTGAGAGGTGTTTGGTGAAAATGTCTATATGGTAGGATTACTTGAGATGGTTGAAGTACGTTACATGTACTTTAAAGATTGCGTCAATCCAAGGATGAGTAAGCTCGGTGGCGACATGTTTTGTTCCACCTCGTTGATATGGAATCATTCGAGATACAAGCCTATGAAGGAAGCAATTTATAGTCTTACAGAGCAGAAGCATAACAGTGAGCTCCATTGGCAAATTGAAGCCATAATTCGTCAACAATTGAACAAAACATGCGAACATTTCTACGCCGCTTTGAGTGGCTAGAAACTATAATACCTGCAAGAGTCGCAGCCGTTGAAGAAGCCCTCGCTTGATGCATATTCTACTAGCATAAAGCGCTGAAGACAATGCCATCATGGAAGAAGGTATTATGAAGGGACGGTCCTTATCTCCATATGCCTTTGCCCCCGACCAGAAGACTGCCCCTGGCATGTCCTCCGCTCCCTCCACTTCCCGTCACAGCAGTACTTGGTCGCACCGCTTCGCTTGACGGCATACTCATATCTCGTGACCTACTCTCATTCACACTCATCGTACCCATGGTCGTCCTCCGCTGACCCGCATGCTTAACCACGGGTGCAGTGCGCGGGCTGAGTATGCTGGCTTTGAAATCATTTTCTTTTTCGCTTCTTACCATTCGCCGCGCATGCGATGCCGTAAACATGATACTGTCATTCGGCGGGCTTCCAGACAGCGCGCCAGGGGGACTTCGTCTTCTCTGACGATTGCTGGGATTTGCGTTCCCTGGCGCCGCCGAGGAAACCCGCTTTATTGCCTTCTTGATCTGCATCACGTCGCTTTTGTTTGCTTTCAGCCCATCTTCCATGTCGGAGCTTGAATTATCTGCGCTTTCGGTTGGTATTGTATCGACATTCTGGATATACTGAAGGGACGAGCGATTGGCGCCTTTTCCTGGCTCGAGCTCTCGCAAGGGAGATTGGTCCGAATCCGACGAAAAACTGGTAAGGGTTGGAGGGAGCGGAGAGCCATCTGTCTTCTTTGCAAGGAAACCAGTCTTGAATCGATTGTGTTTGGGCTTCACCTCAAGAGAAGGGACCGGTGGCTCAGGTATGGGAGAGGAATTCGTTAAGTCTTCCGCAACGAGCGTCTCGTCAGGTAACACAGAAGTGGATAAGGTGGGTGGAAGAGACATTGGAGGTTCGCTAGAGGATGTATCAGGCGTCAGGTTCGTTCGCTGTGGTGTTTTCTCAAACTCTGCAAGTGCACCTTCCGCGGTATCATCACGCCATCGCACACCTCTCTTCAATCCCTTCCCAGGTGACTTCTTTTTTGGAGTGAAGGAAACGCCTTTTTTAGCTGCCTTCCGCCGTATCGGCGACATTCTGACTGGAGAACCGTAGGAGTTTTCGTTGGCGGCAAGTGACGGAGGTAGGTTAGGCTTGAGTGGCGAGGCGACTTGCTTTTTTCGCTTCGGCGTTCCAGTCCGAGTAGGAGGAAATGCTTGGGTAGGAATGAGGCTGCCGTCGGGCTTGATAACATGAGATGCGGCAGTCGTACAGCCGTTCAGTATCTTTGCAAGTATCTTCTTCGCAGCTCTAACGGCCTCTTCTTCATCCATCGTCATTAGGCTTTGGATTGCGCCTATCGTCTCGAAATGGGTCTGAAGCATTACTTGCACAAGACCAGCGTCACCGCCTTTCTCATCTTCCGCCACAGCGTTCAAAGCTTCTCGATCTGCATTTGCCTTCAGAATCTCAACCTCCCTGCTCAAGCAAGCTGCATCTTGTCCGTCTGCTCTTGCATCAGCTTCTTTGAGTTGCCTCATGCCGTTCTGCAATGCGGAGTCAATCGCACGCTCCCAATTGCTCTTTACGAGCCTTTGATGATAGTGATGTCTGCTGTTCTCGAGCTCGAGGAGGATGCCGTGTGCTGTCTTGCGCATTGCTGAAATGTTCTGAAGAGCAGCCTCCTCCTCTGAGTTGTCGCATACCTGATCGAAAGCAGCAACCCACGAAGAGATTATCGCTATCCTTCTTTCAATCTGTCGGAGCTTTTTCATATTAGTGACTTTGTCGGTGCGCTCTTTCTCGGAGTTGTCGTAGGCGCTGCGAATCCTAGTAACACCTTCTCTTGAAATCATCTCTCGCTTTTCTGCTTGCCTCTGAAATTTAGCAAATGCTGCTCCTTCATGATCCTTCTGTTGCTGTTTCAATTCATTAATAAGGACAAGTTGCTCATCGATCTTGACTAAGAAGTCTTTGACATGGCGATTGACGTTGTAGACGTTTCTCGTGACCTTGGTCTGAATGTTCTTCGCGCGATTGGCGTAACGAAGTGTGTTCTGCGTTTCGTCAAAGTGCTGACTGGAGGGACTTACGCAAACGATCATGACAGTCTTGCAGTTGCCTCCAAGAGAGAATTTGAGCAGTCGAGTCAATTTCGAATTGCGGTATGGCACATGATTCTTCTTCCGTGGATCACAGAGAGCGTTTATACAGCTTCCCAGCGCAAGGAGTGACTTATTGATATTTGCGCCCTCTTGAAGCCGCTCTCCTCTGTTCTTCGTGGCGCTTGCTCGCTCGCTTCCTGCTAGATCGATGATGCTCAAGGTAGCCATTGTATGCGGTTCATTTATGTCCGCATTCCTATCTTTCTGTGAAACGTTGATCTGGAGGACAGCGTGCGATCGAGAAGACGTGGCATTGGCTTCCGTAGGCGACATTGTCCGATATTCATTCCCTCTTACTATCATGTCCATGACCTCTTGTACATTTTGAGGATGATGGCTTGTGAGGCCAGCTACGGACACGGCTTGATTGGCGTCCTCACGAAGCATCAGACTCTGCTTGCTTCCTCCCGGCACCAAAAGGTCTCGGATGGTTTCGTTGTATATTTCCAGATACGAGAGCGACACCTCTGTATGTTTTTCATCGTTGATTTCACCAATTCGCTCGAAGAGTTCTTGCATTGTCAGGAAGATAACACCGGGTGCTTGCACCGTTCCCGTGATCGTGTGTGTTTTACCACACCCTGTAGCTCCATACGCGAACACGGTAGCATTGTAACCATCCAGCACACTATCCAGCAGATTCCTTGTGGTGGCTTCGTAGACATCTGCCTGTGTAGTATTCTCATCGAAAACTCGGTCAAAACCGAAAGTTTGATCTTTCGATCGTCTGCCATTGGGTCCGGTAAACTTGGAGCCGCGCTGGATTGCATGATCCTCAGGTGGGTCAAAGATACTGCGGGAATTAGCCTGTGGTACCCAGCATACTTTCAAGAATCGCTCTCACAGGCATTTGTCATCCACTACCTTCAACACTGGCCGAATGCCTTTTGATTTCAGTGAGGGCACTGGAGCTCCCGCCAGTGAGCCGTCACCGAGGAAGAGAGGGCCGTCTGGCACATGCGTCAACTGCGCAGCTTCTCGAACCTATGGTGGTAAGCCAAAGCAAGATGATTGGAGCTTGAGCTGAACATACAGTAAATGGGCGAACTCTGATTGCGACACTTATGGAAGAAGCTCCATCTGTGGCCGCCATGATAGTTTGCGCAGGCTACGCGTCTGTGCAAATCAGAGGAATGATGAGGCGGAGCTCAAAATCTCTGATGAGTGAGAGCAATTTGATCGGTAAAGTTGCGCTCCCAAGTATCATAGCTGTTACATTTGTCTTACTTTTGCGCCCAGCTGTTGATGGACCGGTAGCGCCTTACTGCTTTGAGAATTATCCGCCGTCGACCAAGCAACAAGGTCCCACTTAGAGTACAACCAGTCTAAATATTTAGCGGCGCGCTAGTTTCCTAGCGAGTCTTGTAAGCAAAATAAAGAGACTGGTAAACGCGTACCTTGCTGTCGCTATAGAATTGTAGATAAAGGGTGAGACGAGACTATCTAACGAGTACTACACTAATTTAACACGTAGTAGTGAAAAGTCTATAGATCTTGCTGTCGCCTCTCTAGTATTTATTCGTCTACGGTTATAGAAAACAATAAACGATATAGAAGATAATTATCGCTATCTTAATAGAAGTCCCACCATCCTTCGTTATTTGCTTACTAATATAAGACTAGTGACGCAGGCTAGAGAGATAGCGCGCCGCTAAATATTTAGACTGGCTGTACTCTAAGTGGGACCAGCAACAACCGAGCCAACGCGCCTACCGTTAAAACTTAACCACAGCCCAAAGGGTAAGGTATCACCGTATCAGTATCTATTGGCATCTAAAGAAGACAGAAATCTTACCCCCACTCAGTATAATGCTCACCCGAGGATGCGGCTTTTAGGATACGGGCTGAGTAACAGAGGGGTAATATAGCACCCCACCAGGGTGATCAACACCCCGGCCGAACAAGCACTCTCACCTTCTACCCTTTCACTTATCTTAATCTTTTTAAATATTCGGAAAAGCATACGCGCGCCCTTCGCGCTCTCTTATTAAGTTTTTGGAGTACGGGCTCGGTGAGTCTTCGGGTGCGACCTCTCTCCTCTTCGAATGGTAGGTCACTGTCTTCCAGTGGGCCATTCGTGGGTGCGTCGGAGGGTTCCTGCGAAGGAAGTACGTGGTTCTTTTGAGCATTTGATCCCGGGTCCGCCATCGTTAGATCGTTGTCTTGTCGTTTTTGGGACTTTCTGTGTTTGTGCCTTCCAATAGAAGGCTTTTAGATGTCACGATGGGTTTGCAGCTCTTCTGAGAGCTCGGACGTGTTGGATATTTGTTATCATCGCTCTTCCAGATATTGACCCGCTATTCAGCTCATTCGCTACTAAATCTATCACACCCACTTCCAATTAGGTCGACCGGAGATGGCCGATCTTCTCCAGGAGTGGGTCGGCCTATGTCGGGGTAACTATGTATGAGAGGCAAGAGCACTAAGTCTAGTCGGGGCGGTCTTAGTGCCTATGCCTTTCTCCGACTGGCAAGCCATCCGACTCGTGTGACTAAACAGATCAGCAAAATATCAAGGTATGATACTGCCGTTTGTTACCTATTTTGACTTTGATCTACGAATACTCTTCTTTCGAACCTAATATGATTGAATTCATGCTGATCTAGATATGCTATAGGCCAATATACCGACTCCAGCGCTCAGAATGAGTGAAGCCTTTCCAAATTTCTTTGCAGTATTGATTATGACCCAACGCCATAATTTCTTATGCATTTGCACGATTTCATAGGCACTGTTTCTCTCAACAGTGCCTGTAAAGTCCGGCAATCCCAGAAATGCGGTTATCGGCTTCCAGCCTTGCTTGATATCGTATTCGAGCAGGCGTTCTCTAGAGACAACCTGCCGAACATGCTCATTGTGTTGAAGGAACCAGCGCTTGCATTTATCTTTATCGTCATAGTCAAGGTCGCAGAAATGGCTCCAGATTAGGTCGTTATGGTCACACCACGCCCCACAAAGCCCCGGATCCGCATAGCGTAGGATCTTCCACGACGGCCAACGAAAGATTCGGAACAGCGTTTGTTGCATTGAGTTAAACCAGTCATCGACATCGCGAGTGTTGAGGATGACTTTGGCCTCCGGATAGGCCTCGCAGAGGTCCTCGACGAAGAAACAGCACGGCACGTCAAGTATGCACTAGAAAAGAGTCAGCATTGCACCGCCATCAATCTTCACAGAGCTTGTGACATCAAAGTTGCTTGTCAACCGGTCAAATTCCTGGCGGCCCCACGGTTTGCCAACGCCCTGGAATTTGGCTCTCATGGCATCGTCCCACAAGCGAGAGTGCTTGTGGAGAAAACGATCGACGTAGTCGTAGGGAGCGAATCCAAGCTGTCTCAACGCACCGGCCAAGGCTGGATGAAGTCAGTGACAGTGGTGAGATGAGAGGGATTTCCTCTTCAACTGTGGTACCTGTGGTGCCTGTCCGTCCCATGCCCATGACAAGGACTTTCATTTCCCTTTGGCGGAGGCCATTATCCACGGATGTTGCGTGATTGTCTTCCTTGACGCTCATCCTCTCTTGTCGTGGTTTTCCAACGAACTGGCCCCAGAAGAAGTCGCAATGGAAACAGCTTCAAAGGTTGGTGGCTCGGATCAATCTGAGATGTTCTTAAGATGTCGATCGATACCCTAGACAGAGCACATTTCTACCTTGCGGCCAGGAAGCGGCAGGCCATGTACTGGCCGACCATGCCCGGTGCTGCACGGTCGGATCCAAAGATGGTTTTGCTCATCATACATGACATACTTCGTACATACTTCGTACCTTATTACGAAGTACTTCTACCGATGACGAGACCAACACCAAATAGTTCTAGCGCCGAACTACAATCTATTAGTCGGGGCTAGTCCGAGGCCACGGACGGACAACTGCCGACGAACCTTTTGGATATGACTATTGGCAGAATCAAACAGGTAACTCTTACCTACCTTAAGGTATCTTAAGACTTGCATAGTCGGTCAAGGGAGGGGACAAAGTACCCTCCAGTCTTCACCAGTACCTTCAGCTGCTGCTTTGTGAACATTGCCACTTCCTTCAACCCTCGAGAGCAGCCAAGGCTACCCAAGAAGAACATCCAATGGTCAGCATGGGGATTACATCTGACCAAGCTTACACCAAGAAAGAAAAAGGACCCCGCGATATGTCGCGAGCCTCTAGCCTATCTTCGGCCCACAGCCGTCACCTTCACCTTTACTCCTCTATCAGCAAGGTTCTCCCCTTCCGCCCTTCAAAACATAATCACTTTGTCAGATTCGACCCTTGCCTCTGGACCCTCCACCCATAATTTCCCAAGGAATACCTTTGTTCCGAATTCTGTTGCCCACTGCTCTATCGTTCTTTTTGAGCTGTTTGATACGGCAGGGTCCTGCATATAGTTCGATGCAACCCATCTGCCAACAGGGAGTATAATGTATTCGTATTTGGTTTCCCATATGCGGCTGGCATCAAAGTAATGACTGGCACGGTCGACCTGAGAGAGGTTATACCCGCACTGCCCCATTTTATCAATTCGGTTTATCCTCCAATCAGCTGAATTCCACTTACCTTGACCACGATTCCATATGATTCTCTACGCCTCTCGATCACACAATCCCTGGCTCTGCGGTCGTATTCCTTTCGAACGAAAGAGAATGTTGGGTAACTGTCCATATCCATGAACGTATACAAGCTCAAGGGGTCATAGTTGAATAGTACTGTTGCAACAACGTCTGCCATTGTAAGGTTCTGTTTGTTTGATGCTTCGGTGAAGCTTTTGAGATCTATTACTCGAGGGAACCCACGGCTTTTGTCACACGCAGTCAACTGAGGAGAAACTCTCCGAAACCTGATTGAAGGCCCATTGGTATAGCCTGGGGGGTCGAGCTTGACTTTTGGTCTCTTTCTCTTTGGTTCTTCGATTTCGCTCTCCTCTTTCTCCTCTTCCGATAACGATGAACCTGCTCCCCCTGTATTGTCAAAGCTGTCTGCTTCATCTCTTTGGTTCGCCCTGCGCTTTGGTGGAGTCTTGTCTGTGCTGTTGGAAGGCCCTTGGATCATTCTATTGGGCTTAGATGTGAGGACGGCGCTTGGACCAGTCTTGCTTTTTGATGTGCTGTCGGCGAAGAGCGGATATACTGCGCTTTTTGAAGCACCGGAGTGGGTTGCTCCGGTCTCTTTGCTCGTCGGCTCGTTGCTGTTTTTTGAAGTTGCTGTACGGACTGATAGTTCATCGGCCGAATCTGGAGATTTTGTCTTAGGGGACTCTGACTCAAGTGCGTTCAGCTTCTCTGTAGGCTGCTCTTTCTCGTTGGATCCACCTTTTCCGGTCGGCCGGGCATCCGCTAGCTCCTCTGCTGGACAAACTCCATTGTTTCCCTTCGTCGCAGTTATCTCGCCCATACTTGAGCTTTTGCCGGAGGTACAGAAGGCGATATAGAGGTAGGAGCGGTGGTAAAGGTTATCTGAGCAGTCAAAGCACCACCATTAGGACCAAGTCTTTGCTCTAGAGCAGCTGCGACTGACGTTTTTACGTGATGATTCAGTGTATTGACAGCCTCCCTAAGGCGTTGCTCGACGAACGATGTAATTCGACTGCCTAGCGACCCTACCGCAGGACCTAACCGCTTATCGAGAGCTGCCGCAACAGGGGCCTGAACTTGGGCGTCCAAGGTATCAGCAGTAGGACCAAGCTGGCGATCGAGAAAAGAGGTGACAGAGGCTTGAATCATTGCTTCAAGCGAGGATATCAAGCCCGGTGCTGAGGCAGGATTTGAATCCATTCCCACCGACGAGATCCTGTATCAAATTTTGCAGATCTCAGATGTAAAGATCAACAAATGGCAATTCGAGGGGAAAAGTTAGATGATACGAAGTCCAGGCCTTATGACATCCACGGTTTGCAAATTCTGAACCTAAGTCTTTTATACTCGTGCGTTGAGCAGTGATGTGCAGATACACATGCATTTGAAGGCGGTTTGCCGAGATTATTTTGTGCTTACTTTGATCAGCACCTTTCCTTACGATTTTGGGACTTATGTCCTTATCACTTTAATCTCGAAAGATGTTGCAGGTGACGTGCGATTGAAATGCAGGAATCGTGTATTGAAGTGAAGGAGACGAATAGAAGGGACCAGCACGGATGAAGATCAATAAGCAGAAGTGAAGCTTACTCTTGAAACAATTGCTTGACTAACGTATCAAGCTGGACTTGACAAGGGACGCTGATCTGAAGATGTCAGGAAGCTAAGTGCTTTATCCATGGCGACAATACTGGCAGTGGTGGAAGGTAGCGGTGAGGGGGCGGGGGGAAAATGCGAGACAAGGAGAGTGAATGGTCATGATGTCAAAGATGGGAAGAAACGTGAATGCGTCTGGTCGGGGGATAGAGGGAAGGAAGTAAATGATATAAAGATTGTATTGTTTATCGCGCGGGAAGGATCCTTCACGAGTAAGGTAGCTAGATTGTCGCCACTTTGCCAACAGTCCGACCTTGTCTTTTCTCAATTAGGCAAAGAGACAGGTAACAGGCATGCTAAATAACGGGATGCAGCTTGCTGGTATCTGTGGAAGTAGGCAACAACCATGAATCCTGGTGGCCAACGGCAGCTTTTAACCTAAGCTAAAGCGATCTTGTCACCCTTGCAGACTATTGTTCAGCAGCCAAAGCCCGAGAGACTACCTCTTGGGTCTATAGTAGTCTCTCGGGTCTATAGCAAACAACATAATCTCAAAGATGACCCTCTCATTGTCAATGGCATTCATCATCTCGACATCTGAGCCTTCATTGCTCTACCCGAAGTTGATGCTTTTGAGTTTCATCCACGATCCGCTTCTGAAGACGAATTCCTGCAAGGATGTGCGCATATCGCGCGACTGTGGGCTTGTTGCCCACCGTTTATGTCTGCGTCTTGGGTTTGTGGATGTCGCTTCTGTCACTATGCTATGTCATATTCTCGTGACTCGTTTGGCAACTCCTCATGCACGACCTTGGCCCTGACTCCCAACTTCATCGTCGTAGCTCGGTATTATGACGTCCCATTCATCGTCTACATCCATTCCATCCTCCGCAGGGCCCTTCGTAAACCGGAAAGCCAGCATAGCCCCATCCTTCAGTCCAGCACCCAATGGACTACCGTTCAAGACGCTGTCCTTCTTGACCGCCTTGCCCTTACCCTTCGTATCTCCATCCTCAACTTCTGGGATCTTGAGAGGTACCCATCCCTTGCTGATGTCGTACTTGTCTCTTGGCACGCCAAATTCGATGTCTTCTGGGTCTGACGGTAGTGCATTGCCGTTGATGTCTTCGATACCTCTCGCTTTAATGGCGTCAAGGAAGTCGCGCTTTATCGAGTCGAAGGATTGGCTTTGCTGGGCGAAGAGGAGGACAGTGGTTTTGTGCTGCTTGAAGCGCAGCGTCCACTGCATCCCACTGGCCGTCTTAGCTGGCTGGGGGTTTCAAAGTCAGTAACATCTTCTGATATTTTTGCAGGATCATTCATACCATGATGTGAGCTGTGAAATACTGAGAAAAAAGACGCGTTAATATCGGCGTATCAATCAGTCGACTTGAGTCGCGATTTTCAGCCCTATCAAAGTGACTGCCAAGCAAAATGGGGTTAGAAATCCAACGCTCTTTTTCCCGCCGCCTTACTGAGCTGCAGGATGTCCTGGCAGCTATCACCAAATGATTGAAACACTATGGAGAGTGAACAGCCTCCCGTCGAAACTGGTGGCCCAATTGACCACAATTCGCCACCCTTCAAACAGTACGAGGATCGTCTCTCCATCCCTTTCTACGTCCGCTTCCCATTAGCTACCCTGGGTGCTTTCCTCACTGGCGCCGCGCTGGGTGTTTCTCATGGAGGCAAAACCGCAGGCATGCGTTTTCGAGCGGAGAATGCGCATCGTTTTCCCACCACACCTACAGGCTGGTACCTGTACCACAAAAGCAAGAATTACCACGTTGCGCTAGGAGGGATTAAAGAGGGACTGAAGATGGGCTTTAAGATTGGGTTTTGGGGTGGAAGCTTTTTTGCAATCGAGGAGGCGGTGGATAGATGGCGGGGGACGAAGGATTTCTTGTCGACTGTCGTAGCGGGAATGAGTATTGCTGCGGGTTTCAGTGGACAGCCTTGGAGTTTGTGCCCCATTGTTCCATTCTCTAGTATACCCGCTACAATGCTAATAACTTTGTACCAGATATACTACCCTTGAATACTGCAGCACGTACTATTCGGACAGGTCTGTATGGCGGCCTAGCGTTCGGGCTGGCTCAAGATGCTCTAGGCCTTGCGAGAGGCAGGCGATTGGGCTACGTCGATTTCTTGCTGGGTAGAAGCCGAGATAGTTTGGAGATGCAGGAGGTGGAAGGTTGAACCATCTGCTCGAACATCCCACGCCAGGGTCACATTTAGACCGAATGATTGTCACGCTCAAAGCAAGTAGCGAACCACTAAGGCAACGCACGACTATTCTGAAAGGCCGCAGCCCGTGAAATTCTGCCTAACGTATAAAGCACAGCCATAGGGCCAAAAGCCGGGTCCAAGCAGGAACGGGGACGGCTTGGCTATTCCAGCAGCGACACCATCCTTAAAGAGGCCGACCTCATTATAGACTTATGCCAGCCTGCCGTCCGCATCTCTCGACCAGCATTTCACGCCAGCCAAATGTTGCGATCAATGTGCTACGTCCCGTATGGAGGCTGCTCGATCGTGGCCATGGTAATTACCATTTCCATCGTCTGATCTACCTCATACATGGTCACAATACGTCTTTCAGATGGCCTATGATGTCTTGCGATGGGGCAGCTTCCTTGATGCAAGGGAATCACAGAACGAGGGGCAGTGGTGCTAACATCGAGCCATTACCAAGCAGGCTGACGAGCAAGGACCGCGAAAACCACGCAAAGCAACTTCAAAGGATGGGAATTGAGAGAATGATAATTGAGAGAGTGCCCTAGGATGGGGCTCTAAGCATGTACGGACCGCCTACGAGAGGGAATTTCATGCGGGGCAAGCTCGTGTGCGTCGTGAACGTAGGATTAGTGGGCACTGGTAGTCTGGCTCGCTTGCCGACGCGGACAAGGGAACGTTGGTAGGCACGAGCCGTTACCCGAGAAGCATTCCTTACTTGTTACACAATGATTCTTACCGCTTGCGCTACGTAGAGGCATGGATTGAGTGACGGGTGTGGCTGCAACAGACGATGCTGGAATGTCTTCCTGCATCATGAAGGAAACTAGGCTCGTAACCTGATGCAATCAACGATCATCACTTCATGCTCGATGACACTGTAGCTTTATTACCTTTAAGGCTACCCTCGCCTCCCCCTACGCTGTTTCTTTGCTCCTTTACTACTGTATCTGCTGCGCTCTCCTAATTGAACAGCTCAGATACCACCTCTGTCTACCTTTCATTTGTTATGCCTTCCTCCCTACAGGTGCTAAACAGCCACATCGAATGTTTCTTTGGTTGTCGTCCTTTGCACCCAGCTTCACGCTCTCCTCTTAGACAACTGGTCATCAACACACGATGAAGTGAAGCTATGCATCTCCGCCAACCAACAACAAGTAGATAGAAAGTGAACGTTTATGCCGGTAATCTCTTCCATTAAAGCTATCGCTCCACAAGCCTATCTCAATCTCTGCTCAAAGCAGCACACGCAAATTAGTGGAGTTCAAGGTATCCAACCTCTAGGAAAAACTGATCAAGTGGTATCTCCCAGTAACATCATCATCGCACTTCTCTGCTCAAGCGACCACAAGGAAAAGAAAATTGAAAATTGAAAAAGTGGAGATCAGGCTGTCTGACTCCTAATGGAAGTCAGCGTACCACGGACGCCCCCTGTCAATGCGCCCATGCCGAGCCATAATCCTCCCTCTCTCCTCCTCCTCCTCCTCCTCCTCCTCCTCCTCCTCCTCCCTCCCCGCATCAGCCTGGAACTCCCTCTCCACCGGCTCTCCTCTCCCAATCCTAGCAGTCAAACGAGAAAGCTCCGCCCCAACTTCCTCCGCAGTGTTACCACGACGACCAGGCATGAACAATCCCACCTCTGAGTCGTCATCCGCAGTAGTCATACCGCGACCAAACAGCGTACTCCCCTCCCCTTCCTCCCCAACCACCACACGCGTCGCCTGCTGAGGAGGTCCCTGGGGCAACGGACGAGTAATGCGAAAGGTCTCGATCGGGCCGTTCTTCCCAAAGCCGGCCATGCGCTCGTTGTATTCGCTTCTGGGTTGGATGTGCAGTTGGTCTTCGGCGCGGCGGGGGTAGTGTCGCTTGGTGAGGAAGTCGCTTTCAAGGTCGGGCTGCGAGGGCAGGGTGCCGTCGGGGCGGTAAGGGGACGTGCGGGGGGGGCCGTCGCCGGTGAACATGCCGGTGGTTGGGTCGAAGAACATGCCGTGGGCGGCGCCGTAGAGGGGGATTTGTTGGGTTGTGGGGGATGCGTTTGGCGAGTTTGGGGGGGCTGCTGTTGGTGTTTGTTAGTGGGTTTGAGGGTGAAGGACGTTGGAAGTACGTGTTAAGTGGGTAAGAAGCCGGTGGAATGAGGCATTTCTCGCTCAGAAAGTGAGGTTGTAGAACACGTTCGAGCGGGAAGAAACCCGTGAGATAGGGCGTGAGAAAGGCATACAGTAGCATATGAATCGGTAGAAATGGGTTAGAAGCCCATGAAACGTAGTGTACACGAGGAGAAGACAACAACATGATCGAGAAATAAGGGCTTCTTACCCGGAGCTTGGTCTGCATTCGGTGGCGTCACCCCTTGGTGCATCTCATCGCGTGGGCTACGGGCCGCCGTTGCTATTAAATCGGTCAGTTACCCTCCCCATACAGTGCTCCAAGACAGGGGTAGCATACCAGGCTGGCGGGGCACGAAGACGGGCGCCTCTGGGTTCATGATGAAGTTTCCGGAAGCATCGTACGGCATTTCGTCTTCTTTGATGGGTGCTAGCCCTTGATGCGTGTTGTTGTTGCGGTTCGGTACCAGAGGAGAGGTGTTGTTGAAAGGTAGTAAAGTTGAAAAAAAAAAGTTGTTGTTGTGGGTCAACATCGATAGCCGTAGGTCGATAGGGGTAGGAAATGTCATTAGTTGCTCGGCGTTCGATATAATTGCTTTCAGGAGCACCTGCTAGACCGGTATGTCGACCGTCATTCACCAAGGGTGGAGATCCTGAGGCCCAGATACGTGAGGATTCGTCGGGCACTCCTCTCGTCGGTGAGTCTGTGGAGTAATTAGTCAGGAGTCTCTAGAAATCGACTGCTTGCTCTTGAGGTAAGATGCCCTTTTGTATAGCAGAAAAAATTTGCTAGTTAAGTACAAATTTGCCGCTTCCGCAATCTTTTTGTGACCACAAAGCCCTCTCTTTAGAGAACAGAAACACCAATGGCGAGACGCGTCTGGCCTGTAAATAAGGCTTTCTCTGGGAGAGAGATCCAACAATCCGCCTCAAAGTAACGTTCTGTCAGGCGTAACTACAAACTTTTCCTTGAAGCTAGAATCCGAGAAGTACATCATTGCAACAGCTGCCCCACAGCACCACAGGTCTGTGCATTACAGGAAAACCCGTGAGAGATGTTAGCTTACCAGGAATCTCCTCTTCCTTCTCTGACTCTCTCAACTCTGCCTTTTGCATAAACAGTTCCCTCTGCCGTTCGAGGTACGTGCTAGCCTCGGCTCTGTGGTTGAAGAGAGACGCGCTTGAAGCAGGCATGACGTTCGTTGGTGTTTTCTCTCTACGCTCCTCAAGGCTCTCTTCGATGGGTCGAATCGCGTCATATGAGTGCTGATCTTGAGCTACGATAGGGGCCGACGAAGCTGTGCCTCTGTTAATGCCCGGGCTGGCTACCGGCGTCTGGTTGGCGGTAGCGTACACGCTTCCATTTGGGGTTGATGTGACTATCGACGAAGCTCCGCTGGAGCTTTGTGCGTAGCAAGAGTGATCCTCCTCAGCTGTAAGGTAGGCTTCTTCGCCTGGTGAATGGCTCGATGATTGCGAGGACGGCATGATGACTTGACGTATTTGAGCAACTTCGCTTGGAAGTTATGTCAGTTCTTTCAGACGCAAATCAGAACTTCACTTTAAATAGAATTGGTACTGGAGCCTGCCGAATGGGTTCCTGCTAATACTGTATTTGTACGATTCAGATGAGTTCTTCAGCAAAGCAGGTCATAAGATGTTGGATCCGAGAACTAGTGATGGAGGTTTGAGGAGGATTGCAACCAATGTTGAGCAAAAGGTGTTGTTTACAGTGCCAAGCCGGCAAGTCATACAATCAATAAGTCCTGTCGTTGCGCCCTATGAGGCGTTTGTAAGTTTTAACATACGGAGGGAGTCATAAGTCACGTCGCAAATTTCACAATCTGTGACACGGAGATGGCCCTTGAACTATTCCACAACGCTCCCTAATGCTCTTCCAACACAGCCGGGCTATGTGCAGGATATCCCACGGGATTCCTTGCATACCAACAGAAGATCGAAAAGAGCACTGCTCATTGAATGTCCACCAGCAGCAAGAACTGCTCAACATAGTCAGCGTTGGAGTGATACAATCGAAGACAAGTTCCACATACAGGACGGTCATCACCCGGAGCTTTGAACCAATGCTGACCGCATAAGTTGAGCGGCCGACGACTACACGAATTTTCCGATTGAGGTCAGTATAATGCTGATCAACATAGCGAGTTCAGCTTCGTGCCCGGAGAGATAGGCGGTGCCCGAGCACGTCATCAGAATCTACGTTTCTTTTTAATTGCAGCCTGACTCTTATTCTCGAGCTCTCGCTTTAGCTGTGCTCTCTTTCTATTTGCTCTCTCCTGAGAAGTCTCTCTAGGAGGTGGTGGCTCTGGAGACTGTTGGACCGTCCGAGCCCTCGCTATGGGGTCCTTTGATTTTGAACCAACAATCCGGTCATTCGTTTCCTGCTTTGGGCTCAAAGGATCTTCCTGCACTTTCGGCGCAGTACCCTCATTATGGCTATACGCAGACCCAGCGCCACCTACTTTGCCAAGCTTGCCTTTCCCACCGATCTTGCCGAGCTTTGCTTTTGGTGCCGGTACTGTAGGAGCTTCGGGAGATATGCTTTTGATTTTGCCACCAATTTTGCCCAGCTTCTGCTTTGATTTTGGCTCCAGATGAGCCTTGGCAGGAGTATCATCCATGTCTGACGCAGAAGCAGTCAAGCCATCATCGTCCATGTCCAGAAGCTCTGACTCTATGCCCTTGGCGTCATTCGTAGGACTACTGGCTAGCGCATCCTCTTTACGTGATGGTAGAGGCTTGGAGTGGGATTGAGGATCGTCATTGCTCGCGTCAGTCGTCGAGCCACCCTCATCTGGGTCCGTCTTCCCTGCACTGCTTGAAATCTTCGGCCCAGTGTGAGTTGTCAACCCGTGACGTCTCGGTGTCTGGATTGAAGATTTAGTTGGAGTCGATTGTCTCTTGGACATGTTAGCTTCTTCTTTTCAGACCGCAAAGTTTGAATACCTGAAATTCATCCTCTTCTGCGATTTCATGTTTGGCATCGATCTTTGGAATGGCTGGCGTGGCTCCTTCTGGTTGCGAATCTTTACTACCTACTTTTTTCCACCACTCTCCACAATCTGCGATGTGCAGTCCACCCCCCGCGTCTTTCCCGTCATTATTGAATATTTCGGGCAGGAAGCTACCTACGTCTCTGGAGATGCCGTTCTCCTTTACCAGTTGGCTTTCCCACTGGTCTTGGTCAAACCCTCGAAGGCCCTTAATGGACTTCGCTACAACCCCACGGGCAGTGGGTCCTGTACCTGACTTTGATGACAGAGCGCCAGGAAAGACTTTTCCCAGATCAACACCGTCGCCATTTAGTTTTTCGATTAATTTAGAAATGACGTTGTCTTTTTCTTTCAGTTGCTGTAGCAGGGAGGTCTTCTCCACCTTGGCAGTGAGTTGCAGGCTTAGAAGGGGCAACACAAACTCCGAGGCAAATGTGTATTGGGGCGCAAGCATAAGAGTAATAGACCAATCGAGAGGCTGAAGGGGATGTGGTAATGGGGTTGACGTATGTAAGGTTAATTGCTTGATATCGTTACTTTCGTCCAAATTCACACGGGTTCCTGGATGTTGCCGTAAAGCATTTGCAATGCTATTAAGGAAGAGACGCATTTGTGTAGAGTCTTCGCTGGGGTCAATGCTTGTGTCAACGTTGAATGCTCTCCTTAGAATCTGTCTACGATCAAGTGCTTCGGTCCAGATATACGAAAGATCTGTAAGCCATACTTTATAGTCCGATGGCCCGAGTTCGTATTTGAGTAGAAGGGGAGGAGTTCGATCATGCTTGGAGTGAAGAAGAAGGGGCTTCCAGGTGGCAGGCATGGCTTTCAAGCATCGAAAGCCGAAAGGACTGCAAAGAGTGTTGAATCTGTCCAGCGGTAATTTGCCATGGGGCCTATATTGCGTATGAGCTAGCCACGCTACAGTTTATGCTTGGCGATCCCTGCAGGAGGATTGACTACGCTAACACTAGCTCAGCAGGCGTCATATCCTTCTTGGTTTGAGGGAAGGAACCATCCCTACAGGGAAATATTTACTTTCTCACATCCCCCCCCTCTGCGTTATCTGAACACGATGAACAATTTCAACTCGATGCCTGTATATGAATCTCGCAAGAGACCCGAGCCCTCTTCCCCACATCCATGGCAGAGACCAAGCAAAGACCATCGACGCAACCAAAATCAGGACAGACCCAGGAATCTTGACGATGACCATCCTCAATATGATGATATCAGTGCGAGAAAAGAGCAAGAGAGCTTTGCCAGAGAGCAGACACGCTTGAATCAAATACAAGAGGCAGAGCAGATGAGAGAATGGGTTTCAAAAGAGGACGACTTCGTACTGCAGCAGTCGAAAAAGAAGGCCCACATACGTGTGAGGGAAGGTCGCGCAAAATCTATTGACTGGCTTGCTGTCACTTTGGGTGTCATCGATCCCACCAGGGATCCTCTAGAGGAGGAGGGTAACGAGTCAGACGTCGACATTGTGGATCCCTCGGGTGTGTTTGAGGGTCTTGATCTATCTCAGCTGCAGGATTTGGGTAAAGACATCGAGACGTACCTAGCGCTGGAATCAAATCAGAGTAACCGTCAGTATTGGAAGGTAAAACTGTCGAGTCCAATAGCTAACGCTTTGCTAATTTATCACAGGCGTTGGAAGTGATATGTAACGATTACCAGGATAAGCTAGCACCTGCAGCGTTTCTTCGAGGTTCTGTCAGCTCTGTGTCAGCAGAAGTTGACCGGCTATTAAATCCTAAAAGCCTGACACAATTGGAGAGCCTAGAGAAACAAATATCCGGCAAATTGCAGTCCAATGAACCTATTGACGTGGAGTACTGGGAGCAGCTGCTTCGCAATGTCGCTGTCTATAAGTCACGGGCGGAACTGAATACAGTCTACAAGAACATCATACAGAGTCGCTTGAATGATCTAAGACAAGAGCAGCGCGCGGAGGCAGTGCTCGTAAGGGACAAGTTGGCTCTTCTCACCACTACGAGCAATTCGGAGGACCTGAGGCCTGACGGCACGTCTTCGAATATCGATAATCCGAAGGTTGAACCCCCATCTGTGAAGTACTCCCGAGATCTAGACCCGGAACCACTCCTCAAGCTTCGAGCTGAGGACAAGAGCCTTGACACGATAGATGAGACAGATTTCATGGAGAAGCTCGCTTCTGAGCGTCAGAAAGTGCGCAAGTTGAAGTACATACCCTTAAGGCAAGCTCAGTCAGACAAGAAAGCACCAGTGGCTGCCTCAAAGACGGCTGAAGCTCCCACTTCTGGTCCTTCCCGCTTTGCAACCAGCACCAATGAGGACTTTTCTTCGGCAACAAAAGCTTTATATGAAAGGGAAGTAGCTAGAGGCGTTCAAGAGGACGAAGAAATTTTTGCTGGGGAGGAAGACTTGTCTTCATCCTCCAAACCTCAATGGGCTAGCAAGTACCGCCCCCGAAAGCCTCGCTATTTCAATCGTGTTCAGATGGGTTATGAGTGGAACAAGTACAATCAGACCCACTACGATCATGACAATCCGCCACCCAAGGTTGTCCAAGGCTACAAGTTCAACGTGTTCTACCCGGATCTTATCGACAAGACTAAAGCTCCAACATATCGCATCGAGCGGGAGAATGGACGCAAAAGAGGCGAGTCATTCGCCCCTGCAGGGGAGGAGGATACATGCCTTATCCGATTTATAAGTGGCCCACCGTACGAAGATCTAGCGTTTCGAATCGTAGACAAAGAATGGGATTATAGTGCAAAGAGAGAGCGCGGCTTTCGAAGCAGTTTTGACAAGGTAAGTCAACCAATTCGCCACCGATTCCAATCCAGCTACACTCCAATTCTAGATCCACTTTCTTTCCAATGCCCGAAGCAATGACTGATGTTCATTGACAGGGCATCTTACAACTCCACTTCCAGTTTAAAAAGGTAAGCCACTTGCATTGCCTGTGCTCACGAATGTTTGCTGACTCCATCGTAGGTTTACTACCGCAAGTAGAACCTTAGGTGCATTACACTTTTGGTAGTTCCACCCTCGATTGGCCTTCTCGTTGTCATGGGGCTGTGTAGAATAGCCCTTCTGGTCTGACAATACAACATACTTGATTCCTTAGTCAAACCCTTTGTATTTCGGTGGCGCGCATGCAGGCCTAAGTACAGAAGTACATCGTCATGGTATCTTCGGGACTAGCTGTTATGACCACATGTGTCAACCAAAACATCAACTGCTCATCCAACGCCTTGGTCGCCCAGGTATTCAGCCTCCTGTGGACTCCTGGACTACTGGACTAACGCGAGTTGCATGACCATCCCCTTCTTCAGCTTGCATACACAACGACAAGCACGATCAAAGGCTTTATGCAATCAAAAATATCCAAACAACTTCTGACAAGCTGTTAGACCAATGATAGCTTACAAAACGTCTGCTGATGATGCATTTAGCACTGTGCACTAATCTGGAGTTATGGGAGGTCGTAAGGTTGAATTTGAGGCTCTTATGCTGTTGAACTCAATATTGCGGCTCTGAGATAACAGTGCATGGGCTTCTATTATGCTTTTCGTACAACCTGGGATCAACGATCTCTCCTACAGACGTCTGTCGGCATCTGAAGGCTTTGTGCATCCGTCTCCGATTCTCAATTTTCTCCTTTAATCGGTGCCCAATCAAGGATCATGTGGCTAGGTTTGCCTTACCATTCTGTGGACATTCTAGGGTCTTGGCAAGAATGATCTGTGCACGCCGGGATCCATTTGCCAATGAATTCGCCACCATGCATCTAGCCGTGTAGTCCAATGAGCACATTCGGGAGCTGTCTGGACATTCACAAACGGGGGCAAGTTCTTAACAGAGTGCACGAGCTGGCTCCATGCTAGCGATGCTCTGCAATTGGATGACCCTACAGAGGCAAATCTCCGTAAATGACGCATCTTAGGCAATGTGGTGCAGGAAGCCGAATGATACACAGCCGGCGGAGAGGATATTCACAGTTTTTCTAACCATCCCATGCTTGTTTGCCTGCCGCACACGACAGGGGTGCGTTGCAGGGCCAGCTTGTTGTTTGTGAGCTGGCTTCCGTATGATTAAAGATTGAAGATGAGGCTAACAGTCAATTGAATTACTTCTGTCTGTTTCACAGGCTATGTCACTCAAGCTTCACCCACATCTCTTCTTTGCCCGCCAATTGAAAGGCCATTGCACTGACATCGGCATTGTTCCAAATCGGACAAAGAGGAACGCTCACCTCCGTTCCATGAGGAATTGATCTTGCAATGTTGCTACATAGATCAATCAATCGCCCCTTTCCTTCCTCCGAATTGCCAACCAGTTCAAGTGACCTCAGTTCTGACAATCCTTTAACCCCCCACGAATCTCCGATCACTGATAGTGGTTCACAAACTATCATGCCCACGCTGCTCGTCAACAGAGCTTCAACGCTATCAGATCACAGTCATGATGCCTTACAACATACTCCCTGTCAGGCTTACATCGGTCCGGAAAGTTCGTATACATGGCCAAGATCAGGGCAGCCAGCGAACTTCAGCCATACGTCCCTTGGCTGTCGCATGGAGCTAAGCTCTTCCGCTGTCCATTCGCGGACCTGTTTCGGAGATGTTGAGGATCAAGCGAAAGGAGACGACAAGTGGGGCATGGGAACCCATCAACTGCTGCCAACGCCGTTCTCTTCATTGTCGCCTCCTTTCAATAGCAGTTCATTTGAGACAGAGCATGGAGTGACCACCCCCCCTCAATCCAGTTCAGCAATTCGATGTCCCACACAACTCACGTCAAGCCGTAAAACCCAGCCGCCGCCCTGGAGGGACTTCGCAATTGGTAACACCGTTGAGAAAACAAGGACTAGACCTGACTATGACCCGCCACAAGCTTATGCCTATGATACGGCGCCTTCATTTGGCTCATCATTATATACAAAATCTTCGGACCTGCGGACGCCAGCTCAACACAAGCTGCACGGCCCCTTCCGGGGGACTGAACGACTCGACCCATTGGACAGCGGGAGCGAGAGTGAGGGCAAGCAAGGCGAGCCTCCTTATGCGAAGCTCATCTATCGAGCGTTGATGGATGCTCCAAACCACCAGATGGTGTTAAAGGACATCTATGAATGGATAGCGCGAAATACCGACAAGGCAAGAGATCCAGCCTTCAAGGGATGGCAGAACAGCGTCAGACACAATCTGTCGATGAACGGGGTATGTTTGCCAACTCACAGCGCGCCACTTAATTGGACACTCACACAGATGCAGGCTTTCAGAAAGGTTCCCCACGTTGATCCATCGAACAAAGCCAAGAAAGGCTTCATTTGGGTCCTGGAGCCTTCGGCTGTTGGTGCTGGAATCGAGTCTACTACTAGATATCGCCAGAAGACGGTTAGCAAGAGGAGCGACAGTTTTGACCAGGCAGATCCTAAGAGGCAGCGATCTGGGAGAAAGGGAGGGAGAGCGGCTAGGAAGTCTGCTAAATTGAGAAGATCTGCGTTGCTTCAGCATGATGCCAGATACCCACCGTACCCCAAAAGCGAGCTTAGCATGACCTTCAACGCTCATTCAGGCGAGCCTCTCCGGCAGACTTCTCCTCAACACAATTGGAACGATACACATGGGCTGCCATACTACTTGACCCCTCCATTGTCTTCTACACAGCCATCACTTCCGGAAAATCACGTTTACGATTACGACTACGGTAGCATGGGCGAGATTCCCGGAACCCAATCAAGCGGCATTGTGTTCGACCGACAAGACCAAACCCTCTTTGGCCACCCTTTTGATAGCGTCTGCGATTCCATGCAGCATGAAGGCTCCGTTATCGCCAGGTTCGAGGATCAATACCTTGCTAACAGGCTTACTGCTCTAAATTAGATGAAGCTCTTTGCAGGTTGCGTAGCATTACAAAATCTCAAACGTACCCAACGTGGTGCGCTGATCTAACTGGTGGTCTGATTCGATTGTCGTGAGTCATGACGCTATGGGTGCTCAGGAGCATGAGTCCACTCAAGACCGGTTCGCCTTGCACGTTTATGCATGAGGCCCAAATGGCAAGTTTCTTCTCATCTTGGTGCATAGATCTGCTGCGCAATACTGGTACTTGTGTGTCCCTGCATTGTGAGGTCGGCTTTTAACCGATTAGGAGGTGGCCATTAGTCTAGGATACAGGGCTCTGTACTTGTACGCTGTGTGGTGAGACGCCGATTTGTCAGATCAGGCTTCTAGGAATGTTCAGAGACAGTAATGTGATTGAAGGTGTCATTGCTTCAGGCGAGGAAGTCACTTTATAACGTGAATCCTTGATATGGACTTGACAGGCATCTTGCTTGGACATGTTCCAGCGATGATGAATTGCGGAATACGAGTGCCACTTAAGTTTCCCTTCCTATCACCAATGGTGGCGGATCGATATGCATCCCCACCTATGCCCAACTATTTGCAGCAAAATATTATCCGGAACAACCCCCGCCCTCACAACCACCTTGCTCGCTTTGTTGCAGACGTTGTCCTAACTTTAGCGAGATTGAGTTTGAGAGCACATGTCATGAGGAATTAGGATCGGATCGGCCCTCTTCCTCGACTTTACCCGGATTCAACGCACTCATAGAACAACCTGGGTCAAATTGCTTATTTCTCACAGAGCAATCGGATGTGACCGGCTGTTCTGTCCTCTCTGCACATGCATGTCATCTTTAGCTCCGGGGTGGTTTTCCCCCCCGGTTGTGGCAGGGGTTGCGCTTTGTTGCATAAGTGATAACATCTAAACAGCGAATGGACCTTTCATGGGCTGGCTGGATGAGACGCGTCGAGAAGTTCCGCTGCAGCCAAGTTCTCAATTGCCCTTGGGGGAGAGCCGGACAGATGCGGAGAAGTGACAGCTGAAGATTCGGTTACAGTTGTGACAAGATAGACGGGTAGTGGCATAATTCGATCTAAGTTAGCGTTATTCGAGCAGAAATGGTTTGACTTGATACAACCATAGAGGCTAGCCCTCGAGACAAAGACAAGGAATATCATGTAAAAGATGGCACTACAGAAGTAGAACGCACGCTTCATCGCTACAGCCGCAGAAATCAGCCGTATCCAGGTCAGCGCTTGGCCTCATCTCTTATGGTCTGTCCAGATCTCATCAATCTGAGTCGCCTCCAGCTGCTATGAGAATGAAGACTCTTTGGCCAAGTCCAACACGGATGAAACGTTTGCTAAGATCATGCAGGGTTTTTGCATATTACCAGCACAACAGTAATCTACAGCTCGAAGCTTCTTCAGCTCAGACTATGAACGAGGTTCGGAGGTGGAGGTGTCCGCTCAGGCCACGCAAATACAAAGCGACACGTCTCAATCGTATGCAACTAGCGAGCTAATTGTAGCACTTTGTACCATCCGGTGCCTCAAAGGGGTGACGTGCATCAGGGTACTTGCAGAGAGTACAGTGGGGTGTGCTAGAGCCCGCCCGTTACAGAATCTTCTCATGCAAGCCCTTTGCATGTTCGAATCAGACTCTCCTTGATCCAGGTCGACAAAAGCTGGCCTCGAATGCAGGTCAAAAACCGAGCAGCAAAATGATACAGGTGCAACCTGTTGTGGCTGAGGAGAGGGATAACAGCCAAGTCGCCATGTCCATGATCTACGGAGGCTAAAACTCTGCGCTTGGATCATCGCCGTTCAAATAGCACCCTAGACCTCAAGCGGTTCTCAAGCGTCATGATCGACGTGCTACACGTGTCCTCAACAGCACGATTCTTCATGCGGCAACGATGCACTCTCTTCAGGCCCGCATATTCCAGAAAACACATACTTCGTCGCTCTTTTCCAAGCTTCATCGGATTTTCCTGTTCTCATCAAAGAGTTTCTTCTGGCTATTGGCCTTGGCATACTTAACCGAGTCTGACTATCTCTAATGTTCTAGGTTGTTCCTGCCTTTAATATTGACATTGACCCTACCTTGCTTACTCATCCAGATCTTCAAGCACTCGTGACCTTCTGGCGGTCATTAAGGTTGGAAGCACAGTCGCCCTCTACCAGCTGGTCTTTAGATCGCTCATCAAAGGAGATCTTGGCTGTGGTTAGCAGTAGAATTACTGTCCAGGCATTTCCAAGATGGACATCACCAGGGCAATGGATGACGAAGGACTCTGCATGAAGATTCAAGCTCTGTGCCGAAAATAACTACCCTGGATCTAATGACCTTTATGGGGATTATAGTCCGCGGCCTAATTAGCTCTCCCCCACTCCTCCTCTTTCCTACGACTACCACCTCAACAGCCATGCCAAGTTCGTCTCTCTAGTCACTCAACGCGCAAACTTCCTCCTCTTAAATCCATCGTACGGTCAAAGCTGCTTTACCTCCGCCAGTGAAGTCGTCGTCGTCGTTACTGGTGCAGTCGCTGTAAAAGTCGCCAGCTCATAACCGTCGGCCGTCGAAGCTCTCATTAACCCTGTTGAACCACTGCTTTAACCCAACGCGGCAGTCTAGCGTTCGTCGCTCATCGGTTGCTTTGGCGGATGTCACTCAATCGATAAAGTGCCGAAGCCTGCAAGCAGACCCGCCGAAGTACGAGTACTAGAAGTCGGCGGGACCCCCAGCCACAAACCCCTCCGCCCCATCATCAATATGTCCCACCAGATCGTTCGCCCCACCTTTCCCTTTCACCTTCTACATCCCGCACACGCACTGGCAAAAGCAGAACGAGCCCGTCGGCCTCGTACTTTGCTCGGGATCGAGGTCCGCTTGGCTGCATTCGTAGCCCTCGCCGTTGAAGCCGGGCACCTTGACGTAGGCGCCGCCGGGGCAGGATGTGATGGACGAGCGTGGTGGCGCAGCATATGTATATGTGTTTCCGTGCGGCATTGCAAGGTCTGTCGTCGTTATTTGTTGCCGTTGTTAGGATTCGTGGATCAAGTCACCAATTGATATTTAAACTGTATGTGAACCGTACCAACGGGGGGGGCGGCGGATCTCTCTCTCTATGGCTCCTCCCGCGCGGCTGTAAAGGGGCGAGGGAGAATGGAAAGAAGAAGAAGAAAAAGAAGGACGGAGAGCGCGCGTGCATGATTGTGGTAGAGTTGTGAGGCTTGCGTTGTTGTTGTTGTTTTCTATCGTCAACTTCACGACGCAGAGGCAGAGGCAGAATGGCAGGGCAGGCATGCTTTGTTGTTCTTCTTTCACAACGAGTATGCTATCAATTTTCAATGAAACAGATAAGAGAATCAGAACAGGACGTGATAACAGCAACAGCAGCAGCGGCGGCGGTGGACGGATGCATTTTGATTGATTGATTGATTGATTTATACGCTGACCTCAAACCCCCTCCCTTATCGCCATAACATTCATTCATTTTACACTTCCCTGCCAATATTTCACCAAATGATCCCTTCGAAAAGAAAACTACAAGTCAGATTGTAAGAGAGAAAAACATCCTTCGGCATTCTTAAGATCTCTTACACATATGGTATTCGAACGTCGACCATAAAGCGGCTACGCGGATACGCTTTCCAAGTCGCTTAGAAATTAGAACTTATACGAGTACGCCCATCCTGTATATACGCAACGGCGGCATGTGCTGTTTTGAGTTTGGCGGTTACTGCGTCTGAAGCATCGCTTGGGGCTCTTATCTTTATCACGTCTCTGATCTCTTATATGAATGGGCAATATCAGGATCTGATTTTCACGAGTTCCACAGTATAACATTGCAGGTTTAATGGGCAAAATGTCGTATGTACGAAGAAGCCATTCATTTCTTTTCGAGCCTTTGCGTTTTCACAAAGACGCACTTCTCAGACCCTGATCAAAAAGAGCCGAGAAAAACTCCATTTGCAATACCAGCGCTGTGCAACAGGTAACTCACTTAAAGTGTACAGATAGACATCCGGAGCGCCCAAAAAAATAAGAACGCAAATGATGGAGCGCTTTCGTGTCATGCAGGCCATGTAAATGCTTTGACAACCTAGTACGCCTTCATCAGTCAATGCACGAGACCGTTTTCGTCCCTTCTCTAACACATTTCTGTAGCTCCCATCATGAGTCCTTGTCCTTATAAAACTTCCTCATAATCAAATGCAGGAACAAATTCACATTCACCCTGACCTTGCAGTCAGGGAAGAATTCCAAAAATTGCGTGTTGTTGAATTGCGCTTGCAACAGATCATCCAGCGGTATCTGTGCGCTCGCTCCCGGCATCGCTATCGGCCCGTTGCTTCCGTCGATGCTGAAGACGCCAACCTCATTACTGGAGATTGTTAGGTCAATTCTGTCCCATTGACGCTCGCTGTATCCCTGCCAGGACACAAGTATGCCGCGATTGGCAAGATCTTGCGCTGAGTACTTGAAGGAGCCAAATTTCGGCACGCGACCGGAACGCTGGAGTTCGCGCTCATGGTCCCATTGCTTAGTGAAGGGCATCAGGAAGCGTTTCTTGCCTTTCTTGTTTTGGAGAGTCACCATGGCTTGCTCAATGTAGTCATTATAGGTTTTGAGTTGCTGTTCCAGATAGGTGGCTTGGTCCCTGAGACGGGCGAGCGTAAGATTGACGGTCTCGAGTTCTTTGTGACGTTGAACACGTCGGCGGTGCTTTGTGCGTATGTCAACTGCAATAGCATTGAGCAGGTCTTGGTAGTGGTTGTGGCGCGTGAGACGGCCATATCGCTCGAGGTGGAGGATGTTCTCAAGAGCAGTGCGCTTGAGCTCTGCATAGGTCATTGAGGCAATGTCGGTCAGCGTGCCGGCTTCTGCGTAAGCGCCACGTTTGTGGCTTCCAGCTGAAAGCTCATCCCGGACCAGGGCCTCCCAGCGATCCTCGTCTTCCATCGTGATTGGCTTGACCATGATCTCCATAAGGTCACCTCCCGACTGCACTCTGATAACGTATAGTATACAGCGTTTGGTCTCCATGAAGAGTGCTTTAACTTCAGCATCGGGATCTGTCAGATACCATCAGTCTTGCCCAGCACATTCTAGTGAGGCAGATTTTACCTTCAGCTTCGTGCAGTTTAGGATTCAGCGTGAGGGAGATCTCGGATTTGCTGACATTCATGAGCTCGTTCTCGTTGTTTTTGACGCTACCAAGCTCTCTAATGACTTCCTGCAGGATATCATCTCGCGTTGGGCAAATGTATGATGCATCAGCTGCAACAAGATGATGAACCGCGAATATGTCTGCCATTTTAATGTACAGCGTAGGCTTTGTCCGTGAGTAGAGATCATTAAACTCGTCAATGTCGAAATGGGTCTCAGCGTTCGCGACGTCGATTACTAGCACCAGTTGTCAGCAGACGGCAGAGCAGGGTTAAGTACTATGGGAAACTCACGACTGCCCCATGTCTCGCCAAGGCGCTCGATCGATTCCCCCACGTAGCTGTTGAGCGGCTGAAGGAAGACATTCTCGCCACCAAATAGCCTGCCGGCGGCGACCTGACCGACCACTTTGGATACTTCCCCAACATTCCTTTTCTGCTCCTGTGACAGCCCTCGATCGATGACCCCAAACTTCTCTGGTTCAGTCAAGGCAGGCTGGAGATAGGCCTTCCACACCCAATGGCCTACAATCTGCAACATGTACCCCTGCTCTTCGTGCTGAAATCTAGAGGTGAGGTTCTCAAACATTTGCTGGGCGACGTATCGCACTCCAAAAGGCATCCTCTGTAGGCCGTCCTCTAGAGTAGCAAAGAACTGATCCGCAATATCTCGAAGGTCTTGGAGATGAGTGATAAACGTCCGCTTCGTTTCCGGGTCACGGATAGCTTGCTCACGTGGTATGTCTGGGCTTCGCTGGCTCCTTTGACCTGTGCGCAGCTGCTCATTCTCTATCGCAGATAGATAAATTTGCATCGGATCACTTTCAAGATCCAGTTCTGGGTTGTCAATGATGTTATCCTTGACAATCGGAGATAGCAGGTCACGCAAGTATTTGCGATCTCGCGGCGATTTGATGTAGGCACCAAACAGCTTCGCCCAGAAGAAATTGCCTCTCAAGTACTCTTGAATCGAAGTACAATGGTCTATCTCTTCCTTCATTGACCGTGTGATGAGCTTGACCAGATAGTATTCCTCTCGCCTTTTCTGCGCGTAGCCGAAGAGTCCCATCATCAAGTGCTTGACTCGTTCACACTCCCTCTCGGCGGTTGCCTGCTCTCGAAGTCTTTTGAATAGTCGAGCGAGGTATTGGGGTTGAGTCTGTAATATGAAAAAGAGCTCCTGATAGTGTTCAAGCTTCCTTCTCGAGTTTTTGTTTAGGGCCTTGAGATCGAAGGGATCCTTGGAGGAGATTTCCGTATTTGTAAGAAGACTTCCCGCGTCACCACCAAAATGTTTCTGGTGCTTGACGACTTCGTCGAGCGTGATCTTGTTCTTTACCAATAGAGCGATCTTGATGTCTAACTGTGTAATGTACTGATCAGCCATCTCGTTTTGGCGCACATGCTGCACCACAGTCTTCCGAAGCCTCTCGAACTCTACTTCTTCGTCGAAGTCAAAGTCGCTGTCATTGAGGAGATGCACGAAGCCTTTGACAGTACCAACAGGCGGATTCGTGCCACTGGTCAGACTCTTGTAGGCTTCACCTTGTATCTTTCCACGAATAAAGCTCTGTACTTTGACAACCTTTTCCATGTTGGCTTTGAAGAACCGCTGCTTTTCCGCAAATTTTCCACGAACTTGTTTGCCTCGGATTGCAGCTTGGAGTTCAGCTACACTAGCTTCTTCGTCTTCCAGCTGACTGAGCAGGTAGCCGACATCCGATCTGATCAATAGCCCCCGAGACAGTGCCTGAAGCTGCAATATTTCCGGCATATTTGAGAGGAGGTCGTCGCGAAGACCGAGCTGGAGTTTTCTGAGAGATTGGCCTCGCAGCTGGGCTTGTAATGAGATGATCTCCGGACCGTATCCTCTTAGGGTTTGAAGATCAGCCGTATGTTTTTGACGTAACAAACAGCCACGAGCTGCAGCCTGAAGAGCCACGATGTCCTGCCCTGCATTGCTGAGTGAGCATTCAATCCAGAGCATGTCCTGCCGTATGCGATTCCCGCGTGCTATTGCTTGTATTGTCGTGATCGGTTGACTTTGTAGGGCAAGCTCATTTTTAGTCATTTGAAGCCGTTTTCGAACCAGTCTTGCTCTCGAAAGTGATTGGAACGAGCACCAGGACTTGTTATGGCTTTCTAGAGCCTTAAGTTGTTGTGCCAGACGTCGCCTCTGATTGGCCGCTCGTGCTGCTGCTTGCAATGCTGTGATCGTATTTTGCGCTCTCGCCAGAGTTTTCGCTTGTTGTGCAAGGTACTGCCTTTGATGAGCTGCTCGTGCTGCTGCTTGCAATGTTGTAATTGCTTTCTGCGCTAGTTGAATGTTATGATGTTCGTCCCGCATACTTCGACGCCGGAGCATTCCCCTGATTGCAGCTTGAAGTTTGTTCACCGTCAGTGAAGCACTTTTGGTCTCTTCGAATCGGTCATTGACAATTTTTCGTTGAAGTGCGCCCCGAATTGCAGCTTGCACAGAACGAACGCCAGATTCTTCCCTTCTTGCCCGTGATTTCAGATGCTGTGTCTCGACTCTGACATTCCTCGCTCGTACCAGACTCTGCAAGGTGACAACCTCAGACTCTCTGCCTCTCCACCAGTCTTCTCTGTCACGTTGCGTGCTTCGTGCAAGAAAACCGCGAGCGGCACTCTGAAGGTCGATGGCGAAACGCTTCATGCTTAAGCGGTACTCAGCGATCTCTCGCGCCCACTTGCCTCTTATAATTGACTGCAGATCGACAAGCTCCTCTTCGGCGTCCCACAAGGCTTGCATATTAGTTCCGAGACCCATACGAATGACGGCTCCTCTAATCTGTGATTGCAGGTCAACGAGTGTGGGCTCGTGTTCACCAAGTTCTCTCGCTATCCTGTTCTCTTCTGTTTCGACCGGCTCGGGTTCAGGTACTGGCTCTGGCTCTGCGCCGAAGCTTGCTCCCATCCCAGAGAAACTAGGCATACTGATACCAGCTTTGTCTAAGCCCTTTTGCATTGCCTCTAATTCGTGATGCTCAAATTGGAGTTGACCGACTAAATTGCCAATCCGAAAGTCCACAAGGCCTTTCCGAAATAGCAGCCAAGATAGTGCATGTATACAATAGATTACTTTTGGTATGTTTTTCTTCTCATAGAGGTCGATCAGCTCGAACCGGAATAGTTCAGGAAGTTCCATGTCGGCCAGAAAGTCGAAGAATAGGGCGATGTTGTCGGAATGCCGAAACTGGAGCTTGGGATTACGGAATATCCGTATCGGCTGGTCAGGATAGAAGGCTTGCACGATTTCTGCCAATGTGACTCCGTTTCTCAAAGCTTCCTCTAGCTGCACAATTGGGGGTAACTGCTGATGTATGATGTCCTCTATCCATTCCTTGGCTTCCCCTATATGGCATAAGTACTCGTAGGCCTGCAAAAACTGTCTTTGCTTTTCCATCCAATTACTCTCTGACCAAGCCGACCCCCTAGCGCTACTTTCTGTTCCGGAGCTCTTTGTTGCCCTTGTAGAATCGGTTCTTTTCAATTGTCTGCGACCTGATAGCCCAGCAACTGCGGGTGATGTGATAGGAAACTCCTCACTTGATCCGTCTTGAGCAAATTTGGATAGCGCTCTCAGATGACTTGTGGAGGAATTCTTGAGAACATTCAATTCTGGCGAGGTAAGATTCGGCCCGTGAGGACTTGAACTCGTGTGCTTGTGCCTCTGAGCACCAGACGTCATGGGCGTTACAGACCCAGTTCGGCCTAGTTTCGAGTTTGCTCGGCTGAATTGGGATGCACCCGCCGGAGAAGAATAGGCCGGTCCATCGTAATGATATCTTGGCGGTTCCACGGGCCCTGGGGTGTAATGATGCGACTGATAGGGCTTTAGGACAGGCGCGGAAGGAGACGAATTGGGCGCTTGAGTTAAAGGTCTAAGCGACTGTCTAATGCTCTTGTATCCTCCTGCTGCAGTCAAATCAGGCTGTTTGATACCTTCTCTCGTTGATGGCCGGGTTGGGGACGTCTCGCTGATTCCCCTTTTGTGGCCCGCGCCATAATTTTGATTCACACTGGATGTAGTTGAAGACATGGTGCTTGTGCGACTTAGGAGGAAAGAGTTGGAGGACGAGGAGTATGCTGAAGAGTTGGTGGAGGCGTTGGATGCCGTGTAGCGCAGTGGACTGGATTTGCCTGGCGAGCTACCAGTACCTTGCGGTTGGCGAGGAGCTTGGTGATATGACATGGCGGTCAACTGCGATCTCTTTCCGTCATCGAATGCCCGGTAGATCCTTCCTGCTGAATGGAGATTGACACATGCATTCCTCGCCTAAATGTTCTGACAATGGCAATTGTTCACTCAGGTAACGCGATTGTTATGGTCGTTTCCTCAACATCTTTTTCCGCAATCCAAAGCGCAGGCTTCCTGCATCGTTGGTGGTTGACTATCACTTTGCGCATAGAGTAGAGGAGTAGACCGCGATGTTGACCTTCATTGTTTACATTTTTCCCGCTAAACCCAAAACTTTATTTAGCTCTCCCGAATTGAGCGTGCCAAGACCCAGAACCCCCACTCAAAATCTCGAGTTTACCGAACTGTTCAAATCTTCTCTCTTTTTTCTTCTTCTTTTCTCTCTTGGGAGAAGGCAACTTCAACCCGTCAACATAACCTCTTTGTCTGAAGGTATTAGTTGACTATATTCCAATCAAATCTCTCAGACCTCACTGTCTATATATTAAAAATCAACGACAGTTAATTCCCACCATGACCCTCACCAATGGGGACTCGAGCAATGGCAGCTCGCAGCTATTGCCGGAGCAGAAGATCCTGGACCACACAAAAGCACTCGAAATGCTCCGCGATGAGTACTCGGGTGCTGATGGTCTCGACGCAAAGACACTCTTGGACTCTAAGATCAACGGCGGCTTGACATATAACGACTTCCTGATACTTCCTGGCTACATTGGTATTTACAGACTTCTATAGTCGCGGACTCGCTTGCTGATCTCTCATGCCAGGCTTTGCCGCTGCAGATGTCGCTCTGGACACCCCGGTCACCAAGCGAATCACCCTCAAAACACCTCTAGTCTCTTCTCCCATGGACACAGTAACAGAACACTCGATGGCAATCCACATGGCCTTACTGGGAGGGTTAGGAGTCATTCATCATAACTGCAGTGCAGACGATCAAGCAGAGATGGTGCGAAAGGTCAAGCGATTCGAAAATGGCTTCATTCTGGACCCCGTCGTGCTTTCACCGAAGACAACCGTGGGAGAGGCGAAGGCACTGAAGGAGAAGTGGGGATTTGGTGGATTTCCAGTCACCGGTCAGTCTTCCCGGTTGCAACCACGCCGTTCGCTGTCTACCTTTCTATGATTATTAAACAAATACAAATAACTTTCGTTCATCCAAAACGATCCCATCGTACTGCGGAGACACATTCTTCAACCCTATGAGAAAAAAGCCGAAATTGATTTCTGTTGCTACCAATGAGAAAAGGCCCCTGAAGCTGACTATCAACAGAGAACGGCTCTCTCAGCTCGCCCCTCATCGGCATGATAACGACTCGCGATATCCAATTCCACCCTAATCTCTCTGACCCTGTCACAACCGTCATGTCCACGGACCTCGTCACCGCCCCCTCTGGCACCACACTCACCGAAGCTAACGCCGTTCTCTCCAAGTCCAAGAAGGGCAAACTCCCTATCGTCGACCCTACCAATAATCACTTAATATCCCTTCTCTCCCGCTCCGACTTAATGAAAAACCTACACTACCCTCTCGCCTCTAAGCTTCCGCACTCGAAGCAACTTATCTGCGCCGCTGCGATCGGGACACGACCAGAAGATAGAGAACGACTGAAGACGCTCGCAGATGCGGGTCTTGACATTGTCGTCCTCGACTCCTCGCAAGGCAATTCCATCTTCCAGATCAAGATGATCAAATACATCAAGAAGGAACATCCCGCTCTGGACGTAATTGGGGGCAACGTCGTCACCATTGCACAAGCCGCCTCCCTGATTGCCGCCGGTGTGGATGGACTGAGAATCGGCATGGGTTCCGGCTCGGCGTGCATAACGCAAGAAGTCATGGCGGTGGGCCGCCCGCAGGCTGCGTCCGTCTTCAATGTTTCGGGCTTCGCGGCGAAGTTTGGCGTTCCCTGCATTGCGGATGGTGGGATACAGAACGTGGGACACATTGTCAAGGGTCTCGCCTTGGGCGCAAGCACAGTGATGATGGGAGGGCTGTTGGCCGGCACGACGGAATCGCCCGGGAGCTACTTCGTCAGCCGCGAAGGGCAACTCGTCAAAGCCTACAGAGGCATGGGCAGCATCGACGCCATGGAGGACAAGAACGCAGGGACGGTCACCAAGACCTCCAAACAGTCCAACGCCGGCACGGCTCGGTACTTTAGCGAGGGCGACCGATTACTTGTTGCTCAGGGCGTGTCGGGGAGCGTGCTGGACCGAGGATCCGTGACCAAATTCGTGCCGTATCTTCAGGCCGGGCTGCAGCACAGTTTGCAGGATATCGGTGTGAAGAGTTTGGGGGAGCTGAGACGAGATGTCCGGGACGGCAAGGTGCGGTTTGAGTTACGGACTGTGAGCGCGCAGGCGGAGGGGAATGTGCACGGGCTGCATAGCTTCGATAAAAAGTTGTATTCGTGATGAGGAAGGGAGAGAGATGCAGGCTACGGGAAAGAAAGACCGGTATAGTAGAGAAGACAAAAACGAAACGCGAGAGAGAATGAGGTATCTGTGGAAATGTTGGACAGACAGACAGACGCAGTTTGATTGCCGTGGGTTGGTGCCCCCGAGAAAGACAGAGTGTGTGTGTAATGTGCTATGAAAAGCTTTCATGCTTATACTGATGAAAGGAAGGAAGGAAGCGAAGATATAGAGGAAAGCCTTCCAACCAGATCCAATGAAAAGTCGATGTGCCACCCAACCAACCAACCTCCGAAGCGCCAAATGCAAAACGTGTGTGCCATCCAAGCCCAAGATGCAACCAGTGTACCACCCAGACCCAGCCCGCAAAGCGCCAGAAGTGCACACGCTCATGCTTGCCCTTTACCATACCACATGTCCCTTATAATCCCGGAAAAAAACCACTCACACCTCGCCCACCACGCCCGTACCTTTACACCTCACCCACCTCCTCCCTCTGACTCTTCTTCCCAAACCCCCACCCACCCTTCCCACCAACCCACCCGCCCACCAACAACGCCGCCACCATCCCCCCACCCAGCGCCAGCACCCCCAACGTCCACCCCATGGTGCCCCACCCAGACGCCTGCATCACGAACCCGCCCCACAGCGGCCCCACCAGCAACCCCCCCGCGAACGCCGTATTAAAGAGCCCGTACGCCGTCGCGTTCGCGCTCCGCTGTCCAAAGATACCCGGATGCGACAGTTCCTTGAGAGTGACGATGTACGTGACCTCTGCGAGCAAAGGCGTCATGGCCATGCTGAGCGCGACGCCCAGGCACGCCAGTAACGCCGACAGCAGCGCCACTTGTTCGATCCCCGCGTGATTGACGGCGCGGAGGGCGACGAGGAAAGGGATGGCGAGGAAGAAGCCGAGGGCTGTCGGGACGCGGGGACCGCGCTTGTCGCTCCAGTGGCCGATTAGGGGGGAGATGAAGGAGGGGAGGATGAGGGGGAGGAAGATGAGGCCGGCGCCTGTGGAGGACCAGGTGAAGAGGGCGTGGACGTGGAGGGGGAGGACGGCGTCCCAGGATGTGAGGAGGGTGGATTGGACGAGGGTGCAGAAGAGGGAGGCGAGGAGGCGGCGGGAGGTGAGGAGGGTGAGGATTGGTGCGGGGGTTGGGGCGGGGGTGGTGGGGGGGGTGGTGGGGGGTTGTTTGGCGGGTGAGAAGATGAAGGATGGTTGCGATGATGCTGATGAGTCGGCTGTGCTGGGTGGTGTGGGGAGTGTGGTGGTTGTTTGGTGAGGCGCTGGGGGAGACGTTGAAGGGTCGGACGGGGATTTTTCTTCGTCGTGGAGGACGGGCGAGGGCAAAGGTGCGGCCTGCGCGCTCGTCGACGCCGGCGTCCATTGCTGGGCGGTTTTCTTCTCCACCAGCACGACCCGGAAGATGATGTCCAGGACAATCAACCCAAACGCCATGTAAAAGACGCTATAGTACCCGGCTCGGGCGTACACGGCTCCGCCCAACATGGGCGCTACGAGGATCGCTACGGACATACTCATCGTCACGTAACCCATCGCCTGGCCGACCGACTGAGGGCCTACCGTGTCGGCCAGAAGCGCCAGACCGACGGTCCAGACGATGGCGGCGGAAAGGCCTTGCAAGAAGCGGCCGACGACGAGGAGAACGAGAGTGGTGCCGAGACAGAGGAGGAGAGTGGAACCGAAGAGGGCGAGGAGTCCGATCAGGAGGGGAAGGCGCCGGGAGGGCGTGTGGTCGGCGAGATAACCACATATGGCTGCCAGAGTTCAGTCTGCTGTCGGCGAATGGGGGATGGACGGCCGGGGAAGGGCACACATACGGGAAGCACCAAGGAGAGATGCGCCGTAGACGGCGAGGAGGACGGAGACCCAGTGTTGGACTGTCAATGACGGGGGTTAAACATCAGAAAAGCTTTGGGTGAGGAACGGGTTGCGAGACGTACCATCTTGTTCGGGCACACCAACACGGGTGGTCAATGCAAAGGGTATCACTGGCACAATCTGCAGAAAGGATGGTAAGAAAAAAAACCCGCTAACAGCGCCAAGAACGTATGTAATCAATGGGGACGTTGCCTTACAATGCCGTACAGAAAAATGTCCTAAAGTAACCGAGAAAGGGAATATTAGTCTGGATTTTTCGCCCCAACGGTTTTTGTTGACATTGAAACACAAGGTAAGGTTATGATTAGACGTACGGTAAAGACAGCAAAGGAAACAGTGGTCAATATGAACCAATAAGACGATCTATATTGCAACAGAGGCGGTGCTTCGGTGGTATCTCTCCGTCTCCACGCCAAGATATCCCGAGCCATGACGATTCTTCTCTCTAACCGAAACAATATAAATTGATAATACAATAAGGTATTTTTGCTCAAATAACCGTAGAAAGAAAGGTAGATGAAAAAGAATGCAAGTAAGTAGATGTAGTGATGTACAAGTAAAAGTACATGCAGGCTAATGGATGAAAAGAGAGGGGGGGATATATATATAATATACACCATACTCGCAAGCCATGACAGAGTAATAATGTCAGGTAAGAAGAATACCTTGGAGAGACGAAGGCGAAGAAGAAGAAGTGGTGCAACAGGTTGAGAGGAGACCAAGAAAAGTATGATGCAATGGAAGTATCTGTATTAGTGTTTTTGAAATAGACCGGATGATTGGGCTTGCCGGAAAGTGTTGCCCGGTAGACTACTTTTGTACTTGCTCCTCGGCTGTATGGAAGAGAGAAGCGAAAGAAAAGCGAAAAGAAGAAAAAGAAGAAATACTTTAGGGAAGGCCGTTAGGTTTGGGTTGGGTACCTAACCTTAGATTTGCCACCAATTCCCGATCTAAGCCCTTTAATAAACCACCGGATGGGTCAGATTCCCGGGCCCAAATCATCTTAAATTGGTACCTTATTCCACCTTCTTCCTCTCCCCTGGGTCCCCGCCTCTTTTCAACTTTTAGGCGACTGACCGAGCGGCTGCCTTGGAATAAGGCTCTTCCGATGACTATCACTTCGTGTCACAAAGATGGAAAGATGGAAAAAGGTAATTTCTTGTTCAGATGCAGTATCTATCTACACAACTCTCTGAGCCATCCCAACTCTTCATTCTCCCAATCCAGGTATTACTCGCTAAAGAAGCCTAGATGGGCAACACACTACACCACCAACTTCATAAAAAAAGGTAAAAAAGGTAAAACAGGAAAAGGAAAAAAAGAGAAGGAAAAAAAAAAAAAAAACAACCTCCTCGCTCCAATTTGTTATCCATGCTACTTTAGGTATTCTCCATATGACTCCCCTCGCTCCGAAAAAATAAAAAGGGAAAGATTTGTCACTACCTTACTTTACTGCCACGAATCTCTACTCGACTGCAGCAACTGGCTCACGTTGATGAATGCACCCGGCCCGCCATCCTCGCTCATCACATCTACTAGCACTACCGTTTCTTTGTACACCCGTTCCACTGCCGTCGACGATGACTTGCCGAGCGACACTGTAGTCCCATTTGTCAGCATCCTTGTTGCCCCCCCTTCCGACAATAGCTTCACGCCTCAACCGAGAAAAACAAACTTACCCAGAATGGCGCTGTTCAACCCTTCCGCCACCGGCACCCTCTCTTCACTCTCCAGTAATCTCCCCTGCGGACTCTTCCTCGGATCTGGGTACGAGAACATGGAGAATATGTCTGTAAAAGTCTCCGTTACGTACGGGCTCCGATCGTCCTTGAATTCATGCTTCAGCTCTTGCCCGTACCGTATTATCACCTCCAGCAAGGTCTGATACTTCAAGCCCCAATTCTCCCCTCCCACGCTTTCTTCCGTATCCATCCTGTCCCAATCGTCATTGTTGTGACGACCGTCATTTCTGCTTGTGATAGGCTCATCCAGATCCATGTCGGCTTCAAACCCGTCATCCGAGACTGCTGTTGAGTGGCCGTTTGTGGTCGTTGACTTGGCCTGCTTCGGTGTTGAATTGTCCAGGACGTCAGTACTTTGGCGCATCATCTCTATAAACTTGCGGCACCGGAGTTTGAAATAGATTTGGGGATTGTCTTGTAGCACTTGCGGGTAGAAGGCGTTGGTGAGTTTGATGGCTTTGTCAATGTCGCCGTCAAGGATGGCAGTGCGGATTTCTGAGGCTTAATTAATGTATCGATCTCGTGTACCAATTGGGTTGAACCTTACGCTGCCGATTCATAGCATCGTGGTCTTCTTCCATAGACAAGTAGCCCTCCAATTTCGGTTCAGGTGTGCCTTTCAGCGCTCTTGCTTCTGCTCGTACCTCATTTGCAAACGCTCTCGCCGTTTCCACATAGCCATCGTGGGAAAGGTACTGAGCCACCAGTGCCTTGCATAGCTCATCTTTATTCAGCGTCGGATGCAGACTCGATACGTCGGCGGCGTTGACCTCGTCGATAATGCTTTGTCTCTCGCGCTACTACTTGTGAGTGTCTTGCCCACCACGTTAATACAGAAGTCGTACGTACCGAGACCATTCGATCTATATCAAACATGAAAGGTTTTTGTCCAAAATTGACACTAAGATGTGCGTGTGGCCGTTTCATCCCCACCGATGGGTAAACCTTGACATCTCTGAGGTCCCGAAATGCATTGCCTTCACGTTGATTTAGCATGGAATGGCAAGCTGGCATAGACTCACTTACCCTGAAAGACCCCATTCTTCGTAAAGAAGGCGCAGCCCTTCATAAAATTAACACCACATCCTATTACGTCACCAGACGTAAATGTAGGACCATACGGCTTGCCCTGAGTGTGAGCACAGAATGACTTCCCATCATCTCCATGGTATGCCCAGCTCTCTGGCTCCCAGCCCGGGAGCTTCTCCAACGATACACTGGCGCCAGAAAATCCAACTCCAATCATGCCCTCCTTGCCTTTCGATATTATGCTGACTTCATAGTAATAGATGCCGCATTGCGAGGGCATTGGGTTGTCTGATCTCGTAGAAGCAGCCTCGTGGTCGAGCGTCTTCGAAGGCCCAACAAATTTGACATCCTGACCATCTGTTGATATTTCCAGCCCTGCATTCTTGTCCGTTTCAGCCCATTTCGAAGGTAGTGCTGTCACTCCATCATCCTCCACTTCAGGTTGACGTTCAATTATCTCATATGTCATACCGCGATGTGATGGTGCCATCTTGTGTAGGCTGACGCTGCTGGAGCTGGTGGAAAGAGATCCTGGTTTGGAAGAGCGAGTAAGCGCCTCCTCGGCCTGAGCTGCCAGCTTGGCCTTATGCGCAGCTCTCAATTTCTCCATGTACTTTGACCCTTTGAGATAGGATGGCTCGAAGAATCCCAATATGCCTCCACTGCCGGTTGAACCGTAGCTTTGACTCGAGAATCGCGGATTTGAGAAGCTACCCCTTCTTCCCCACGAGCTTGGTATTTCCATCTCTCCTTCCACACGCATATCAGAATCAGAGGTTGGCTGAGATATCCTTGATGGCTGATCTAAGCTTGAGGAGTGGGTATACGAATTTGTATTCACTATGCGCGGTAGATGCCCTGAATTGGATGAGTGACCTGCTGTTCCGGCGGCTACTGATGCGTAAGAAGATCGCCGTGGCATAATACCTGAGGTTGGGTTCGAGTACGAGAGGTGTGGAGCTCCAGGCGAGCCTTCGTTGGTCATTTCCAGGCTCCTGTGTCGGGAGGACAGGTGACCGATCCACCCACACTTCTCTTCCTAGCTCGATTCTCTTGAAGAAGAACGCTACCCTTTCTAATCTCCAGAGAGTGTTGTGAAAGTGTATAAACTTCCAGTGCTATTAGTGGAACGAATGACGTTGGCTACCCCAAGGCGAAGGCGCCCTTCGTGCTAACTATGATACCGGGATTTGCGCTGTCATCTTGTCAGGGTACCCCGAGTAGTTTCTGATCGAGAGGTAGGAGCAGCGGTAGGAATCATTCATCTTGAGTGATTCCGGCAGTGTTGATGTGAAGCTCGCGTTACTGAAAGTGTACTTGTGTATTTGTACTCTAATGGGTACTCGGATCTACAAATCCCCGCATCCCCCGATGTCAGGCGAATGCACCTCCTTATCACTATCTACGAAAAGAACAGGGTCATTTAAGCAACACTGATGACGAATTCAGATAACAAGAAAGGTAGATCCAGCTCTATGTACAACTCCGGTGAAATCCTGTGCGCATCGCAGCACAAGCTGGACCCCCGGGCTGTGTGCGATCGTTGCAAACTGTACCTTTTACACTTCTACTTTCGTGACAAGAAACCTAAATTTCTACAGTATTAAGCACCTTTGAGCGAGGTTCCGAAACCATAGGACGAGATGGATGGTACCTGGTCCAGCTCACAGAAGTCGCGGAGAAGCACAAAAAGGCTTCCCAAGGTTTTGGCAGCTCAAATAGAGGCATAGGTTGAAAAGCACCATAAATAGGCTTGTGGCACGAGCGACTCGGTCCGTGATGGTATGAGGCCTTGTAATTGTATGCAAATATGAAGGACACCACTTGCAAAAATGTAAGACGAATAAGCAAGTTGCATGGCTGGTGGGCCTCGAACATTGAGAAGAAGAAAAATGAACGCCGTATTTGTTGAATACAGGATGAGGATTCTCGCAAGCTTTTCTGCTTTTAGCGTCGATTCGAACAAATACACATAAGTAAACAGTATCCTGGGGATGCATGCCCTAGACTCCGCGCTATGCTTGAAACACTGACAAAGTAATTGCACACAATGATGCATCAAACATGTCGGGAACAACGTGACCACGGTATTCCAGGCAGCTAGGCAGGTATGGCAATTGCAGGAGCTGGTGAGCTACCGATGTTGGAGGGGTGGACGGCGGGACTTTTATCGCTGCCGATGTTGCTGCTGCTGTTTTCTTTACTCTGGCTATTGGGGGTGCCTTGTCCACTCTCGGCATCCGACCCGAAAGCCTTTGGTGTTGGGGCCTTCCAAGACGGTATCTCCCAGATCCTGCCCGTGAACGATTTGACACGAAATCCAGTTTTCTCCCATTTGCGACAAGGTTTGCCAGTCCGGTCGAGGGCACGTAGTCCGGCATTTATAGCACCTTGATTGGCTTTGGGTCCAAGTTTGTGGCTGGTGCCTGCACCTGAGCCTGATGTTCCTTTGGCGATTCTCGCAGCAGCAGTGCGACCATCCGGCCTCCCTTCCCTGAATACGGGTCAGTTACGCCGAAAGACGATAGCAGTGGGAGTATTGGAAGATCCTTACGGCCTTGCTCTCTTTCTCGGATTATTCTGGGACTTGTCTTTATCCTCACTCTCAGTGCCAGCCCCAAGCTCTCGCTTTACGCCGGGCTTTGGAGCTGACAGGCCTTCTTGCTTGACATCCTTGACAGGTGACGATGCAGGTCCGCTTTCATTGGATGTCGGTGTTCTGTCTGGCTCTGACTTGATCGGCGCAGATGTTGCTACTTCATCAGGGGGCACAGTTGTAGACGTCGATAGAGGTGACTTCTTCGGCTGGCTCGATTTACGAGCAATCTGCTCATGAGGGAAGCGGGAGAGTTTATCTTTGGACAATTTAAGGCTGATGACTTTGCTTGGCTTTGATGGTTTGACTGGTCTGGCATTCGTTGTAGCTATAGGGGGAGCGGTGGTAGGGGGTGTGGAGACTTTGGATAGCGAGCTGGACACACGACGAGGGGCAGCCGCTGCTTTGGAACCTGCAGCCATGTTCTTTTCTTGGTCAGTCGGTTGATGTTCTTGAAGCATGGTTTTTAGAGTCTCAAGGTCTTTTCTCACCTTTTGCTTGGTAGATTGCGACGCAAGGAGGTCTTTTGGCGGTAATGGTCGGTGGGAGGTGTGGCTGGTTCTTTGTGAAGTGGAATTGCCCTGGCCTTGCGACCGGGGGAAATTGGTCGGAAGAAAGGGAGGCGAAGTGTTGGATGACTTTATTGTCTTGCTTTTGTCGGCATAAATATGAATTTGGACGAGGCAAAGATTAATTTGTAGCTTTCGGTGCGTGGGGGATGATGATTGGGAGAGTTAGAGAAAGTGATGGTGGTGGGTGTGGTGATGAAGATGTAGAAGTAGAAGGAATGGTGGGCAAGGAAGAAGATTGGGATTGGTTTGAGGCATCGTGTTCAAAGAGGGAACCTTGATTATCCTGTAAAGGGCCTTATTCACAAATGGCGCGGTACGCTCCCTTTGCGCGAGGCGGACGTGCTTTGTGAGAGTATTCACACACAGCAGGCTGGGCCGAAAAGCCAAGCCTTTTAGTTTCAAGCCATTAAGCCTAATTCGGACCTAGCTTCAATCTCTCTGGGGATAATGAAGGGGCGAGACACGAAGCCGAATAACTCAAGAACGAGGAATCTTCCACTCAAACATGCTCTTATAAACTTGTAGAAATGATCGAGGAAAACAACTTTCATACCGGAAGTCTTGTGATTGGACCTTTACTTGTCGAGTTATACAGTTGATAGAAAACTCCTCATAGACAGACATTTTCGGTTCAAGGTGCCCTCCCTACGAACAGATTTCGCCTTCCACCGTCTCCAATATCCAATACTCTGATCCATCGTACCTGCCTCATTCCCATACATAAATTGCTGTACTTGTCTCACTTAAGTGATTTCATGATCATATGTCAAAGCACGGCCAACCCTGACTTGTAGGATACTGGTCCTTGCAGACTGCCTGGCTAAACCATGCATTGGTCTCGTGCCCAAATGGCTTCGCATCCGATTTTATACCTACCAATGTACGGAGCTACACTCCGCTATACCGTATTCTGGCTGAGTGCATTTACGGAATGTCTCTACCCTCTGACTGTCACTTGACCTAGGAGAAAGCATCAGCAGATACTCTACACTAAAGCAGCAAAATGCTCGAGGCATGGTCATAGAGTCTTGCAGAGAGTGCTTGTGCCCGTCTGTCAAGGTTTCACTACCCGACATCTACTGCAATGGACCTTTTAGAAAGAGCTGGCAATTGGTGGGCACGAGCCGCGGGAATGGAACTCTGGTCGTTTTCGACCGTACCATATTCTCACAACTACTACGCATATTATTGTACTGGAATCAGTTCCACTTCAGGATCAGGGATATCATTTCGATGGCAGGTCCGTCCATCTCTCGTTGTTGCGAGCTGGTGCTATGTCCTCTCACTCGTGATCCCTGGGAAGGGGGTTTCCCCCTGAAAATGCGTTTTGCGTATGCCGGTATGAGTCCAGACTTGCCGCAATCGACGCACACCAAGCGCTTAACAAATAGCGGTTGGAGATGACGGGCGAAGGCTCAAAGAGGGGGTCATATGTAACACCGGGGCCAAACGACATACCTCTGACAGGAATGAGGCGTTTCCTGCCCGACCCAATGAGCAGGCGCAGACGGGTATCTGTTTGGGCAGGAGGCCGCCCCTGGAAGATGTGATTGTGGGGATCTCCGGGCGACACCAGAGAGTCTAGAGCTAAGGCTCGGGAGTCCCTCGCTAGCCCGGAGATAACTTTTTGCGCTTGCACCAATCATTGTCCTTGTTCACCCTTCAGCTTTCAATATGGCACCCTGATTTCAGGAGTCAAAGGATGCTCACTGACCATTATGCCAGGTCGCTTGTACGATGAAAAGGTTCCTGCTGGCAAGAACAAGGTCTCTTCCTGCTTCCTTATTGGCTGATGATTAGCCCAAAGGTTGCCCGTGTCTTGCCACGAGAATTCTAAATACATTCCTCTATAAAGCCGCAAGCCCCCTGATACAACCCAGAAAGGTATCCTCTCTTTACCCTCTCTTTGCTTTTTGTATATTCAGTCCTTACTGCGTGCTGGCTTTCGCACAACAGTCCTTACAATGTACTTCCACTGTATTTCTCTCTCGGCGCTGTGCGCCACTGTCCTCCTTAACCTGGCATCTACCTCATTTGCTGGTCATGCTGTTCATCGACACCACCCTCGCATGCTTCCCAAGCCGGACACTAACCTAATCGTCCTTGAGCCCAGAGCGGCCGAGGGCTCAGTAGACGTTCCAATAGCTGACTTCAGTATGTTGCAATTCGAGTTCACCGCGTTTAGCACCTGGATGAACTCCTGGTTCACTTCAACGGAGTCGATGCAGCGTCTCAACCAAGAGCTTCAGAGTCACAACGGCTTCGTCAACGCATGGATAGCATCCGCGATGAGTGGCTCAGCTGTACCGGCATTTCCTCCCCCTGTGCCTGTCTCACGCCGGGCAGACTCCGCATCCGTAGAGATTTCTCAGGCTCAGTTGGACATGCTCCAGTCGGAGACTACCAGCTTTAGTGCATGGATGGCTGCTTCGACCAACTCATCCATGGCAAACACCAATGCCATTAAGACTCAGATCAAAGCCGAGTTTCAAGCTTACCAAGGATGGGTAACTGCTTGGTTGGATACTGCGACGCCAAACGGCGCTTCTGCTTCTGGGACCACGGCTGGCCCCGCCACACCAGCACCGGCCGAGACCTCTGCTAACAGTCCTGGGTCCCCAAGCTCTGCTGTATCTGTCGTGTCTCCTGTGTCATCGCTGATCTCCGCATCATTATCATCTCCTCCAAGTGCTCCAGCTCCGTCAATGGCTCCGTCAATGGCTCCAGCTCCATCAGTGACTCCGTCAATAGCTCCGTCAGCTCCAGCAGTTGGGTCAAGTGCTCCAGTGGCCCCTGCAGCAGGTGCTGCAGCTCCCGCCGCTGCTCCAGCCTCAGGCCCGGCATCAAGCGGCTCTTTCAACGCCAAGGCGAAAGACAACGTTGCCGTCTATTACGGCCAATCGCCCGCCACCAGTCAAGTTACGTTGGCAAAAATGTGTTCAGATGACAGCGTCAATATCGTCATCTTAGCCTTCCTGAGTGAATTCTTCAGTGCTGGCGGACTACCGAAAATGGATTTCGGAGCCGCTTGTGGTGGACAGAGCTCTCAGATGAAAGCCAAGGGCGCCACCGGTATGTTGGAGTGTGGACAAATGGCTCAAGCTATCGCTACCTGTCAGAGTTCCGGGAAGAAGGTTCTACTGAGTTTGGGCGGCGCTACTGCCCAGACAGCCTTCACGGATGATAACCAGGCAGAAACGTTCGCATCTACGCTTTGGGATCTCTTTGGTGCTGGGACGGGCTTGGATGCTGGTCTGCGGCCGTTTGGAAAAACGAAGATTGATGGTTTTGACGTTGGTAAGTTTATCCCAGAATCACGCCAGAGATATTGTGGTTCATGCTGATCATGAGTTTCCAGACAACGAGAATAAAGACCAGACAGGCTATGTCGCCTTTGTCAAGGCTCTGCGCACCCAATTTGCAACAGACAAGTCAAAACAGTACTATATCAGCGCTGCCCCACAGTGTCCTCTTCCGGACGCTTCCATCCCCGTCGACGCTATGCAGCTCATGGATTTCGTTGTAAGTAATTTTCCTAGCCTTGTATTCCTTCATCCATACCTTCATCTTAGAAAATTGAATAACTGACCGAAGGACTTATAGTGGGTTCAATTCTACAACAACGGTATGTTGAGGCCTTTTCCTTCCTACTCAAGACAGCTTTCCCCATCGCAAAACACGCCACAGCACCGCATTCACCCTGCCACCCTCGTTACTCCCCCAATCACATCTCCTTCTTCTTCGTAAAATACCTACAAACAATCAATCAATCAATCAAGAATTCTGACATTTAACCGTACCAGGCAACTGCAACATCGGCCAACCAGGCTTCCTCGACAGCTTCACCGCCTGGAGCAAAAACATAGCCGGCGGCCCACAACTATACATCGGCGCCCCCGCCTGCACCGCCTGCGCCGGCACGGGATACTTACCCCCGGACGCAGTAGCGACGGCGATCAAGAGCGCCACGGCGGCCAATGTGCCAAATCTTGGTGGCGTCATGCTGTGGGATGGATCTGAGGGGATGGTTAATACGGATGGTGGGGGCAGGAATTACAATCAGGTGGTTAAGGCGGCGCTGGGATGAGATGAGATGATTTGATTTTGTATGAGACAGATGATGGATGGGATGGGATGGGATGGGATGGGATGGGAGGGAATGCGATATGATGGGATGGATGGATGGATGGGCAGGCACTGGTGGCTTGCAGTTATGAGAATAAGCAATGTATGATTGATTGGAATGTCTGTGCTTCTTTTTACAGGCTTTTCTGTATATACTTTTTTTTTCGCAAGGTACTTGAATCTTTTTGTATGATGTCTCGGCAGTATTTGGTTATTCCTCTGTCACTCATTTCAATGAAGATGTGTAGGTAGGAGGTCAATATGAGGTTCGAATGGAATACGCTCGAAACGAGGCCGGGTGTCTGTCTATCGGTTGATGGCCAAAATCGTCTCCATACCTCCCTGGGCATCCCTCTCATATACAGAAACCAAGAAGATACACCTCATGGTATCGTATTGGTTGACACCGTTATCAGGGTTCCAGCAGAAAGCCAATGGAGGCGAAAGCAGAAGCAGCAGGAATGGGCGTGCCGATTCATACCGGGCAGAAAGAAGCACGAGAGGCCTGAGGATGGCAAAAACGGTGCTAGCGTTAGTCTTGGGTGGTGGGTGGTATAGAGCCTAGGGATATGAGCAAGTGCAAGAAAGACCGAGCAAGTACATGAGCTCGTGGCGGCAATTGCCCCGTCATATTCACTTCGTACTTAGACGAAGAGCGTGCGTCCGTCAAGCAATCGCATCATTATAAAGAGTTCCATCGAAACCCCAACTTGCAGACCAAATGTACTCGTACTCCCAGCAAAACAAAAAAAAAAGGGGGGGACGATGCAATTTTCAACAAGTGCCAGTCAATCCCTCTCTCCTTTCTTTTTTCCCAACTGGGCAGTTCGTCTCATCGTCTTCGAACTATACTGGTCTTCGAGAAGCAAGGTCCGTACACCAAAGAAAGATATCCAATTACAACCATGAAGCTTCAGAGCCATCACCCACTGCTGGTTTCTTGCGAGAGCAGCACGGGCTTCCGGGACGCTGAGTACTCAATTAATGGAATGGCACCGTTCCGTAAACACACACAAAAGTACCCACCCACCATTAACATAAAGACAAACCTCACCGATCCGAGCACCAAAAGTTCGACGACCTCGACACCCCCCACGTAAATTTCACGATTACGCCGCCTTAGTTGGCCGTGGGGCGCACTGCCCATTGGAGCGGGCAGTACTGCGCTGCGGGTCAAGGTGACTGTTGTGCAGAAAATTTGGTTGTTGATGGACATGATAATGTGCACCGTTTTTCAGTCTGCTATTTAGGATTCGTTGTTTCACTCAAACGGGTCTTGGTATTGTCCAGCTGAATTTCAAGTCCCCATTGTTTGTTAGTCTTGATCGCAACAATCCATTTATCTCAAGGAGTCGTTTGCAGCGCAGTGGTTTTGTATAGTCCTGTTTGTTTGGGCTAGTGGGAATCTACCTACTTCCATCATCAGCGACACACTTATCGCGAAAAACAGCATGCACCTGCCTGCCTCTGCGCCAAATTCCCCCGTCGGCCTTCACTGCTTCTTGAACACGTCACTTATCTCTCGCCACCACCAAAGGCCGGAACAGAACCGGCCTTGCCCCTCACACTGTGGCCGGAAGAGTTCCGGCCAACGGTACATATACCCAGAATTTCCCCCGTTTGCTCCGTCTTTCCTTCACATAACCGCCAACCAAAAAAAATCATTTTTGCTTCTCCAAACAGTCCTAGCACGAATCGTCTAAAAAGGTCGAGCATTCCAAATGGGTTCTCTTGCCGTGTCTCCGACCTTCCCTCTCCTCACCAACATCCCCACCGACGACAAAGACTTGGCAAACCTATCTCCCTTCACCGTCTCCCTCGCCAATGGCTTCCTCCCGTTATCTCTCCCACCGACAAAACCTCCTGAATCCTTCTCCGCTCTCTCCTCTCTCCTTACCCGCATGCCCATCCGCACCGCAGCAGGCGACCCAGGCCTCCTCGCCACGTTCAAACTGGGTGAAACGCTATTGCGCGAACTCCCAGATTTGACAGACGAGGTCGACAAGGTGAAGGATGATCTGAGGACCGTAGGTGCTCTGTACAGGGATTACTGTTTCCTAGCGAGCGCGTACCTACTCGAGCCGTGCCACGAGCGCCACACCAAAGGCGAAGGATATGGCTTGGGCCGACAGAGACTGCCGGCCGTCCTCGCGAGGCCATTGGCCAGAGTGGCGGAGATGTAAGGTCGGCCAGTCGCAGTTCGAAGAAATGTTCTGACAAGACAAAAGTTCGGGCTTCAAACCGTTCATGGAATACGCGGGCTCTTATGCCCTTTTCAACTACCGCCTCGAAAACCCGGCAATTGGGATGGAATACGACAATCTCCGCCTCATCCGTGCATTCGAGCATGGGCTCGACCCAGCAAGCTCGGAAGCGGGCTTTGTGCTCGTACATGTGGACATGGTCCAGAATTCTGGGCTGCTGGTCAAAGGGGCGGTCGATGCGCTATCGGCGTGCGGGAGTGATGATAGGAAGGCGTTCAATGCTGGATTGGAAGGTGTGGTGGAGGCTATGGTAAAGGTCAATGGGGTTATGGATGGTAAGCAGAGACTTTCCAGGCCCTTTTGCTAATGGAGAGAAACGAGTGAAATTGACATTATTCGGGAGATATGTGGAAGAAGAGCAAGCCAAACGATTACACCAGCTTTCGCACATTTATCTTCGGCATCACGAAACAATCGATGTTCCCGCATGGGGTCGTGTATGAAGGCGTGAGCGAAGAGCCAATGTCATTCAGAGGAGAGAGTGGTGCGAATGATAGCATGGTAAGTGCTTGATGGACCAGGTACTGGTGAATTGATGGAATTCATTCGAAGCAGATCCCGTTATGTGACAATCTGCTGGAGATCAGGATGCCAGAGACACCTCTCACAGACATCCTCGGCGACTTCCGCTCTTACCGGCCAGGTAATCATCGCGAATTCTTGGAGTGGGTCAGAGATAGAGCTCAGGACGTTGGGATTCGAAGCTATGCTATGATGGATAGACGATCCACTGGTAAGTGTAAATTGAATTTCCCACCGTTTCCGGTAACCTAATATGCTTTGCAGTACTTTATCTTCATGCTCTAAACCAGGTCCGTGACTTCAGATGGCGACACTGGTGCTTCACGAGAGAATACATTCTAAAGAAGACGAACCATCCGACTGCGACTGGAGGGAGTCCAATAGTCTTGGTAAGTTCAATGAAATCATCGGTTGCAATTACTAAGGCTTCGTACAGTGGCTACCCAACCAGCTCTTTAGCGTGTACGATCAAATGCTCGAGGTTGAGCATGGTATTGGCGGCGTGCCAGAGTGCAGAGACATCATGGAACTTGTACACTCTCAGCGCAAGGCGTTGGAGAAAGAGGTCGATAAGTACTGTAGTGAGCGTAGCGTTTGAGCCCTGCACTCACAGGCCAAGGCTATAAAGGTTAGCCGCCGATTACTGGATTCGGTTGTAATAGTACAAATTGGCCCTCATCAGCGCTGCCTGACCCTTCTGCCCCCACTCAAGGGATCTGGGAAGCCGAATGCGACCTTGACACCCATTGCTCTCGCGAATTCCACAGCATCGATGTTCGTAGAATGGCATCCATCAAGACACAAATGCTTGAGCTTGCCCTCAAGTCCAATAACCAATGCCTTAACCCCAACACCGGTGATTTTTGAGCATGCAAAGTCAAGGTTCTCAAGGCGAAGAAGATTCCTTGCTATGAGAATTGCAATCTCATCATCTACATTGCATGATCTGAGTACCAGGTCCTCAACTGCTTCGAGATAGCCTTGCGTGATGAGCTCTTTCAAGCTAGCACTCGAAAGAGTGATGCAGCCGCCGATATCGAGATGCGTCACTTTCCCCTTGCTTGGTAGCAGGCATGCTTGGAGATCACTCGGAGATAGCCCAGGCCATCCTGCCAATGACAGGCGGGTCATCTCGGGTAAATCAAAATCCGCGAAGTCAACCCCTTGAATTCCAGGAAAACAGTTGCAATCTGCCATTGCAATCGCACGTATAGTCGACGGCAGCTGTGGAGGCAGAATTGCATTGAGACGCGAAATATCCAGTTGTTGAAGTTGGTGAAGGTTCGAAAAATCTATATATTGTGCCGGAAAACTGTGTGCAACAACCCAGCCTTGGACACTCAATGTACGGATATTGGGTATCTTGGTCAAAAGCGTCTCCAAGGCAAGCACGGTACTTCCTCGTCTTCTAGCTACTTTCGGAGCATCCAAAGTCAGCGTACGAAGTTTGGGCATGTCGGCCTCCCATCTTATTGTCCGGTTCTCTACGGGACTGACGCTTTGGAATTCGGCACACTCAAGGTTCGGACAATGGCTGAGAAGCTGACTGACCACATCACAGGAGATTTGACAGGCCTTGGAGATGATGAGAGTCTTGAGATTAGACGCGCAAGGAACAGCTTCGAGGATCGAAGCGCCAATTAAGCCTCCTAATATTCTCAGATCTCTCAACCCTCTGCAACGGGTTGCGATGTAGCGAGGAATCTTCTCTGCGTTGGATCCAAATCTGTCAAGGGTGACTCGTGTAGTGGTTCCGTTGCCCCGCTTGATATATTTCCGGACAGCCCCCAGATTGACAGGCCTTTTGGCGGTCGAAAAATCTAAATCGCTCCATAAGCCAGGCATTGCGACGAGTAGTTGTAGCCATGTTTTAGAGACTCTGAGTAAGCCACTACTAAGGATTAGCAGAGACCTCAAGGAAGATAATGGCAAGGCTGACACTATATGCCTGAACTCCAGATACCTAATCGTCATCTCAGCGAGTTCTAAGGGAAGCATCTGCAAAGGGTCAATAGCCTTTGGCGGAGTTAATTGTCGTGCGAGCTTTTCATGCTGTCCTCTTAAAAGCTGGAAAATTTGATCAGCAGAGGATCCGTTCAGACGAAGGCATGAATGAGCGTATACCATGATGTTCGAGTCGCTAGAAGGCACTTTACGAGTGCCCAATTCGTAAATGTCGAGAGCTATCTTGTGATTGCCCATCAGCTGTAGAATTTTCCCAGTACGTAGATAGCCCTAAGGAGATCAGACAGGAGTATAGATGAAGGCGGCAGTAGTCCGTAATACCAAGCAATCCGCCTTATCTTGCTGAATCATCTGCCTGCCGTCGTTTAAAGCAGCTCGAAGATTGTCAAGCTTTGTATAGGTAGCGGCTCGGTTGTCAAGAATAGCCACAGGAGGCTTTGCATCCCGGTTGATCGACTAAGGAAGTAATGTGAGCTAATATTTGGAGAGTCATGGGCGGGCTCGGACCTGGGTGAAGCATTGAAGAGCCCCTTCATACTGTTTCTGACGATAGAGTTCCTGGCCACGCTTATGTAAGGCCAATAATTTCTGCTCATGAGAATGGTGGGCCATATTCCATCGCTCGCGAAGATTGAGAGGCCCTTCCATTCTTTAATAGCCAGACGGGTGCGCTCAGTGGTGCTGGACGCGAAGTCGAGCCTTCTTGTTCCGCCAAGACCTGAACGCGACTTATCTCCGTCGGGTTTAGCCAGACTTCACCTTCAAAAATCTCCTAGCTTGTTCACAATATGGACACATGATTTCAATTTTGTTAAGTCTCTTACATCGAGTGGATAGTAAATCGAGAAGTAACTAGATGAGTTGGATGCGACCTGTCCCGTAAGGGATTGAGGTCCTATACATAGACATAGGGAATTCTCCGCTCAGCAACGCCTTTTGCCCTTGAGCGCTCCTGAGCATGTTTGGCATGCTAAGCGGCTATTCCCAGATAAGCCGTGAACCATGTTACTCCGAGGGCCGTAACTGTCATAAACAGCAGTCGTTCCAGAAAATGTACTGCAGTTTCCTCAACGTATTGATCTGAGGTGGCATGGTGTTCAAAGAGACGTGCTTCGTCTCAGCGAGATGGATTGAGAAAACACCCTCTGCCAGGGCAGGCTTCATGTCTCGCTGCTCATTATCACCTATGTATGCCATATCGCCTGGAGAGATGCCCAAATGTTCTAGTACTCTGGGGAACAGACCCCCGGTCTTAGCTACCCCAAAATAGTTAGTAGTAGCGAGGAAGTCGACGAATTTCTCGATACCAAGACCCTGGACCGTTCTCTCCTGTGCGTCCTGTGGGCCTTCTGTTATGACGACGATCTTCTTGCCCATATTCTTGGCCATTGATAACAAGTCCAATGCTCCACATTTCAGCTCAAGTGACCTCATGAGAGTAGCTTCATATAATTCAAGAAGTCCAACCATAAACTGATCGTCCTGTGGCAGGGAGAAATGGGCCAAGAGTGTGGCGAATCTTTCTCTTCGATAATCAAATGACGTCTTTCCATCAAAGAAAGCACTCGCCGTCTTTGCCAGGAGAATTTTGGAATACTCGGCTTTCAATGCAAGTATAGGGGTGCCATACCGATTAGAGATCGCCTCGAGAGTTTTGTCGATGGCTGTCCCAGAGCTGCGACGGAATTCGTGCAAGGTGTCGTCGAGATCGAAGCCAATCCAGCTTTTTTCAGCAAGGATAGCCCGTAGCCGCAGGACATCATCTTGCCAGCAACGGAGATACAGAGGGCCCAGATATTCCTCAATATTATCCTTCTCAGTGTTTGACAGGAGACCGTGATATGGCACGTCTGGTTCAACCGAAGAACTAGCCTCCACAGTCGTAAACAGACCAAGGGGTTTCTCCTCGCAGTAGATGGTTCTTTCTCGATCAGTCGAGAAAATGAATGAAGATCCAAACGAATGCTTGAAGTTGAGCACTGTATCCGAAAATGGTACCCCCCAACGTGCACAGATGCGTTTGACCTCTGTCTGGGGATCTTGAATGAGCCGCTCATAGACAAGGCATGAGACGGCATGTGAAGGAGCTCGGTCAAGCATGCGGAACATGTTGGTATAGCAATCGATCAGACTCTGTGCGTCTGTCCATCCAACATTTTTCCAGCTATCGAAGACCCGAATAGGATCGCGGATAAGGAAGATTGGCCGAACCATGGTGTATGCAGAATGATTAGGGAACACATCGTACAGACATTCGCCCTTTTGGCTGTTGTTCCCAAGTTCCTCTTTGCATATGAGAAACCGCTTGCCCAAGTTCATCGCACTGATGAAGACGCTGTGATGGAATGGATTCTCTAGGATCGAGTAGTCGGGACTGAAAACCTCACTCGAGCCCGCTTTGCCCATCAATATCAGTCGGCTCGTGACTGCGCACACAGGGGACTCGGCAAAAATTCTCATGAGAAGCGTAGACCCGCTGCGAGGGCAAGCGACAATAAATCGAATTTGCGGTTCTTGCTTCGATGATCGCGGCTCGTTCATTGTCGTCTCCAGATTGCATGTGTCTGGACTAGATGTAATATGTCGCTCGCGCTGCAAAAGTTGATATTATTTCCAGTAATTTTTTTGGAGAGAGAACAAGGAGCGCAAAGTGTAAAGGGTATAGGTAGACCAGTGATATTGATCAGACCGCTCTGCCAAATGCCTTGTGCTGAAGGGAACTTATGGTTACACCTGTATCGACACTTAGCGTTGGCCGAGTGCTCCCGATAAATCCGCCGTGACATTCAAATCAGAGCGCACTCAGACACATATTGTCAAATCATCGAAGATTTGACGGCTAAGGTGATGTGGATGTGCAAAGTCATGAGACATCCTGCACCCCGGTATCTACTAGCTATATTACTCGCCAATGTCGACGAACCCGAGGTATCGGTTGAGCGCAGGAAGATTGGGGTCACAGCAGGCCTCGGTCTTGCCGCGATACGGCCGTAAGGGTCAGTTTGTGGAGGGAATGATAAGGTCATCGTCCCCTTCTATTCTGAGAAGGGCCAGAGTTTAGTCGTTCTCAATTTCCATTGCTGGAAAGATACTACTACGTTGCTCGGACTCAGCTATCGGTCCGCCATCCCTAACCCCCTATCGTGGCCCCGTCTTACTTCATTCCGCTAGGTTAAACGCCAAGAATATTTGACAAGTTTTCGTTTTGACTGAATCGTAATTGCTAGGGGCCTCTGATATTCACCAATCGTTGATGTTCTCTGAGGTCGAATAGCGTGGACATGGCTAAGATCCACAATACTTGGAGTGGTTCCTTCTCAGGCCCTAGTATTTCAGTCAACACCAGCCGAATCTGGATTGATGGTTGCTTCAATGCCATGGCCATGACCATGGAGACCGTTATGCACTCCTTCAAAAGCAAAAAGAACATCCTGACCTTTCCAGCGAGCAGCTTGGAAGTTGTTTGTCCAGGTGGAGAAGTATGTGAAGCCGGACCAAACAAGGTCGCCGGAATCGGTAAGAATATATGCTCCACTCTGAAGCGGGGCATGGTCGGATAGATCAGCGTCGCTCACAAAGGGCGCGACGAAGATGAAGTCGTTTTCGCATCTGCCTGAACATTCAATAGTGACATTGAGATGTGGCGGCGAAAGATCGGGGCGACTTCTGAATGTTCCGTCCGCAACAACGGCTGCAGCCAGGCAGCATGTCAATGGAGCGTTTGGGGAGAGAACCTTGGAGAGAAGCTGGAACATTTTGGTGACGAGTGGAGTGATACATTGTGTAAGGTGGTAAGTAAGGTAGTTCAATTCTCCCAAGGCTAAGGCAATTCTAGGTCCCATATATCGGGCCTCTTCCGAGAATAGGATTAGGGCTAACACTAGCGCTGTCCAGGACAGCGCTGAGGGACCCAGGAAAAAGCAAAGCTGGAGCTGCTCACTACGTACGAATGTGCTTGACAAGCCATGAAAAATAGTAGGCTCAGGCTGCTAGGGATAACGCCGTTTGAATGGTAAGGTTAAGGTGGCACGCACGATTGCCACTGTCTCTAGCCCATCGTCATGAATCTAGCCTGTGATAGTAATGAGACCTATTCTCAGACGTTCCTCGCGTCGATTTACATCAGCAAGATGAGCCTGATACGACGATTATGCTATAAAATGGTCGTATCATAAAGCATCAATCCCACAGCCCATACCAAGGGAGATCCATCTACCAATGTTCGAGTTTCGCCCCTCCACCACCATCTGCTTCCTCTAATTCTGTGCGCGCCACTGCTCGCACAGCTTCGACTTATGAAACACGTTCTCTGTCAAAGTAACCAACGTATTATCCGCCAACAGATCCATCAGAATGACCGTGGCTTCCCATCTCTCGCCCGATCCAATTCCGCAACTCCACCGCGATCAACGAGTCAGTACCGTACGCGCCAAGCGCCTTGTCAGGACTGAGGTCCTCCTCATCGATCATCAGCACGGTCGAGAACTTGGCCGCAAGACAGTCGTAGATGACTTTCTTGGCGGCAGCCAACGAATCCGCGTCCGCCAAGCCTTTCCGGGCAGAGAATGCCGCCATGCCGGACCCCGGCGTCTTTCTGCCGCGTACTCTTCTTGACGCGCAAATGGGAGAAGAGCGGATCATGGCTCCAGAAACTCTGAGCTTCGCTCTCGGTACATTGCAGGCCGGTGACGGTGGAATAATTCGAGTCTTTGCCCACGTGGCCGCTGATGGCAGCGTCGAGGATGGCAAGGAGCTCCTTTTCACTGATCTCGGCCCCCATCACCTTTCTCATCTGGTCCTGGAGCTCTGGTGCCCGCACGGCGAGGTAGCCTACCTCTGTCACTCCCCCGAGATCGATGGTACTGGCCACCAGGCCCAGTGATGCGCGATACGCGGCGAATGATTCGAGGAACGTAGTTGTCGCGCAGTATGCAGATTGCCCGTGGTTTTCAATCAGACCGGTGATGGAGGCGATGGAAACGAAGAAGTCGAGGTCATTGTTGATAAGCGTGTTATGAAGGTTCCAGGCCCCGTCTACCTTCGGCCCTATGACTGCCATGTACTCTTCGTAAGTATAATTCTCAACAATGCACTCTGGACACCATGTTAGTGATGAATTGGCAGTAGACTCCCAGAGATACTCACTCGGTTATCCATGGCGCCGTGTATCACTCCCTGAATAGGAGGCAAATGCCACAAGTCCTCTGCTACAAGATTATTGACTTGCTGCTTATTAGTTACATCGCACTCGTGAGGTATAATCATTGTTCCACGACCTCGCAGCTCTTCGATCAAGTCCTTCGTCTTCCTCTCCGCTTTCCCACTGCGAGAGGCTAATATGATATACTTTGCTCCCTGCTCAGCCAGCCATCGTGCGAAGGAGTACGCCAGGCCGCTCGACCCTCCGGTGATGACATAAGTCGCCTCTGGACGTATCGACGACATTGTAGTCTTCCGAGGCATGATCTAGGGGTCCAATCAGTAAGTGTGATTTCGCCCCACCGATAAGTGATGAGGAACAGTAGTAACATACCTTAACCTGATCACCTGGCTCTGGGCGAAGCACAATCTTCCCAATGCTGTCACCGCCCTGCATAGAGCGAAATGCAGCTTCCATCTTCGAATACGGAAAGATTGCAATCGGGGAGACTGGTCTGAACACACCCTATGAATGGAGCTCCATCGATTTGAGTAAGAGATCCTTCATCAGCGCAGGTTTTTCAAAAGAAAGCGTGAGAAGGTTGACTGCAGCATATGTCCGGTTGTCAAGGAACGGCTGCATCTCAAGGCGGTTGTTGGCTAGGATATCCGATTGGCCCATTTCGACAAACCGCCCAAAGCGCGCGAAGCATCTCCATGTCACACGGAGCGCGTCACCGGATAGAGAGTTCAATGCCACGTCAACGCCTTTCTTGCGCGTCATGTTCATGACGCCATGTTCGAAAGAGACGTCTCTGGAGAAGAAGATGTGATCCTCCTGGAGGCCATACTTGCTCATGATGAATTCTTTCTTTCGTACACTTCCAACCGTGACGAAAATCTCCGCGCCGATTGATTGAGATAGCATGATCGCGGCCTGGCCTACGCCTCTAGCGGCAGCGTGGATTAAGATCGTTTCACCTTCGCGGAGGTTAGCAACGTTCACCAGGGAATGGTACACCGTGGTGCAGATCACAGGCAACGATGCTGCGTCTTCGAAGTTGGTGCTGTCGGGTATCCTAACTGCGCACGCAGCCGCGCAGCGGACCACGGTCGCGAGTACGCAGACATGATCGCCTACTGCGAGATCGGAGACATTACTACCGACTGCAGTGATTACTCCGGCGCAGTCGTGGCCGAGGAATTCACTGGGTAGTTTGCCTAGTGCTGCCATGACATCTCGAAAGTTGAGCGCGGATGCTTTCACCTGGATCTGAACATCATCAGGTTTCAGAGGACTCTCAGTAATTTCATCTTTGGCGAAGTAGAACGTGTCCAGAAGACCCCGAGTCTCGATTCTCAAAGCCACAGCTCGGTTGCCTTCGAGATATGTTTGGTATTCGGGAACTGGGTTTTGTGTCACCGTCTGGATGCATTGGTCCATGTCTGTATCGTGGACGACGCGAGGGGTGTAGAGGCAACCGTTTCTCTCCAAATATTCGGCCTCCGGAGACTTGTCCTCAGAGTGAGTTGCCGGGGCGAACACTGCCTGGTAAAGATTGACAATGACCTCTGAAGTGCGTGACGCCGGGAGTTTCTGCTTTTCATCCAAATCGAGCGTGACCAGTCTGATAGCAGGATTCTTGGACCGAATGCACCTCGTCAAACCGACAGCCATGCTTGATTCAGGGGTTGATGACTCCATTTGGCCGCCTTGGACGACCCATAGAACGCCAGCCGCGGAGCATAGATTCTGGATGGCTTGAAAGTCTGGGGCAGATAGATTGGCAAGCATAGGATGTTCAAGCTCGTCCAAAAAGATGCAGTGGCTATCTTTGATGTCCAGGTGGGTGGTTTGCGCGAGACTCAGGATCCGTGGAGCACGCCCAAGAGCGGCACTCAATTTCTCTTTGAGGACATCGAGAGATAATCGGCTGGATTGATGGCTCTGTATGACGATTAAGTCCTTTGTAATCTGACAAGGTTCGGTGACTGATGCCGTTGACAGCATGACGCTGTGAGAGTGCACCACTTCCCCGGGATAGTCCTGCAGACTGCGGTCGAGTCCAGAGAACCCTGTCTCAGTGAGAAGAGAATCTCACTGTTTCTCCGTGAGAAGAGGACCGTCGGTTCAATATTCTTCCTCGCCTACTGCTTATCAGCATGCGTCAATGCCTAAACAGAGCCTTATAAGGCATCGAATTTAGGGAAGACTCACCTGCCCACCACCCAGGGATTGTGCCGAATGGGAAATATTGAGCCCTTATAGTCGTAATTTCAACGAGTAAGAGCTTATCACTAGGCTTGAGTAGTCTGCGCACGTTGCTCAACGTCCGCGTCATTCGCGTTGTTGCATGCAACACATCTGCAGCAATAACCAAGTCAAACGCTTCTGGTTCGAAGTCTTGATTGATCGGGTCCTCTTCAATATTTAGCCTACGGTAGGTCACAAGTGTACTCCATGCCTTCAGCTTCTCTTGTGCATTCTCAAAGAATCCACTGGAAATATCAGTGAAAACATAGTCTTGGAATCGTGGCACTTAGCCCGACACTCCGCCTAGCTTTTCGAGGATCTAGAGTGTGACTCCTCCTATTCCTACTCCAATCTCGAGAATTCTGAGGTTCGGATTCTCGTGAGCTAGGCTGTTGACAAGCAGAGCGGCCTGCTTGTTGTTGCGGATAAGCGGGGCTGAGTGCCTGTAGAATTTTTCCAGTAGACCATCCTCGAGCATGAGAGATAAAGTATCTAATCCGTTCAGCAGAATCTCCGAAATGCGTTCGCCTATCTTGCACGTGAAGTCGCCGGAAACGCCACGCGAGCGCACCATCTCCAAGAACTCTTTACGCTCAGAGTCGCTCGAAGTATCCCATTGAGCTTCCAAGACAGGATTCTCCCCTCTTTTCGCTGACTTGAGCTGCTTCTGCATCAAGCGGTAGAATCTCTTGTGACGATCCTGGAGCGAGTCGTAGTGCGCATCGGTAATGCTTTTGAGCGCGGTTTCAAAGCAGAAAAGAGTTGCCCGTTCCAGGTCTTTCATGATACTCATCTCTTCCTTAGAAGCTGTTTCCAGCCGGAAGTGGTTTTGGAACTCCTCTGGCCCTAGTAAATCCAGACACGGCTCCCAATGGATTTTTGAGTAGATGGATTTTCTCTTTTCTCTTTGGTTGATTGACCATCAGACAGCGATACCAAGACCAGTCCATCAAAGGTGATAGCAGATAGCTTTTCAGGTTCATTAGGGTCAATCACTAGGATTGAATCAACGGCCCGTTCTGAAGGGTACGGTGATATTGCATTCGTACCGAACACCTTGACATAATCGCAATTTTGGGCCCTCGGGTCAAGTCGGACGCAGAGATTTTTGACGAATGTCGGAAGATAGAGCCCTTTTATCTCAGTCCGGCCTGCGCCCAGCAATGGCCAGACCACCTGGAGACAGTTATCAAGAAGAGCAGGATGCACAATCAAGGGAGTTTCTGATTGACGTGGCATGGTCGACGCGGTATCCGGAACCTGAACAGATGCTATCGCGTGCTTACCATCAGCGTAGCAGTCTGTAAGCATGGTCATGCAAGGACCATAATCGATCCCCATTTTGCTAGCAGCTTCGTATATCTTCTGACTGTCGACATTTGACACGCAATTAGACTCGACCTCGCGAATTTGATCCTGCCGTGCTGACCGAATAAGATTGGATGAACGGGCTCCTTCGACATCGTTACGCTTTCTATCGCTTAGCGCCGCAACTTGGCCTCGGCAATGCTCTATCCAGCCTGCATCCTCGGTCCAAGAGACGACTTTGAATTCATCCCAAGATTCTGACGATGTTCCAGAGTCCTTGTCGACAGGGCTCAAGGTGAGCATCATCTCGACATCCACACCCTCGAGAATGATGAGAGGTTAATTGTTGGATATGTCCCGAAGTTCGATCTTGGAGTAAGTAGCGTTTCGAGATTCTGCGTGCTGCCTCTCAGCTTCCACCGCCATCGACACATAGCCGACGAAAGGAGCAAGGACATTTGATCGGACTCGATGATGCTGTAACTAAATAGCTTGGTTAGCGTTTACTTATCACTTGGAGAGCGAAGTGGAAGGTTGTAAATAGACGCACCCAAGGAATATCGTCAAGGCGGAGGATGTTTCGCCATCTGGGCTCAAGGTCATTGGAGTCCACCGCAAGTGTTCCTAAGACATCGCTCCGCGGGCGCGACTTCATGCGAAGACCTTGGCTGATACGCGATTTATGCCAATATTCGGTTTCGTGGTTCCAGGGATAGGGAGGGAGGTCCGAGAGCACTTTTGGTTTGGGCGCCTTTTTTGATAAGTTTACGGCCGACATGTCAAGGTAGCATCCCTTCATGAACAACTCAGAGGCCAACTTCAGCATGCTCATGACAGCATTTTCCTTTCTGACAAGAGTACAGCTATATCCTATCTTCTGTTTTGTCTTCGGAGCGGCACCGAGAATATCTCTGATAGGTCCCTTCAGAGCTGAGTGAGGTCCTATCTCAATCAGATGAGTAAGTGAATCTTGTAGTGTTAATCCTTCTTGGTCCAGAGAACAGCAATTGAGAAGCGAGCTGGCAAATTCTACGGGCGACTTTAGATTGCTCACCCAGTAGGAGCTCCCTAGGGCGAGGGTGCTTGTTTTCCTTCCCATTAAAGAGGAAAAGAACTGTACACTCTTCGAAGAGGCCGGCTTGAAAACTCCAATTGCTTTTCGATATGATTCAGCGACAAGATCCATGTGAGGCGAGTGATACGCAACATCCACCAGAAGTTTTCGAGTGAAGAGGTTTTTCTTCTGGGCAGCGGATTGCAGCTTGTCTATAGCGCTGGCGTCACCTGATGCAGTGACACTGGAAGGGCTGTTGATACAAGCAACCACGACTTAACCCTTTTCGAGCTCCTCTATCATGGAAGCCGCGTTTTCCGGACTAGCACCAATAGCCAACATTGCTCCTTTCATTTTTGGGTAATTGTCCTTCAATTTTGCAACGACTGTACCTCTGTAGTATGCGATGGACAAACATGACTCGAAAGTCAGCGCGCCAGCTGCGTACGCAGCCGCAATCTCGCCACTGGATTGACCAGTCACAGAGTGAGGCCGAACACCCCACGAATGGAGCAGTTGCACCAGTGCTAATTGAATAGCGGTGCAAGCTGGCTGGCTAATGTGAGCCTGCTGGACTAAAGATACTTTTGTATCCTCGTACAATATATCTAGGTCAGCTGATTAGCCATATTCCGTTTGCAAATCAGAAACTGCACGAACCGATGAGAGACCACGAAGCTCCGAGAGTGGCCAAATGTTTATCTGCAGCTGCGATGGCTGATGAGAATATTGGGTATGTTTGTAACAGCTGTCGCCCCATGCCCTGCCAATTCGCACCTTGACCGGTGAATACGAACCTTAGTTTTGGCACTTTTGTAGTTCGGGTTGGCGCGTGCTCACGAGACTCCAGCTCTCCTATCGGGTCTTCTGCTGTCAGTGCGGGCAGCGCGATTTTCCATGGTAGCAAAGATCGCCGTTGACCAAGAGTGAAAGCCAGATTGCGCATCAAATCCGTTGATGGTTCCCCTCTTCGCTTTTCGAGATATGTTTTTAGAGCATGCATCTGGGACTTCACTGTAGTCTCGTCATTAGCGGTCAGGATGAAAAGATAAGCGGCAGCGCCAGGACCATCTGAAGCGCTAGGTACCCAATCCCCGTTCTGGCGATGGTTGCCATTGGACAAAGAACTGCTCTGAGATCGATCGCTGAACCCTGAAGCCTTTTCTAGTATGGCGTGAGCGTTGCTTCCACCGAGACCTAAGTTGTTGACAGAAGCTCTTCACGCCGGGACTTGCCCATTCTGGGGCCGATGTAGGTACCTTCACCCAGTCAGACAACAGTCCAAAGTATGTGTACCTTTGATCTGATCATAACGTTTTGAAGATATAATCGCATAGGTTTGTGATAACATTGACGGTATCCGGACCACGGAATCAATACGTACTTTCAAGGTCTGACCCAGTGAACTGATCTTGGGATTCGGTGTCTCAAAATTGGCGTTAGGTAAGATAACCTGATTCTCCAGCATCATTGCTGCTTTAATGATCGAGAATATACCGCTTACGCCCTTGAGATGGCCGAAGTTTGACTTGGCGGATCCAATGAAGACAGGACTGTCAGGGCTTGCCTTTTGGCCGATCGTAGCTGCGAAAGCGGCCGCTTCGAGAGGATCTCCGATCGTCGTCCCTGTCCCATGAGCTTCAACAAATTTAGTGTCAGTTGGGTCGAGGCCAGCAGAATCATAGACGGAACGAATCAACGCCGCTTGCGCATCGGTAATTGGCAATGTGATGCCCATAGTCCTTCCGTCTTGATTCATACCAGTGTTCCGGATGATTGCCCGTATGTTGTCACCAGAATTGATCGCGGCTTGCAGAGGCTTCAAAACAACAACCGAAGTTCCTTCACCGGGTCCAAATCCTCCAGAGACGCGTTCATCAAAAGGGAAGCACTTCCCTTCTGCAGAATAAAACCTGAGTTAATCAGCAAGTGTGAAAGAAGACATCGGTTTCCAAATATTGTTCTGTAGCGATGCATGTGACCCATGAGCCCAGTGACCATCCTCTTTATTGCACACATACGTAATACTCAAGATATAGCCGCAATAATAGAATGCGCCAGAGATATCATAACTCACTCATGAACGTGCACTCCTTCGACATACGTTCCGGATAATCACTCCACATCAACCAAACCATCACCCCAGAAAATAGAACACCATAGCGTCGTTTCTTCTGCACTGCTGTTACCTAAGCACAATTCCCCAAGTACTCTTGATGGTCGCAGACCGTTGCGAATCCGACGTTATCCGAGATCTGACTACCTTAACTGTGCCACCCTCTGTATCATCCCTAGGATCATATTCACTCCCGCCACAATATGACAATGGCGCTGGATCTCAAATGAATCTTCCAGCTCATCTAATGAATTAGGCTTCTATGTGGCTCCCTAATACAGCAGATTGGCGAGGATATTCAGGCGCCATGCGCCACTGATGGCTGCCCTCAACCAGCGGTCCAGCGATAGGGAGTTCGGCGCTTGCAAACCTATTAGACCACCCCCTGATCCCATGTTCAAACTTACTCCATCGGGCTACCGATTCAACAATTGCTTTATACGACAGATTGGAAGGACGGACGGCGGCTATTGTAAGAACGCTCGAAATGCATCTCCTTCCTGTTATTGTCGGATCTTGTGCGTATCAAGGCAAGACCAGGGGAAATATCCACCTTCGATGTCTGTGGGTCATAAGAGTCTATTCCGCGAGATCACGAGATAGGCATTTTAAATATCCATCAAGCGGCAAGTACCGTGTGTATTCAGTTTGCCTTTTCCTTTCTCAGTAGACACGGCCAACTCTCATTCTCTGAAAATCGTGACCGCAACTTGCTCCTTTGCAGTGCTTGCGATCATTCATCAAGATATCCTAGCTTTCGAGGTACTAGCCTTGGTGGCTTCGTTTCGTACGCAGCATAACAATGGATTAGTCCAAGCGTGTTCGCCATTCCTCTCCAAATCCAGTGATTTACTGTTCGACAAGCTTCCGCCTCACACCGGTGGGCGAAAGTCACCCAAAAATCTGTCAACCAGTGGCAGAACCGGGTGATCGGGCTAGCCACATGCCATTGTGAAAGAGTATGTACATATGATGGCCGCAATATTATATAGATTCGCCCTTGTCGTCTTTGCTTTCCAAGGCAAAACCAACGTCTTCAAAAAAAAAAAAAAAAAAAAAGCAGAATCCTACACCCATCTTCAAACACACACCGCGCCCACAACAATGAAAGCACCAACCCTGATCCTCTTCCTCGCCGCCTTGGCCGCTCCAAGCCTCTCGATGCGAATAAGGCACTCACCACCCACATCGAGTACAGCGTCCCCTCCTCTCCTCCCAGCAACGTGATCATCTATCTCATCGCTAATCCCCCATCCATCACAGCTCCCTCGACAACCCCAAACTCCTCATCCAAACACGTCCATCTCAGCCCCGGCAGCGGCGGCACCATGACGTGCGCCAGGCTCGAAGCAAAGCACGAATACTACATGGAGCAAGTCAAAGAGCTCAAGAAGCAAAATGTTACGGTGCCGGCGTACTTGGCTGGATATGCGTCTGCTGCCGGCGACTCGTTGCGGACGTTGGGATGTCCGGTTAAGAGCGGATCGACGGGTTCGGGGGGGAGTTCGTCGGAATGAGATGGAGCGGGCATTCGGATTGGGATTTTGGGGGTATAGGATGCAATCGTTTGAGTAGAAGGGGGGGTTTTCGGGTTATTGGAATTGCTCACTAAGAAATTGGCATACAGGTTTGAGACAGAGAAGCAGGCTGAGTTGGTATAGAAATTCCTTTATTTTGTTGAGCATAAGCCATAACAAATTTTCGTATACTTCATCCTTGAATTGCATTTATACGCTAATTATATGGAACCCTCATCAAGTCATCCGTTATACAGCCGTCACAAGCTCGATAGACTTGGGACTTCAACCCCAAAGCTAACACTCCTATTCATAAATAATCGTTCATCATCCAGAAACATCGGTTTCTGTAAAGAAATCATTTGTTGGTTTCAAAGGCACATTCGCCCTTGCTACTGCTTGTGACTAGCTTACTCTTACTGCTACTACATCTCATAGTCCTAGAGCAGAAAGCGATCATGAAGGAGACTACGTCAGATTCACATCGATTGGTTTCTTCTCCCAAACCCCGAATGTCTTTAGCTTTGCAAAATCCAAACTCGATGAGCCAATGAGGAGACTCAAATAGTATTCCAGATTAGTCGTGCGAAGATCAAGCGCGGCAGCCGGTGATTCCCAAAAGAGTTGACGCTGTTGTCTCACTACCAGTGACAATCATGACATCGGACGCCTCCACAATTTCCTCAACTTTCATTCCCTTCTCATTATTATGTTTCAGAACTTCAGGGAGAAAGTCAGCCTATCGAATTTAAGATCCAACCTGTGGCGAACCTTTTCATCGATGAATTGGGCCTGCTTAATCATTTCGTCGACCAAACTGTGAGTACCCGATTTTGCAGGACCATCGGCCGGCGGGATTGTACTGCATCGCAAGGTCAAGGGTGGCAGCCTCAAATTGACTAGTGATCGTTCCGAACCAAGCGTGAAGTTTCACGGTTTCAAGCAATTGAAGGGTTTCCTAAATCTGAGGTCGCTGACGATATCAATGGTTGTAAGATTGTACCATGTGGTTCTATTGAGAGCAAAGCCTTTCGCTCAACCCGACGTCTTTTTGGAGTTGGTCGATGAGTAGATCGACGTACGATTGGGTTGATGGCTCCTGCTCCGTCAATGCCTTTTCCGAGAAGGAGTGTAAGAATTGCTTGCGAATACGAAAACGATCGGCGTCACTGGCATATAAGATCTGGTTAGGCTTCTTGGAAGGTCCTAGTCTAACGAGCCTGGGTATAGAATCCCATACCATTGACTTGGGAAGTTCTGGTAGCCATCGCGAAAGGCAGACTCATTGGTAAATAATAGCTCGTCAGGTGCTTACGGGATATTTCGCCGTCCTTTGCGTGAAAGTGTTTGTTTCGATGAGCGAGGTCGCCTTTGACCACTAAGATGATGAAGGGTAGGCGACATGCAGTCCAAAGCTTAGGTCCAGGGAACCGGGCGAGAGGGTGGAAGAAAACGTTGTAGATGCCCAGTCCAGCCCAATACTAAAAATCTGTGAGCATACTGACGGATCAAGTCTGATCTTATCCTTGATGAAAAGGATACATGGTGTCGTCCCAAACTGAATTGAATCCCAACGAGCAGCAAGACCAAGCTTGGAAGCCAAGAGAGCATCACTGCCAGGGCTTCTGCGAACGAAGCCATCTGTTAAAGCTCGTTTGCGTGTTCAAGTGAAACAAATTAGGCATAATTAGTGTTACGGTGTGTAAGGATAACGGGCAAAGTAGATGGGATGGTATTTTCAGTCCCCACAATATATATCTATCCCACAAGCAGCTGTTGGCGCGCTGCTCGAGATAACCACCATTCGCGAAGAGGGGAGCTGATGAATAATATAATCTAGAAAAGCATTTGCTGCAGTTGCTGCATAAGGCAGAATAACCAGCCAGACTGCAACATAAGATACATGAAACAGCATCGAGGACAGCCATACACATAGGGGCGAGGTGTGCTAACAAAGCCGCCGACCACAAATATTCTCCAATGACCGCACATCTGTGGTGACAAAAACGGCATGCTCTATGTCAGACAGTTTAAACCAAAGTACTTGCGCGCTGGTTCAAGTACACCTGTATTACCGGTATGATACGAGCCGGAGTGATCCTCCCAGCTCGCAAGAACATCAAGACCTCTTAGACTAGATATCTTAACAAGGTTCTTCAGACGCACTGCATTCAAGTTCTTTTACCGCGCCATTTTTGCCATTGATGGTTAGTTGTAGCAAGGAACAAACAATTGCAAAGAGACCTTGCAATAAATTGAACAAGTTGTCGACAGACCTTCGGACATATCGGACGTTAGAAGACGCTCTTAGGGCTGAGCCCTGGATCTAATCTCGATCTAAGCCAAATACTGAAACATGACTGGGCCACCTGGGGCTGCCCAGACACTTTGGATTACCCTTCACATTCGATTTGGTTGATTTAGATTGTCAACATGTCCTCGCTTGATGAGCTGTTCAAGGTACGCCATAAGAAGAATCACTGCTCGAAGTGCTCAACTTCGGTAGAAACCATCAGCGCAAAGCAACAAACGAAAGCTCGAGATCAATGGACGCGATGCCGGTGAATTTGGGTTGAGGGTTCTCGCAGACTGTACTGATATGTTCACAGGTGCCGCATACAAAGCAACAAAGATAAATGTAAATGGAGATGTCAAGACCAACGCGAGAGCCACCGTGGAAAATGAGGGTGAAGAAGACGACGACGACGTAGTTGCAGGCCCTGAACTGCCACCAGATGGAGAGGAGCAGCTACCTGATGACGAGGATGATGAAGAAGGCAGGTTTTTCGGAGGTGGCCTTACAAAGAACACAGCGGCTGTGATGAATTTCATCGATGAGCAGGACAATGATGAGACTGTACGCTTGGGCGCCCATTCTGTTGAATTGGAAGCAAAGCTGATAGGCTCTACACAGAAACCCGAGAAGATCGATATTTCCTGGTTAAGGAAGCTGGCGTTAAATTTCGAAAAGAGGATATCCAAGAATGCAGAGCTACGAGCCAAGTTCGATGACAAGCCGGAAAAGTATGTGCAAGGCCTCTACACATCGTGGTGAGCCTATTCTGATAATTCCTGTCAGGTTCATGGGCTCAGAAGCAGATTTGGATGCAGATATAAAAGCGCTCTCCATCCTCTCCGAACACCCTGAGCTCTACGAAGAATTTGCGAAGCTTGGCTGTCTCTCCTCTCTCGTCTCCCTAATGTCTCATGACAATACAGACATCGCGATTGACGCTATCGAGATCATCGACGAGCTCACAGATGAGGACGTGGAAGCAGAGCAAGAGCAATGGGACGCGCTAGTCGATGCGATGCTGAAAGCCGATCTCCTAAATCTCCTATACGAGAACATATCGCGTTTAAATGAGGACATCGAGTCCGACCGTGCAGGCATATACCACGTCCTCAGTGTCCTCGAAAACCTTTCGTCCCGCCCCTCCATTACCACCACTCTCGGCCAGAAGACTCAGTTCCTTCCCTGGCTTCTCTCAAGAATCCGCAAATCAGAACCCACGGTCTCGCAAAACAAACAGTATGCCGCCGAAATTCTCGCTATCTTTCTCCAGTCATCTTCCGAGAATTGTACCGAGATAATATCCCTTGACGGGATAGATACAATCTTACAACTCCTTAGCCCTTACCGTAAGCGTGATCCAACGAAAGGCACCGAAGAGGAAGAATACATGGCCAACCTTTTCGACTGTATGATCTGCCTTGTCGATCCCGTTGGTGGAAAAGCCAAATTTATAGAAGCTGAAGGTATCGAGCTCTGTCTCATCATGTTACGAGAAGGTAAAATGAGCAAGCCAGGCGCCCTACGACTGCTCAATCATGCACTGGGAGGACCAGAGGGTGCATCATGCTGTGAGAAGCTTGTGGAGGCGGCGGGCTTGAAGCCAACATTTGGACTATTCATGAAGAAACAGGACAAAGAAAACACGGAGCATCTGTTGGGGATATTCGCGTCCATGTTGCGCTCACTTCCTGCCAATGAGGCTCCAAGAATACGCCTGCTTGCTAAGTTTGTGGAGAAAGACTATCAGGCTTGCGATCGTCTAGTCAAGCTCAGGCACGAATACTCATCAAAAGTGGCGTTGATTGACAAAGAGATCCAGCAAGAGAGAGCAAGACTTGATACCGAGGAATCAAATGAAAGAGCCGATGAGTGGTTCAGCAGACGGCTGGATGCCGGGCTTTACGTTCTGCAGACTGTCGATGTCATACTAGCATGGCTGATAGCTGAAGATGATGGAACTCGGCGGAAGATTCAAGCTCTGCTTGATCACGATGATGCTTTGAAGGCCATAACGGCTACGTTACAAGGTTGGTCCTTCATGTAAGTCGAAGGTGGATGAAGGCTGATTGAACTCGCAGAACAAGTCGACATCATGAACGCAAACTCCGAGGACCAAGATCCACTACTGAAGGATATGCTCACCACACTTATTGAACATCTAATCTAAGCATCAATCATACATATCGTAACGTTCACCGATTTCATCGCAGACACGTGTAACAGGGTACCTCTAGCGCCAGTGTGCAATCGCTGAGCAAACGGCAAATGATCTCTTACATGCGCTACAGAACCCCCATTCTGTCTCCCCTCGAAGCCAAATCCTTTCTCATCACCAACTCTACCGGTTTCGGCCTTCCTCTTCCTTGATCAATGTCACCGCTCAATTCAAGCTTAAGCACTCTCTCCTTGTCCCCACACCTCCTTGTTCCTTCCAGCTCTGGTCCTGCATCTCCCATGCCCATCCACAGCGTATCGCCGCTCCTCTTGATTGAGCTGGGACTTATACATTTTTCACTCCATGGCGGATCTCCCTCTTTTACAAAGTCTAACAATTGATTCCGCTGCACCTTCAATTGTTCCACATTTAGCTCCTCTCCCTCACCCCTCTCGGGTCGTGGCGGTCTCAAGAAATCGGCGACGAGTGATAAGAGAAAGAACTGCGGTGGGAACAATACGCACTCTCCCCTCAGCGCGGATTCGACCCACTCCCCAGCCCAGGCGAATTTTGCTGCTGTATGCTCGACGCCGCCATCCGGTGTTGGAATGTGCATATTCGCATGTTTCCCCAGCTCTAGTCCAGATTCGAGGGGCAAAAAATACAGGTACATCTGCGTTGAATAGCGTTTCGGAACGTACGCTGGTGTCAGCCAGCGCGTGAACGGCACCAACCCCTCGATATCCATCCGCCCTCCTTTTTGTGCGACCCATTCCGCAAACGGGATCTTCTCGGCGTGCACTGCCTTCCTTGCCTCATCTCGCTCCTGCTCAGTCAGCTCCAGTAGCTCCTCCGGCTTCTCTTGCTTCCGAGCCAACAGTATTCCGCTCTCTTCAAAGCATTCCCGTATAGCGGCATGCCGATAGGGCAGGCTGTCTTCGTGATGACTGGGGTCCGAAGGCGGCGGTAGTTGGCCGTCCTGGGGCGAGCAATGGCCCCCGGGGAAGACGTGGGCGGAGGCGAAGGTCGACGAAGAAGATACGCGGTGGAGGAGCAGGATATGGTTGGCTGGAGAAATGAGGAGGATACTGGCGCTGGGATTTGCGGGCGGAAGCTCTTTCGAGGACTTTGAAGATAATCTTTGTATTAATGATTGCTTCTTGGGGAAGGTGCCTCTCATGGCGGCTATGAAGAAGTCAATGTCCCTGCGTCTACGGAACATATGCGTGGGGGGTCAACGGTTGTGATATGCCGATGTGTAATCCGCAGCGAAGGAATGACCTTGTGCGTTCAGAAATTTGCAAAGATTCAAGGGAGTAGAAGGTGGTTCTTGGGCCAATGAAAGTCCGAGCCTTGAATTCAGGAAGTAAATCGTCAATAGATTGAGCTTCACGACGGCAACGACAGAGCCGAGGCTAGCCGTTCGCCCGCGCTCTCTTTAGAACTGCTGCCGAGGTTGCGCATCACCTACTCGCGTTTGTGAAAGACTTGCACGACACCCATCGCCGACAACCTTCATTGAGGGTATATCACTCTGCGAAGATGTTGTCCCCGCGTCGGGCAATCTTTTAAAGCCTCTCGCCCTCCGCACGATCCTTCAATTGGGTTTGCTGCCTTCGCTATTGACCACAATGTCCCAGCCTGCCACGTCTGTTGTCGATCGAGTCCGCTCAGCAAATTCGCCGATGACTCAGTCAACTGAGGTATGCACATAGTACAACGAGTAATTGCTAAGCGTGGCACACCAGACAGGTCTTGCATGAGTCCGCCGTGAGTTTGGGGGGTATAGTCAAATTGACAGGGCTATTGCAAAATGGCGAGATACATGCGAGATGCGCGGTATATAGGAAACCTCGAAGTGTGGGAAAATATCGGAGGCGGGCCTATGAGGGGGTTTTCTGTGGGGAGGCCTTGGTTATAGGGCTCTTGAAGTGCATGATGGACGACCAAGGTCTGGAGATCCAGGAAGTAGCGTCGAGTGAGGTCGATTGTCCGTCACTAACAGCATTCATTTCACTTTCTATTAGTTCAGTACAAGAGACGACTTTGGGTTCACCTTTCTCTGCCTTACGCTCCCAGACTTTTCTATACTTCAGAATCCCTTCCCCCCCCCGGAGCTAAATTACATCAAAATACCGGCATTAGCATATACCACGAAATTGGCTCCGGAGCTGCACTGCCACCATTCAAGTGCTGAATCCTCCCAACCATGTGATGCTCAAACCCTCCAATCGCTAATTTCACGACTTGCTCAAAGCTAAAGGTTTGAGCAAATGATAGTGGGGTGGCGAGACAGGCTTTGCGGTTTGCGTGAGGACTTTCATGTTGTGATGAACGTTGTTGTCTACACGTGAAGACAGACTATGAGCACAGAGATTTACTCCGAGTCGGATGGTCCTACGATGGTCTTGCACTAGGCATATGGTCCAGAAAGACTACGAAGGCTACGAAGTGGGCGACGGACACATCTTATGCCACCAACATGACAAATTGAATGCCATGGACCCATGCAGGTTTGACGTCCTATGTGACCAAGGACGAGGACGTTGCATTAATCTCGGTGAGGATACGGACCCCGCAATCTTACCAAAGAAGCCATATCAAAGCTTAAGGCAAAGGCCGGATGGTTCCACCAAGAAATCTGGTGTATGACATGCAGCAAGCTGCTCACTTTGTCTCAGAGGAGAACTCGAACACAGAAATCTGGGCTTCGAGCTATGGCACATCTGGGCGGCGCGTCCGATAAATTCTACGGAGAAAACTCGTCACTGCCCTGCATTCTCCCTCAAGCGGACATTTAACGTGTGCAACCGGCTTTGGCCCTTCACGAAAATCCAATGTATATGAAGAATAGGTGTGCCTCCGAGGCTGTCAGCATAAGACGAGAGAACGTGCATCGAGTGCAATGTTGGCCAAGGGCTCTAAGATCTTTAATAGCAATTGAGAAAATTGCTGACTCCCTAATTACAGCAGGCAGGGAGGGAGGCGGTGCCGGAGGAGGAGGAGCATGAGGAGGCTTGTTTCACTGAAGCCTGAGAAAGGGCAACCATTGCCTGTGGCGAAAGAAAGTAAGGTAATCTTGTATTTTCACCTTCTATCCACCAATCAGTCGTCAGCGATATCCGTAGAAAGCTACCTGTGCCTGCCTACCTGTTTCAAATAGGGGAGAGCCTTGCCAGAGCCACATCTTTGTCTTACCCGCGCCTTGTTTCTTCTAAAATGCTACTCATTAGCCTGATAGTCTATAAATCTCCCACATAGCAGCAAAAGCTCTCTTTCGAGATTCCAATTCACAATAGAACACCGTCTCATCCCTTCGAGAGCTCCCACCCGCCGCCACCTCGCCGAAGCAAAAATGGCCTCTCTCTTGTTGCTCCCCAAGAGCTGCACTCACAAACTATCAAACACCTCGAACCGTTCCCCAGCACCATGCTCTTACGACTCACAAGCAGATATTTCTACAACCTCATCCAACCCCTCAGCGACGAAAAATTGAGCCGTCTGGAATACAAAGTCTACTGCATTGAGCACGACCTCCGCTACTGCGCAGACTGCCACCGTCTTCGCCCGGGCCACAATTTCATGCCAAATGACCCTTTTCTCGCATCGTTTCAAGAGCGGAATATCTGCATCGAATGCGGTATGCATAATGAGAGCTATCGCTACCCTCACGGGACGGTGTTCAAATCGAAGGCGCACGCGAGGGTCATGTGTGAAGACTGTTCAGACCTGCCCAAAGACAGCCTACGCCGTCATGAAGATCTCTGTCAAGAATGCTGGAGGGAATTGGAGCAGTTGCATGGGAGTTTTCCGTGGTGGAAGGAAGGCCTTAGCGGGGAGGAGGTCCTAAGTCATCAAGCGAAGTTGTTTCAGAGTACGGCGAGGTTGCATCACCAAGCGTATTGCAGGAAATCCTGGAGAGGGTTCCGGGGTTGCGACTCGCTGATGTAGGGGCTGCAAAAAGGAGGGGGGGGGGTAGCTGATAAGAGAGTGTACAGCATGCAATGGCATGTCAAGCAATGAAAAAATGCCCTGGTCACAACAACTTCAGTACCTTCCCAACAGAGATTCTCCAATCGAGAAGCTGTGTGGGTGTAATGGTACCGCGTTAGTGCTTAGCGTTTGGACATCAGTCGGTCATTTTGCCTCATGGGTGGGAGAATCGAGTCCGGCCCTCAGTAACGTGGAGGGAATGATCGATGGCTTGTGGAGTCGATCTGAAAGCACAGGACCGTGGATTACACCGCGAAAGGGTCCTTGACCGGCCCCTCATTCGTAACCAAGAATATCTTGATGGCGGTAGTTGTAGGAAAAAAAAATCCCATTTGATTCTCCCTCTTGGGCATAGAAACATCGAGTTGTTCGACAGTAAATCCATTCTTCTCTGCTGCTTGGTCAGAGCTTTGAGATCACGGACTGAGTAAATGAATCCTCTCCGCTCACCACATGCGATAGTAAATGCATCCAATGTTTGCTCATTTCGGACTGTCGCAGAGATCAAGAACTTGGGTTTCCCTAGTTCGAATAGATCTCTCATAGTAGCGATCAGTGAAGGAATAGTTTTGAGGTCATAAGTCTAGATAGTAAGTCAGCCTTCCTTGTTCGTCAACGAAATAAGAATACATCTCGATGAAGAGCTATGGGCTCATGTAAGCTTTACAGTCTTAAGACTCGAGTAGAGGGCCTGATGATACTAAATCGTGGAAGTGGGCTCACTCACCACATCAGCTCCAAGGACCAGATCGAAGGAGCGCCTATCCTTACGACAGTCAGCAACTCCACCAATAAGGGCATGACCCCATTCTAGAATAGATGTCTGAATCAGTTCGCTGCCTTCTAGCCCATTCAGATTTAGATTCGCCTTGAGGTCGCTGATGACCATTTGACTGCCATCTGTAACCAGCACGCGCTGAGCACCTAGATGTTTCGCGCAGAATATAGACAAAAGGCCTGTACCTGCGCCGAGCTCAAGAACAGTTTTCCCAGTGATTAAGTGGATTCCTTTGGGAGATGAGAGGTAAGTTCCTAAGAACAAAGCTGCTTCCCAAGTACGGAATCCAGTGGTTCCAGAAGAAGCGAGTAACGAAGGAGCTTCCAGCAGAGTGATCTGAGCCGCATTTTGACCAGGAATGGGCGCCGTATAAGTCACGTAGCTCTTCTCCTGTGCTGATGCGCTTGCAGATGGCAAGGCTTGGCCCACGTACTGTGCCAGACACCCGGATATATCATCTGAGATCTCCTACTCGTGATAAGGGAGGACATATTAGTAGAGGAGCCATAGGGAAATCCTGCTAAAACGGAAGAGACAAAAACAGCGCAGAGCAAACTTTGTTAAAGTATTGTAAAGAGAAAGCCTACATCTTCCTCTGGGTCCTCAATTGCGTCTTCCAAGGCTTTGACAAGTCTTTTGAGGACACGAAACCTGTAACGCTCAGGCGGTGCGTAAATGATGTTCGATTCATCGAACATGTCATTGTATATCTGAGCCTGTATATCTGGCAATTTAAGAACCTCTTTGTGAGGGAGCGCAAGTTCTTCCGGGTCAGTAAGCTGCAGGTACTGCCTCTTAAGCAGCTCCACGGGTGCAATAGTGTTCATATCAGAAGTCCCAGCCAGTGTTTTATAGAAACTGGTCACATTCTGTGTCTCTTTCAAGTCCAGCGTAACAAACTGACGCTGACCTTAAGATTGCGAGGATCGAGGGTTGAGGATGCCGTGGATGCCAGTCGTGCCAGTATATATTGGACTAGAGACAAACAGGCTAGCCTCAAGCTAAGCGACACCTTATTTTGCACACGCAAATTACGGTACAGATGGATCTGCTCGACGTTGTCCGACCATTGCAAGATCCAGCGACACACTCTCTGTCAGTCACTGCATGTATACCTACGGTGTTGAGGATCATCGCTAACGGAACGATACAGCCAGCAATCATGGCAGATCGAGAGCAGCCCGTTACGCTACGCACGCGCAAATTCATCCGCAATTCTCTCCTCGGTCGAAAGCAGATGGTCGTGTGAGTGCTCCTACCTCGCAGCGATACCCTTTCTTTCCACAGGTCTCCTTCAAGTCCTCCATAGGCTGAGTTCTAATATTCTCTGTCCTACAGTGATGTCCTCCATCCCAACCGCGCCAACGTCTCCAAGGACGAACTCCGCCAAAAGCTCGCGGAGCTCTACAAAGCCAACAAAGACCAAGTATCCTGCTTCGGTTTCCGCACACAATACGGCGGAGGCAAGTCGACCGGATTCGCTCTGATATATGACAGCCACGAGGTGATGAAGAAGTTTGAGCCGCATTATCGGTTGGTGAGGTATGGGGCGGCTACAAAGATTGAGAAGGCTAGCAGGCAACAGCGTACGTATAACCCTCTATACAAGATGAGATGGGAGGTTGTGTTTAGTGATGGGGCCTGGTGGTCGACATTGTTTGCTGACTGCGTGGGGATGGATAGGCAAGCAACGCAAGAACCGAGCCAAGACTGTACGGGGGACGGCCAAGGGGAAAGCGGCGGCATCGAAGGACAAGAAGAAGTAAGGGATGTTGAGTGTGTGCTGGTTCGTACTGGTCCGGAAGAAGATGGCGAAGCATGCTTGTGTGTACCTACATCATGTAGTCGCATTATGTGGCGCATAGGGAATACAAGATGTTCTAGCTACTTGTTGATGATTCCGGGTGCGAGGTTACTTGAATGTGTCCATTAATCTATCAAAGAATCTAGTACAACACCAACGAAGGCCCTCAAGCGTCATGGGTTCCCCCTCTATTCCAACGGTGATAAAACAGCCTTCTGGTTAAACAGAAGGCGAAAATTGCTGACAGAATTCTGCTAGACAAGCTCTACCCGCACGCGGAGAATGTCATAATCGGAGATGGATCGATCCAATAGACCTGAATATTTGCCTTCTTCAATCATGCATATGCTGAAAGCTCTACAAGCTCGACCACAATGCGAGACTGGTGCAGGCCATACATAAGTAGGATGCACGGGTGACGACTTGAAGGGATCCATGCCTCCATCAGACCGACGAATTGTCTCAGCGCTTTCCATCAGGCCTACGACCATGGCCGTTCGGCTTGAGCACCCTGGAAGAATGCTTCCCACTCCCTTCGAAGGAATTTTTGAGCAGATCGTAAGATGGCGAACGTCGAGGCTGAGGTTGAAGGATTCGAGGACGGCCATGTGGGTCGTAAACGTTCCCGTTTCTTATCGCCATCCCGGGTTCGAGCGCTCTATCTGGCGCATGAGAGCCTCTGTGCCCACCATAACCATTGAAAGGCGAATTGAGGCTCGGGAGCTGACTGTTGGAAGCGGACGTTGGGCTGGCGGCATAGCCTCCGACGCTACTCGAGGTTGAGGTCTCCATAGCGTGGAAGCCAGAAGTGTTTTCGCTCGATACCCTCGGCGACGTTTGGGTCATAGGGATATAGCTGAATGTCGGCATCTCTTGGGTTTCGCTAGGTGATGACGACCGAGTGCTACTGGCTTGACCTGTGGCACTGGTCGCGTCTTGGGACGCCGAGCTGGCTGATTCTTGGCTAGTCCCTGTCTCAATGTGTTGTTGGTACAAGCCAGCATCTCCGTCGCTCCCCTGCATGGATCCACTACTGCTGTCGAATGAGGAGTGGATATTCATTGGATCAGGAAGCGTCCTGTTGCCACCATGAGCTGGCAAATGGGTGACGAGCGGAGACAAACCAGGAAATATCGAGGATCCCTCTGCCGCCACATTTGGGACCGAAGTATTCGAGGATGTTACGTAAGAGATTGTTGATGTTTCATATCTTGAAGGATCTTGTTCATAGAGCAGAGTATGAGAGGTTGGTCTACCGTTTGACGGCAATTGGTTCCACTGCTGAGAATAATCGAGGGCGGGATAATTTGGTGTGGGCCCTTGTGACATTTGCAGAGGGGGGCCATGAGTGGACCTCTGCACGTCGTACTGACCATTATAGCTGGTAGGGTAACTGGTCGCAAAGGGAGGGCGAGCCTGCGCAGTCGAGTATGGCACACTGGAGAGGTCAGCAAGCGCTTCGATTCTCCGAGGGATTGGCTTACCTTGGACCTGCGTAAGGGTTTGGCACATGTTGGGAGACATGGCTGACATTGGCAAGAGCGTACTGGCTTGGATCGGTTGTGATCCGAGTCATGTAATTGCCCGGAGCAGGTGCTGAGTAGGGCCATTCCGAGTCATTAGACCCTTGCAATGGGATCTCTTCTATATGATGAGAGTTCACCTGATTCATGCTAAGGTCAACAGAAGAACCTGAGCAGTGGACGTTCATGCTCACCCTCAGATAGTGGCATGAGCTTCGTGGCGCCCCAGCTGACTGACAAGCCTCGCAGCCGTTACCATCGTGTAGATCACCGGTACATTTGATCTTCCTCTTGCGGCAACGTGCACACTGTCCATCACAAGTCAGCCTTCTTCGGTACCAGACCAGGCTGTAGGAGTTGTCATGGAGAACGTACCGCTACACTGTTCCGCTTTCTCGCCTTTATGTCCCCTCGTGGAGCCCTAGGCTCATCACTCTCATTGCCATCGTGGTAAGATCTTGTATTGCCACGACAGGTTATCGGCCTCTGCTGAGCCATGACCTCGTTTGGGCGGCGGTAGGTGCTGAACTTCCGGGCTATCCCGTAATAAACACGGGTCTTTACCGTGTGTACTCGACTCTGGGCTCAAATCGGAGTGGACGGGCAGTGGTGTCAGGCTCTGACTTGTCGTTATTTCTAGAGCGAGAGTCCCAGCGAAAACAATTCTTCCGTGGAGAAATGACACCCTTTTAGCGGCGTTGCTTCCCGGTGCGACTTTGGACTGTTCGACAGAGGCGGTGAAGTGCTGGATGAGTAGTGAACGATATAGAGAGAGAAACTGGGAATGATGCCTTACTTTAAGTAAACCACGGATATCTAAATTGCAGAGGCAGAGACAAAGCCTGCTACAATCATTCTACTGCAGGAGGACCAATTCGTCTCTAGACCAATGCACAAGTGAAACGACCTGTGGAATGCTCCTTCACAGGCAAGAGTGAAGTTTTTTACAGACGAGGAATAGCGGCTTCAGCTCTGCGCCTTACGTGCTATTCATCCCGGTGGGTCTTCAACGTGCACGGTTTCTTGCAGCCAGTGACATACAGGAGACGGGAGTGAGCGTCGATTATCTGCAAGATTCAATCGGAAGCTAAGGTTCCGGTAGACGCTTCGGCCGCAAGAAAGATATGAGAGTTAAGTATTCTCGATGCGACTCTGTTCGGAGGAATCTAACCTCGGTTAGCTCAGACGACAGCGCCAGAGAATAAAAACAGCCAATGCTTGGACGATCTCGATTCTGCTTCCGAAAATACCTTTGTGCATCGGTACGGTCAAAGGTAGAGCGAAACGGCAGAGCGAAACTATCCACAGCTTACTGCTGGAAAATCTGTAGGATCTCTCCCCCTCTCTCTCTTACACATAGCAAGCTTCTGATTGCCTACCGCGGTAGCTCGTTGTATTTTGTGATAGGTGGGCCATCATTTGGAAGGAAGATCAAATATGATGTGGAAATGTGTGTTGCGTGATTGCTTAAGGTAATCATTGTTTGATGGTGGCAGTAAGGCAAACTGCTTCGATCCGACTCGGCAGCACCATTTCCTTTTCTTCACACCAAGTGCTAAGCAACCGCCTAAAATTATTTGGGTGTGAACAAATTCTATTATGAGGGAGTCTCACAGTGTGTGAGCACAGGATTCTTGCCAGTTGCTCAAACCGCCTACCCGTGCCAGAACCAGGCTTTTTCTCGGGCAGCAAACCAAGAAAGAATGCTTGCTTGTAGCCTTATGTGTTTCGGTTCGGCTTACTATGCCAGATAGTAGTATGTTACCCACGGCGCCTCGTGATTTCCACACGAACTTGTCCACACCAACTTTGTCGGCTGCAGGAACTAAGGATCCGCGGAGACATGTCTGGAGTAGGCATTTCGGGACATGAAGAAATGGGTGCCCATGAGAGCTTGATGCATTCACTGGTTTGACGGGCACAGCGACAGCCTCGCGGCTTCGAATTGCGTATATGTATCATGACGAAAAGAAGATTCGCGCCAGCGGGGGTCGCGCGAATTTAGATATAAGCTCCTGCATCCATTTTCGACTCGGATGTGCTCGCACGGCTGTTGAGTGGCCTGATACAGGGCATACGCGTTGAAAGCCTCAGTGTCTAGCTTCTACTGAGCATAGCATCCAAATCTAGTACAACGTCACATTTCTCAAAATTAACTTCAAAACGCGAGAGAGGTTGAAACAGCCGCAACAATAGAATGGCGGGAGGTGTCGTCAGCTATGGCCTAAAACTGCTAAGTCTTCCATGAAGACTAGGAGGGGTTGGAAGCATGTAATATGATTTGAATGGCAGCCGCTGATGTTTGACTAGCAGATACTGAGCTAGGAGATCTGTAGTCTGGCACAGTACGTTAAGCACCTAACGGGATCCAACGAATCTATTACTTCGATACACCGCACGGTTAGCTGCAGGGGAAAGACGCTGCTCACCCCTGTCGTTGTACTCCGTTTTAGGCATGCAGGACGTGCTATGGTGTACGTGCATTTAATGAAGCAGGTGTGCAGGTGGCAGATAGGCAAGGCATATTCCTTTAGCATTTCCATGGGTTCTGAAAGGTCTTGCCAAGCTCCTCAATAGAAGTCCGTTGAACACGTCTGGCGATGCGGTGAGAGGTGCAAGTCTTAGACCAGAGATGCCTCGTTCACGGCCATGAATTACTAAGACCCTCGCTGCCGTCACGACCCTGCTTCAGAACAAGTCTGCCATGCCTTTTGTCTTTCATGGACTCAACGTTGAATGCTTGAATGTACCAACGAACGCCTAGCGTTTGATAGACTCCAGCTCAAATCTCGCTTGACCACACGATCTAGAGATTCCTGTAGACGCTGCCCACCAATGTTGCAGAGTTTGCCTTTGTAAAAGGTCTGATGTTAGCCAGGGGCACATTAGACGCAACGCTAGCGCCCTGACAAGAGAACAAAGGTTCGGTCGTAATTTGCAAGCACGACCTTGATGAAAAGAATTTCATACTTCATAAAGCGTTCAGATATCGAGCAGCTAGAATCATGGAACAGGAAACCTCTTAAAATGTCTTTCGTTGCGGAGCTGTGAAAAGCTTCGCACTTCGCGGGATTTTACTTGGGGGGGCGTTTGTTCTAGTGCCAATCTGTCACCCGCGCGGCGCCATACCCAAAGTCTTGGCGACGATCGTCCATACAGTACTTGTAAAGTAAATTGGGCAACGCCCCTTCCTTGCCGTACTTCAAAAACGCCTTGACAGCCCGTCGTCATGTCAGACTTAGATGAAAAGCCGCAAGTTCAGAAAGATGGAAGCGCAGAAGACTTCAAAAGTGGTGAGAAAGCTGAAGAAAGCGAGATCGTCGAGCAAGTCGATGAAGAGGCAGCAGAGGAAGCGCGAGAAAAACTACGCCGCGAGAGGGAAGCCAGAGCACAAGCTCTAACATTGGAGATTGTGGGCGATCTACCTTATGCTGAGGTCAAACCCCCAGAGAATGTTCTCTTTGTATGCAAGCTCAATCCTGTCACAGAAGGTCAGAATATCGATCTGCTGGACTCTACGGATGTATCGCTGACGAACTCTGCTCAATAGATGAGGATCTAGATACGATCTTTAGTCGCTTCGGACCAATCGTGTCCTGTGAAGTCATTCGAGACAAACGCACAAAAGACAGCCTGCAATATGCATTTATTGAATTCGAGAACCAGAAGGACTGCGAGCAGGCGTACTTCAAGATGCAAGGAGTGTTAATAGATGATCACCGCATCCATGTCGATTTTTCGCAGAGTGTATGCGGGTTTCAAGCCTCCTCTAGTGCCTGTCACTGACGGAATTGATAGGTATCACGGCTTTCAGACAAATGGCGAACTGCTACAAATTCCAAACGAGCACAACATGGAGGAGGCTTTGGTGGCATTGCGGGCCTCGAGAAGAAGCGACACTTTAGGGCTATAGATCCCAAGGTCGACGAGGACCGCAAGCGTTCTAATGGCTACGGTTTGGTCATTGACAAGGACGCCATACGCAACGACCGAGACACGGAATCTGATCGGCGGGACCGGCCCCGCAAACACTCACGAAGTCGAAGTCCGTGGAGTCATGGTCGGTATCGAGAGCGTGTCCATTCTGGAGAGTTTCGGCGAAGGAGAGACAGAAGTAGGGGTTATGGACATGATGATTATGAGGACCGTAGCAAGAGGCGGTAGTAGCAATGAATAATGATGCACTGGAGAAAGAATGGGCCGTATACGAATCATGATGCCACGGAGCGCATGCGTCACTGGAGTTCGAGCCTACACGTTGCATTACTGGGGAAGTGGGGACTATGTACAGATATTGGAGGATTCTGCATGGTAGGCATGTGTTTCGGCTTTGTAGAATATTCTGTAACTTTTCTACAGAACTACTATAGACTACCCTACCCAAAGGGTCTTGCAGACATAGCACACTGCTTACCAGAAAGCTCACCATTCCGCGTTCTGGTATTCGGTTGCATTGTTCTGCCTGACTGCATTTGGTTAAAACGTACCTTAGGGCACAAAGTCTTGGCATGCATGCGGGCGGTTGTAAACAACCCCCCAATTTTCTTTTGTTTTACTCAACCCCATTTGCCTACTTCCATCTGTACCAATAATACTTCTTGAAAGAGCTAATAAATACAAGCTACAGCTGTCATCCAGCTTCTAGGCGAAAATGGCGTCAACCATGAACAAGATCCTCGAAAAGCTCAATCTCTCCTCCAAAGAAGAAGGTGTTCCGGTGAAAGAGCCGACAGAGAAAGAGCTCAGTGAGCTAAGAGAACGTTATGAAAAAGCAGGCCAAGAGCAAGTCCTGACATTCTACGATGAGCTTAACGTTGCTGAAAAAGCGGGCCTCTTCGAGCGTCTGTCTTCTATCGATCCCAATTATATCAACGAGATTATCCAGAAAGCACTCAAGCCTCAGGGCACTGGAAACGAGGGGCAGACAAAGCTCGAACCTCTGCCAGAAGAAGCAACTGCCTCAATGCTTGATTCAAAGTCGGAGGACATCGGGTCATGGTACAATTCCGGCTTAGATCTGGTTGCCGAAGGGCAGGTTGCTGTGGTGCTGATGGCAGGTGGGCAAGGCACACGGTTGGGTAGTTCTGCGCCTAAAGGTTGTTTTAACATTGGATTACCTAGTGAGAAGTCACTGTTCCAAATACAAGCTGAGCGAATTTGGAAGGTTCAGCAACTGGCAGAGAAGAAGAGTGGAAAGAAGAACATTGTCATACCTTGGTATGTGATGACCAGCGGACCTACTCGGGGTCCAACTGAAAGATTCTTCGAGGAGCATTCATATTTTGGTCTGGGGAAGGACGATGTGATCATCTTTGAGCAGGGCATACTTCCTTGTATATCAAACGAAGGGAAGATACTACTGGAGAGCAAGTCCGAGGTATATACAGTTATAGTCGGATCAAGGGCCAAGTATTGATTTTGTTTTGTAGGTAGCAGTTGCTCCAGACGGGAACGGTGGGATTTACCAAGCCCTTTTGACTTCCAATGTTCGGACCGATATGCGAAAACGAGGAATCCGACATGTCCACGCCTACTGTGTGGATAACTGCCTGGTGAAGGTGGCTGACCCTGTATTTCTGGGCTTTTCTGCATCTAAGAACGTGGATATTGCCACCAAAGTAGTCCGAAAACGAAGTGCGAAAGAATCTGTCGGCCTGATCTTACTGAAGAATGGGAAACCAGACGTGGTAGAGTATTCCGAAATTGACACAGCCACTGCTGAGGCCAAAGATCCGAAGCAACCAGAGCTTCTCAAGTTTCGAGCAGCAAACATTGTTAATCATTATTACTCGTTTAGCTTCCTGGAGACTATCGAGGAATGGGTGCACAAGCTCCCCCATCATGTCGCTAGAAAGAAGATACCCTACGTTGACACAGAAAATGGGGAGACAATCAAGCCAGAAAAGCCAAATGGAATCAAACTGGAACTGTTTGTCTTCGACGTTTTCCCAATGCTCGATCTCAAGAAGTTTGCATCAATGGAGGTCAAACGAGAGGACGAATTCTCGCCTCTCAAGAATGCCAAAGGAACAGGAGAGGACGACCCAGATACGAGTAAGAAGGACATACTGGACCAAGGCAAGAGGTGGATCGACGCAGTTGGTGGGACGGTTGTAAGCGAAAGTGGAGTCGATGAGGCTGGGGTGGAAGTCTCGCCTCTAATCAGCTATGTATGCGAATGCCCCGGTCCAATGATTCTACAGAAATTGACAATTATAGGGCGGTGAGGGTCTTCAATTCTTGAAGGACCGGACAATCAAAGCTCCTGCTGTCATTGAGAAGGAGCCCCCTGAGTAAAGGAGAATTATGCACAACAGCGATGTTTCTACAGGATGAGAAAGAATATGCATGGAAATGCATTAAACCTCTATATTGTAAGGAATGAGGATCCTCTCGAAACTGTTTATGACACCTGGGAGGAAAGACCTACAGCTTCTGTGGAGCGATAAGGACGAGAATAATTCAAACAATATGCTCCGCTTGTCAATAATGTCCAAACATTCCAACCCCCACAGTTCCGCCGTGTCCCACGATCCCGCATGTAGTCAAGCGTAGATTCGAGTTTACCCGAGAGCGGTTGGACTTTGTGTAGAGTTTTGTCGACCTCTCTTCTCCCTCAATTTCGCATTGTTAGGCCGTCAAGTTGCATCGGAGGGCTGAAGGTACATAGCGAGCTGTGCTTTGGGAGGAAGGAAGCGCTGTGTGGTTGAGGGAAGGAGATTTCAGGTCACAGGTATGCATTCAAACAGCTGTACTACCAACCAAATGCCAGCAGTCTGCAGAGAGTGAGAACATCGGAGACTAGGACGCTGACGACGTGCACGGTCTAAGCGATCATATTTGCAGGTTGGACTAGGAGGTACCAACCCTTTTCCACCCACCGAATTTCACTCTTCCTATCTACATACGCATTCACCCGTTCGCCAACACTCCATAACCCCACCCATCCAAATTACCACCCACCATTCCCTTCATCATGGACCCACCGCCATGGCAATATGGCAATCGCCAATACAGTATCAAGCTTTCTGATACAGGTGTTGCAGCGTTGCAAGAGTCATCATTGGATATGTCTTCTTTGTCGCGCCGAGCTTGCTACAAATGCGGGAATGTTGGGCATTACGCTGGTCAGGAACATACCTCTCAGGCGAAGAAGGTCTGCAAGTTGATATCATGCAGAAGTATGCTCGTCATCAGAACGCCTATGCTACAACTGTAAGCGTCTCCGTTGCTTAAATCCTCCCACCGGGTGCGTTAACCTTCAATACAGGCAAACAGCCTGGTATGCATCGACCGCTCTTCGAAGTAGCCTTATGCTTTCAGATAATCCAACCGTACCTAATACCCGTAACAGGACATGAATCAAATGGATGCCCACATCCTCGTACAACTGACGGTAAGTTGGTATCTACGCAGAGGTTACCCAGGATGGTTACGCTGACCCTCGCAAAGGCAAGCAATGCTACCATTGCCAAGGCCTCGGGCACGTCCAAGCAGACTGCCCGACTCTACGAATCAGTGGCGCCGGTACGGGAGGTGGACGCTGCTATTCTTGTGGCCAACCGGGTCATCTAGCGGTACCTGCTCCTGCATCTCGTATTCCGACATTCTCGCTGACGGTAACCGACAGCGATCTTGCCCAAATGCAGGCTTTCAACCCGGACCTGCATTCGGTGGAGGTCGGGGAGCTGTCCCTCTTCGCGGAGGATTCGCCGGCGGTTTTCGCGGGGGCTTTGCGGGAGGAGCTGGTGGTCCTCGCCCTGCAACATGCTACAAGTGTGGGGGACCGAACCACTATGCTCGTGACTGCCAGGCGCAAGCCATGAAATGCTATGCATGCGGCAAGCTGGTAAGTCGACCTCGGAAGATAATTTGAGGGTTGCAAGTCTAATGCATGCAGGGCCACATATCTCGCGACTGCACAGCTCCCAACGGCGGGCCCCTGAACTCTGCAGGCAAGGTATGCTACAAGTGCGGTCAAGCAGGGCATATCTCTCGGGACTGCACAGCGACCGAAACGAACGGGCAGATCCCTATCGACGGCGCTGTCGATCAAGTGCAGCCAGCGCCCACCACAGCCGTTGCCTAAGCACAAACGATGAACGACCAACGATCAAATCTCCTTTCTGTATTATGATCTTACGCTCATTCACAAGTCCTTGCGAACTATTTTTTTTATCTTTACTCGCACGTAATGTTAACGAACCTCCAAAAAGCGAAATTCCATTCAACCGTGTTCTGCATCCCGGCATATCTAAAGACGTAACGAACGGCGTCATCCCATGTACTCTAATCGTCTTGCTTCTGCTGGTGCGTCGCGGAGAAGAGAAGGATGGACCTGGAGAAGCGGTGGAAGAAGAATGGTAAGCGCAGGAACGAGCGCGGCCAGGGTAAAGGGTGAAGGCCAGGACATGGGATCGTTGATGATGATGGAGGAGGTCGTTGTTCCATCGAGTCGGGTCGGTGCTTGGCTCCAGCATGATTCCCTAAATCCCAGAATAAGACCTCAAGAGCCAATGTTGGTTAAGCACAATCTTTCTTTCCAACGCCAAAATGCAACCTCTCTTCTTGATGACAGTGATGCATTCCTTTTGGTCTTTGCTCTGGCTTGACGGCGCTTGAAAGTGGACAGCTTGCCAAGACTCTGAGCTATGTCTCCACAGCGCGACAAACCATGTCACCTCCAAACTCTTCCTCAAATCAAGTCTGTGCTATTCAATCCAGTCCAATTGCATCACCATTCATTGTCAACTTTCTGCGTGCTCGAGATAGACCCTCCAACGTGACCCATTGCGATGACTGCTTCCACGGCTGGAGACGATTTTGATGAGGAGGTTTGGCCGCTCTCATGCTATCACAAGATCACACTGACCACAATTTCTCAGGACTTCATCGTTGATATTGATGGCATCCAAGCTCATGGTGTGCCTCGCCCTCAGTGAGCCAACAGCAATCTAGTGCTCATCAACGACAGGTGTCGGAGCAGCAGATATCACAAAGCTCAAGACCAACGGTTACTACACTGTTGCTGTTGGCATTTTCGATGCTCCTCATCTTCGGACCCAGTTCGCTGACACTAGACAGTCCGTCCACGCTGCCACACGCAAAACGCTTCTCAGGGTCAAAGGCTTCAGCGAGGTGAAGGTAGAGAAGATCAAGGAGGCTATTGCGAAGCTGCAGGTGAGGCCTCTATTTTCGAGCGAACTCGGTCATACCGAGGCGTCGTGGCCCGGAACATGCTAACCATACGTCTCGAAACCAGCCTTCAGCAACCGGCTTTATCACGGCCGTTGAGCTCAGTCATACTAGGAAGAGAGTATGCAAGATCTCGACCGGAAGCAAACAGTTGGATACAATTCTCGGAGGGCGAGTCTGCCAGAGCCAGGCATTGATCTCCCAGCGGCTAAAGCTGTGCCAGTGGATTCCAGAGTATGAGCATTAGTGAGGTATGGCTGCACCTTCGGGGCCATCACCATTGGCAACTGCCCTTTACTTACTCTTATCTAGGTCTACGGCGAGTTCAGTGAGTCATATGCATGATGCGTGGGCGATTCTCGGTCTGAAAGGACGAAAGGATGCGGAAAGACTCAGCTTTCGCACACCATGTCTGTTGTTGCTCAGGTGCCTTGAAAAATGTCGGCTCGAGCAACGTCTACATGAGCTAAGCAGCTTCAGCTACCGTCGGACATGGGAGGTGCGAATGGAAAGGTCGCATATATCGGTACAACCTACAATACAGCCAAGCCCTCATAGTACCTAGCTGATGCTCGTACAATCACCCAGACACTGAAGGGACCTTCAGACCCGAGAGGTATTCGACTCTTCCTTTCACTTACTCGCCGTAGCCTGCTAATTGTCACAGGATAGCACAAATCGCCGAGCGGTTCGGAAGTACACCTCTCCCGCTCTGCATCCTAAACACCCTACTAAAAGTCACCCAGTGGATCCCGATGTAGCACAAGAAAACATCGCCTATGCCCGCGCACTCAACAGCGAGGTACGCCCAAACAACATTCCCTTCCCAAACACCACCAAGCCCTCCCCCACACCTCCCCCCTTTACTCCTCTCCAGCACCTTGCTAACCTTTCTCCATGACGACAGCACCAACTCGAGCTCCTGAACACGCTATCCTCCTCCTTCGCCAGCAACGAATACCGCCTCCTGATAATCGATAGCATCATGGCCTGCTTTCGCGTCGACTACTGCGGCCGTGGCGAGCTGGCGGACAGACAGCAGAAACTGAACCAGTTCCTGTCAAAGCTGACGCACATGGCTGAGGAATTCAACGTTTGCGTCCTGATGGTACTGTCTATACACCCTTCCCAGCATGCGAGGGGGATCAGAGAAGACTCGGGCTGAAAGCTGATGAGACCGTGGCAGACAAACCAAGTCCAATCGGACCCCGGCGCCAGCGCCCTCTTTACTGGTGCCGATGGCCGCAAGCCCGTCGGTGGACATATCCTAGCGCATGCTTCGACCACGAGGGTCTTGCTCAGGAAAGGGAGAGGTGAGGAGAGGGTGGCAAAGATTCAAGACTCGCCTGGTCAGTCATCGCCCCCGTGCACAGTGAAGCAGACCACCCTGACAGGTTCTGACTCGTCATGCAGACTGTCCCGAGCGTGAAGCAACCTACGTGATCACGAATGGTGGTATCAATGATCCAGATAAGGCATGAAATGAAGGAAGCAAAATGAGGGATATTTGGAAGAAGTGCAAGGAAGAATCTGCTTGATCATAGACCAACCACATCGCTTCATTTCACGTATCCTGCAATATAGCCGACATACAGCCCATCAGCTTAATATAGGACATTGGCTTAGCAATCATAACAACAAGTGCTTTTGATGGTATCATTCCCAACAAGTACAGTAGCATCAACCACCAACAACGAACCGTGCCCCCATAACAACCCCACCTTCTCTGAACACCCCTCCCCTCGCCGCCCCCACATTTCTTAAAATACCGCTCGATGCATACGTAGTACTGCAGTCTACACTCAGCGCCGGCGTCGAGAACCCACGATCAAGCGCATCAGCATTCAGCTGCGTCGGTGCCTGTTCTTTTCTTTTCGAACCAGTAGCGGGGATTCGTTCCTTGACCGGTGTCAGAAGCTCGCTGTCCACCACAGCATCTTGCATACGGGGCGTATCAATCGTGCCGGGATGCGTAGTAGGGTTGTTTGGGGATGGCAACTTGAATTTCACAATCTTCGTCCGCGCAGGGGTATGATCCCTCGTCGTTGGGGCAGAGCTGAGTGGTGAGCTATATGCTGTTGATGCATAGCTAGCCCGTGTAGTTCGTGGGTTGGTCGAAAAGGTGGAATTGTAGCCGGCTTTCGGGCCAATAGCGGCTGTCGCTATCGAATCCATCTCCTCGGAGAGCGTTTGTTTGGTGGTGAGGATATCATAATAATAGCCGCGAGACCTCTTAATCGGGGTTTCAAAAGGAAAATCTGGCAAGGAGCGCTTGTCTGGTGGTGACAAAGCCGTTGGATTGGTTGTGTTAGTGGAAAATGGAGCTGGAGACGGTGCGACAGGAAGTGAATGGGAGTCCCAATAATCATCTATTGATATGGCGTTTGCGAGTGCTTCTGAACGTGACTGTGGCACTGTATATGTATTGTCTGACGTCTTTGTGATACTTTGGACCAATGGATGATCCATAGATCCGTCCAGATCAATGCTTGTAGATCCCTCGATCCTAATTGGAGTCGGTTCGATGATGTATGGAGCATCAGGACCATATTTGTTCCCCTTGCCCCAGATGACTACGACGTCAAGAAGGCCAAATTTGGGACCGCCAGCTCTTTGCATATCCTCAACTTCCTTTGGCATAGACAGCTCTGCAACGCTCTCTAGATACTCACCAATGACTGGGCGTTTGCCCCTATCCTCTTGCCCAATCTTATCAGCTTCAGCCAAGAGGGCGTCTGAAATGTCATTCCATCGCTGTTGTGCGCCAATATAGGCCACTTTACCCCGTCGGGGTTCTCTGAGACCTCCGTCTGGGTTCTGACCTGAAGGAACAATAACCCAGGGTTTCTCGATCAAACGACCAATCCGGCGGCCAGTGAAACGCACAATGTGCTCAGTCATGGTATAAGCTTCGCCAGAGTAGCGCCGTGGGACGTAATGAGAGCCGCAGAGCGCGCCATTGAAGTAGACATCGATCTTGACATCGTTGATTTCTGTTCTCGTAGTCACCATATCCTTGGTACGGACGAAAGACGAGTTTGAGAGGAAGACGGTGAGACAGAGAGCATGGGGGACTAATGGTGGTTTGTACTTCGGGTTCGGCTCGATAGTAGCTGGTGAAGCATTGCCAAAGTCATAAGCCGGTACGTGAGATACTAACATAATTGAGGCGTCTTACCATCTTTACTCATCCCAATGCCAATTACCTCTTCATCCAAACCAGCAGCGGTGGAGGTAGACCGCCCTTCAACTTTACCGGCCAACGGCATCCTAGCCGGCCTCCTATTCCTCTTCTCCTTCGTAGCCAGATCGAAGAAGTTTCTTCCGGCATGGACCATGAAAAATGGCATATTCCCATGCTTTCCGAGAAATCGTACATGACTTCCATCCTCAGTGTACAAGGGCGTCTCTGTCAGGGTACCATCCTTCGAACCTCTAGCAAATTCCTGAGCAACATTTCGGATGGACTCGCTGGCGGCGAGACTTTGTTGTGTACGTGGATTTGGGGTCGTTGCTCGCCCAAGATCAGCAACAGATAATTGGACTGTCGTCTTCTGTGCGTAGAACGTCGGCATAATGCCAGGGCATTGATGTAAAGTAAAAGCAAACAGTCACGGGAAGAAGAGGACCGCGTTGATTTTGTTGATGAGTGTGTGATCGAGTGTCTTTGTAGACATGGGGAATTCTGAGTTGAGGTTCGCTTGCGAATTTGTAATGGCGACTTTGTTTACCACAATATTGGAAGGAGGTAATGACATTTTGCACTCCATTCGCAAGTCGAAAAGACTTTTTCGTTCAAGTTCAGGAAATGGGAACATACCACCAAGTGTTGGACTGAAAACATGGAGAGCAGTCGTGAATCCAAGCAACATTCTGCTCTAAGCTTTCCTGACATACACCCACTTCTATGCAATTGAGCCGACATCAACTCAACCAAACCCTCCCATTCCAGAAGCATCCAACGACAATCCCAGCTCCACAATCGTCTTCTCATAAACCCTTGCAACCTCCATCTCCCATCTTCCATGGTTCCCACCCAGCGGCATTCCTTCCATTCCATCGTCTTCGTCATGATCAGTCGTAGAATCATCTTCCGTTTCCATATCAGATCGTGATACGGCTCCACTATCAGTCACACTCCCTCCTTTCCCTGCAACCTCTATCACCGCTACCCTTGTTCTCTCAACCAGTCCCCTCATTCTAACTTTCTCCGTGGTACTCAGCTTTCCTCTACCGCCTTCAAATCCTGGTAAGGTCTCGCCAGTCTCAGCGTTGGTGCCTTGAAGTAAGGAATAAAAGGCCACGTCAAGCTTGTGAAGTAGGTGGAACGTTGGCCGTGGTGAGAACGGGAAGGGTGAGAGACAAGAGCAAGACGTCAATGCGATGGTGAGGAGATATGGCGTTTGGAGCGAAGCTGGAAAGAGGTTTAGTCCTTGGTCAATGGTAAATCTGGGTCCAATGGCCTTCCGTACGTGTACCAGATATCCAAACCACATCAATCACCCCTTCTAAATCTCTCGCCAGCTCTCCGTAACTTTCATAACCTCTTCCCTGAATCCCAGACGTAGCCTCATCTTCGAAATCAGCATTGAACCTTTTCTCGTACCGTCGAGATATTCCAAGCAGCTGTCTGTCGACGTAGTCAATGAAGCTACTTTCCTTAGCACTTCCGGGCCTCAGCGGGCTAGATCGAGGTCGAGGCAAGACCGTGTTGCCCGCTGGTGGAGAGTTGATGGACGAGGGCGGAGGCGAGGGTAACGTTGGCTGGAGGAAGCCTCCAGGACCTGGTGCTTGGGATGCAGAGTTCATGAAGGAGGATATTGGGGGATGAGCCCAAGATGGTTTGCCGTGGGGAAGCTGGCTGACAGACAGGGAAGGTGAGGCGAGATGGTTAATACCCCGCGTACATATTAAGAGCTATGCGTCATGTCTCTGGATCTTGTCAGCAAGACACAGGGCACTTCCAAGAATGGGAAGTGTCCCCATGTATGATACTGGAACCGACGGCGGAATGGCCTGCTGTACAGTCATCGCAGTAGTCTTGCAGCGCAGGATAAGAAGTGTCATGAGACCTAAAGCACGATGAATATCTTTGCAATTCGAGTGCATAGGATCGCTGGCTAAGTGCTACGGCCTTGACCATTATATCTTGATGCTGCGAACGAACTAACCTCGCTGGAGGCTGCTAATTTGTCCCACCACCGCCTCGTCCCCAGCCCTTCAGTGAGCCGCACGAGGTCCTATGCTGTCATTTTTAGGTCCCTGACGCTCTCCCGCCTGAAGGTATATGTCAACTCTCATTCCTCATGTCGTGGAGCCCCGCACACCGTGGCTTACCTCGGTATTCTGAACAACCCCAGTCTCGAGCATCTTGATAATGCACTCGTCCTGGTTGGACGTGCCAAATTCGTTCTCCAACGTAGCGTTGCTTGCCGCATCATACGCATTCTGGGCACCGTGCCTACGAGAGAATAGTACATCAGTAATAGGTCAGACCAATCTTGTCGTGTGACACATTTGGCAACAACTGGAGAGGGGCTCTTACTTGTAAGTAATGAAGATCTTGAAGCCTTTGACCACCTGAGCTAAAGGGATGGAGCGGTCCTCTTTCCATTTCTGCACTGACTCAGCGTCATCAATGTAGATCACAAAGTCCTCCTCCTTTCCCCGGTAGTGGACCTTGGACTGGGGAGCGTTTCCACGAGGCATTTCAACGATTTGGAAACAATCTTATGTGATCTTGGTTGTGGATTTGGTGAAGGGAAGTGAAAGTATGATCGCTTGGTCTGTGAGGGTGGCTGGAGGGTGGAGTTGAGATGTTGTTTGCTTGTGTATTACTACCACACAGCTTTTGATCCTTTGTTGGACGAGGAGCTGCGCGGGGATCGACGTCACGTGTCGCTTATCCTGTATAAGTTAGACCCATAATGAGTTCCAAAGGTGATGGATGGCAACACGTGAATCCAATGAAAGGACTCATTTCGAAAACTTGATTAATAGCTAAACAGGTAGAATATACGTGACTAAGAATTAGCAAAGCTCCAATGGTCAGATTTCCAACTCAGTTAAGCCAGCTCAGAATCCCTTCCTTCGCAAAAGCCTTGAAGAGCGTCCTGGATTTATGAAATCTACCCTTCCCACGCCCAGGCTCGCCAGAACTCTGACTTGTGCCTCTTGTCGATACTGGAGAATCCATACGGCTTCTGCGTCCTCTCTGGCTCATAGCTCGCTTGTTTTCTTTCACAATGCTTTCCGCTGGAAGTGATTTCATTCTTGCCGCGGTCAATTCTTCGAGCTCTAAGGGAAAGGCGGAAGTAGGTTGGTCACGTGGTGGGCTGGAGGCACCATCTGTCTGGGTTATACGATGGAATTTGACATGGCCAGGCCCTAGACCAGTGTCGGACATGCTTGCGTAGCTGACCCTCCGCTGAACCTCAACAATCGCGGTGTCCGGTTTCTCGTCGACCACTTCTGGGCAAGGAGTAGAGTCATTCTCGTTTATACTTATGTAGGTGCTTACTGTTCTTTTGGTAGATGTCGTCGTCATACTAGCTTTGCTGATTTTCCGCATAACAGAAGTCGCCGACCTTTGGATCAGGTATGATCCTCTATTGCCTGTCATACCAGGAAATGGCAAGCGATCGCGGGTCCACACATCGGCCATGGCAGTCTCGAGACGCTGTCGTTCAGCTCGCTTTGGGGCTAGAATAGGGATGCGGTGCGTTGAAAGCAAAGACTGAGAGCGAGTGAGACATTCAGCCTCAGGCGCCGGAGGTTCACCACTTTCTTTAAGAGAACTAGTGTTCTTGATAATAACCTGATGCCCATTCTTGCGTGAATTGACAGTAGATGCACGTTGAATAGATTGACGACGTGTGAGGGTCCCTGGTTGGCCAAAGACAAAGCCAAGGGTCTTTAAGTCGAGGGACAGCATGGACAGCCCAGAGTCTGGCAAGGAGCCTTGCTTTATGTCGTCTTCGCTTTCACGAGATCGCTCATGGAGATCATTTCGCCATTGCTGTTCCTCCCGCGAGGTGCAAGCGCAAAAGATCACCTCATACAGCTGCTGGTCAAATTCGAACATCATTTTCCAGGAAAACGGGGCAGTGTAACACTGGAGCCCTAAGCTTTGTGAGATGAAGATCAATACTCTTGAAAGATGCGGCCTACTTACCCCTGCCGTTGTCTGCATCGACAATCTGTATGTCACTAGTATTGAGGATTGCGACAATACTACAATTGGAGTTTTTTCGAGGAATTGCAAGCAGCAGATGAGCTTTGAACAATGCACAGAGCATGTACTCTCCGCGCAAAAGCCCACTACTCGATTGATATGCGGCGAAAAGAGCCCCGCAAAGTGAGAAATGACCCATGACCCGAAGCGAAGCAGGCGATGGAGACTGTAAAGCCTTAAGCTTAGCAAAAGATGTGATGATGCAGATTATTCGAGAGACTCACGCTATCTGGCAACACCAAAAGATCTTGAAGGTGCCATAATCTCTGGATTTTGATCTGCGTCTGGTGATCATTGGTGGCCTTGTTGATCTCTTTGGCTGTCTCCCTAAGACGAAACAGAACCTTTTCGATCTCTGCGCTAGATTGTTGGCCGTCAGCCCTAGGCGTATGTTTGTATAACTCTTGGAATAAAAGCGGATATCTGCAGACTCGTTGTATAGGCTAATGAGGAAATGATTAGCTAAACTTCTTGGAAGAGGAAGAGGACCGTGTGTTTCACCTTGATCAACAGGTCTTCATGGGTCAGACCTTTTTTACTTCCTTCTATAACTCCATTCTGCGGAAAGAATGAATTGACCAACGCTTCGATGCCTCGTTCATACGTAGACCAATTTGGTATGATCTTCGAAAGCATCGCCATGTTCCGTAGCATAGATTCGTACTTGGCGCCATACTCCTCGTATAAAAAGAAGCGTCTGAGCTAGATCATATAGCCCATCAGTATTGATCTCCTCAGCAGTCTTTGCGGTTTCGTACCATACGTTCGAAAACTCTTGCAATGGCAGCAGCTTCCTCTGCGGTCATCACCAGGGTTCGGTCCCTGTGGGTTCCAAACCAGGGCAAATCAGTTGCAGACCGAGCATTCGGCACCGAAGCTTCAAGTGATCGTGCTTCCACACTCTCAATGCTATACCAGCGTGGATGTTTTGACTGCTGCCGAGGAGCAGTGGCGGAGTGCAAGTGGGAATCTGGTACGAGAGCCTTTACCCCAAGCAGAATATCCTCGTGCAAGCGCAGCATGTCTGCAACGTTTTGCGATATTTCCGGCTGTGTAACTTGAGGGCCCTTTGGCGCCGAACTAAGCATAAAGAAATAGACCTTAATATGTTCCGTCAGCCACTCCGAATCCCAATGTATAGTCGTACGGGCGACCAACATGCAGTAGGACCTTAAGATCTGCCACATAGCTTTCCTCGGAGCTGATCAGTTCTTCCACTATCTGACGGCGCTGTACTGCCCTATCCCTGGCAGCGCGTTCGTTGACCCGTGCGGCGACCTGGTCGCCATCTATAGATGCTCGGCTAGCTGCGTTGGAGATTCTGCTGCCTCTGCTACTTTTCAAAAGTCGAGCCCGTGAAAAGATTGGAGAATGGGGTCTATTTGTTGCAGATTGCAGTCTGACGGTAGCTGACTTGATAGCATTTCGAATGCCTGAAGACGACCATGAAGATGCTTTCTGGTGCCCATTCAAGCGTCTGCCTTGCGGCTGGTCGGTTTCGATCGGCTTTGCCTCATCAAAGTCGTCTAATATCCAGCGCTCTTTGCGAACAGTAAGTGAGTGCCTGCGCTTCGGTCCTTGCGTTCGTAAAGCGCCTACCAGTCTTTTCACGGGGTTCTCGGATTTAATGGGATGCTCGGTAGCTAGGTTGGACGATCGCGGGCTCGTCAGTTCTTGACTTGTACTGCTCGGCAATCTAGGGATGGACAACATTTCTTGCTTTCTGATATCGAACGACAAGCCTCTACCCGCGTTACTGTTGGCATCCTGCCCGATCTCGTGCCTGCTATGAAGACTTTCTCCACAGCCGGCATTGAGGTCGATATCTTCAAGTGGTCCTGCTTCCGCCAGTAGACTCGAGACCCCCTGCTCGTGGGGTGACGGTGTGATATCATTTCCCCAGCTAGATCGGTGCGAAGCCTGCTTTGATGTTTGTCTGACCAACGATGAGTTGACTGTATACGGTGAAAACTTTAGCGACGAGTGGGAAGCATTCTGCCTTGCCACCAAATTTTCGTTTCCAATCCGGAGGCAAGCAGACGAATTGGATCCTAAGGAGCGTGCAGAGTCAGAAGAAGGTCTGTAATTGGAAGCACGTCGGATCGTGCCGGCAGACCGTTCAGAATTCTTGGACTGCTGATCGCTAGGCAGATTTTGCCATGCGTTTCCCTGGATGGAGGGCGAGATCGATGTCGGAGTGTAGAGTCGAGAACCAGACATGGTGACGGACGAAGCTCACAAGAACCCAATACCAATGAAGACTACCGGGAGGGTAGAGATGCACTGTAAGATGATGCAGATTAAGCACTTCGTAGGTCACATGCAGGCGTAAAGAGGCAGATCAGGTACACAAATCTTAGGAGAGTAGAAATCTGAAGTACATCTAGCGGTGGAAGTAGCTTTGGAAGCTAGCTTACTTTGTGCAACGATATATGAGCTAGAAAGTGCGACAGAGATGCGCGGGGACGAATGTATCTCAAAAGGGTAAGAGTCAATGGTGAAGGACGTTCTTGAACACATCTCTGGCAACTACCAGCAGCCTCACATTCCTGGCTTGCAACTGCGCTTGTTGAACATAACAGTAAACCGTGGTTACAGGGTAGTCTGAGAATAAGCTCTACCAGCATAGATGCCGATGCGTATACATAGGGCGTCCAGAAGCCGAAAATAAGGTACACAACAGAATGTATTCAGTAGCATGAGAATGAGGATGATAAGATCGCCAGCAGCTTGAATAGGGTGGAGCATACATGTAAATTGACGGATTAGCTTTTCTTTCATAGATACCAGGTCAATATTCTAAGAAGGAAGAAGTAAGCATCTCTGCTTCGTTAATGATGCTATCGTGGTGACAAGTCACGTGAATAGATTTAAACAGCACAGCCTTACCAAGCTAAAGTAACCTACTTTATCCAGAGTAACGTTTGGCCCTCTCCAATCCCTTCCACAAGAGAAGGTGCAATGACACTTTCGCCCTCTTGAGCAACCCAACTTCTTCCCCCGCCGTACACCTTTCTCCAACCTCTCATTCTACCTCTCTTTCCACTCAGCCAGCATAGAGCCCAGCCCACAAATCTAGCATTTGTCCAGATATACACCTGGTAAGATCATTTCCTTGTGTTCCTCATCCCCATTCCTCCAAAAGTGTCTCCCTAGAGACTTCTCTCCCTGCCCACCGCTGCCTATGAAAGCCGTCTTTAGTGAGCATTTCACCATTGTCGCGAAGGGTTCGGCCCAAATGGATGCGCCAAGGACTATCGGTAGTCAGGTGACGGTCCTTCTCCTCATGGTGCTGGTCTGCACGCCTAGCATTTTTGTCCACTCCATCAACATCAGCCTGTTTCTGGGCTCGCTCCAGACATATGGCCCAAGAGGCGGCAAATCACAACGACTTCGAGTTCTGGTTGTTCCAATACCACAGGATGAATCACCGTCAATCAGAGCACGCAGAGCCGAGGTGTTGGCCCAACTTTCTGCCATCCCTTTCGACTACGTGCCATCCATTGCTGCCCATTCCGGCCCATTTCTGCCCGAGACCCTGACGCGTCGCGTCGCTTCGCTTCATAGCACAGGCTGATGCAAAGCTCAACGAGATTTTGCCCATAGCCTCCTGTCCCCCTTCCCCAGGCGAGCCCGAGGAGGACTTTGAGGATTTCAAAGACCTGCTGCGCGCTTGTCGTCAGGAACTATCGTCATCTTGCAACCGTTCTTACATCGCTTGAGAGGAACAGGTCATTAACTCTGTGGCTCATTCTATAGAAAAAAAGCTTTCCGAAATGGCGGTCGAAAACAACGTCTACCTAGCCAAGCTCGCGGAGCAGGCGGAGCGCTATGAAGGTGAGATAACCATCCCTACGTGGCCCGTGCCTAAGGGTACTAATATGGTATCTGACAGAGATGGTGGAGTGCATGAAAAACGTGGCATCTGCGGATCAAGAACTCTCGGTCGAAGAGCGCAACCTCCTCTCTGTCGCCTACAAGAATGTTATCGGAGCACGACGTGCCTCGTGGAGGATTGTCACATCTATCGAGCAAAAGGAAGAGTCTAAGGGCAACGAATCTCAGGTTGGCTTGATCAAGGAGTACCGTCAGAAGATCGAGGCAGAGCTTGCCAAGATTTGCGAAGATATCTTGGAGGTTCTCGATGAGCACTTGATCAAATCGGCCCAGAGTGGGGAGTCCAAGGTCTTCTACCACAAGATGTACGTTCATTATCCAATAGGGGTACATACACGCCAGCGACCAGAAGCTGATACTTTTCGATAGGAAGGGTGACTACCACCGTTACCTCGCCGAGTTCGCCTTGGGCGAAAAGCGTAAGATCTCCGCCGACAAGTCATTGGAGGCCTACAAAGCTGCTACGGAGGTCGCCACTACGGATCTCGCTCCTACTCATCCAATCCGCCTCGGTCTTGCATTGAACTTCTCTGTTTTCTACTACGAGATTCTCAACTCTCCCGACCAGGCTTGCCATCTTGCCAAGCAGGCGTTTGACGATGCTATTGCTGGTCAGTCCCTTGTGCTGGCGTTACACGAATTTACTAATGCTCCCTACAGAGCTCGACACCCTGAGTGAAGAGAGCTACAAGGACTCCACTCTCATAATGCAACTTCTAAGAGATAACCTGGTAGGTCGTCCCACGAGCTATTCTTTGCACTGGCTGCTAATATCCTCCAGACTCTCTGGACTTCGTCCGAGGCCGAGCCAAGCGGTGGCGAGAGCGGTGCTGCAACAACGGAAACCAAGGAGGCCAGCGACGGAGCTTCTTCAGCTGCACCGGCGGAGCCAGAAAAGGCTGCGGAGTAGGTGTCCTTCTATTACGCCGAAAGCAACAGCTGTGTTGGTAGGACGCAAGGAAGGTTGAACAATGGCAGAGCGATCGTCTCGAGCTGGATAACCTTCATGACTCTTTTTCCTTGGTCCTGCGGCTAGCCACTCACTGGCTCCTGCCTGTCCCTTTTCAGTGTTCTTATGATCTACGAGGGCGATGGCGAGAAGACTATACGGATACTCTTTCGGTGGTCACTGCGATATGCGCTCGCTCTGGCCTGATTATGCAAGCTTGAAGAATAGAAATTAGCATACTAGATACATGCCTCAAGTCCACGTTTCTGCTCGGGTGACCTCGAGCATCATGTCCTGGCATTACTTGTGTCGGCTCCAGCGATCCCTATCTCGCTGAACATTCCAATACATAGTAAGTAGCACCAAACCGTGTAGCGAATGCGCTAGCCCCTTCAACGACAGCCAGATTGGGGGATCTGCATTTGGTCTTTCAGTAGATACTCCAGTAGATCAGAGGCTATATTATAGCAACTCTGTGCTCCGCCATACTGTATGGTGTATAGCAGAGAATTCTCACTCGGTGCTCCATGATCTCGTAATCGCTCATTCCTGCTCTTCATTAGACTAACCAAGGATTTCCCTCTCCGTTCCGGGTTCTTGCATATGCAGACTATGATCTCTCAGGTAGTGGCTTAGGTCGATAGCCTTGTGAGCTGCGACAAGTTTTGGACGCAAGGTCTTAATCCTTTCTCAGCCTTCTCTCAGCCGGCACAATAAAGCGACTTGAAGTGCCTTACATCTCACCATCGTCTACTTCTTAACACCTATCATATCACCACACGTAAGAGGTGCGTTCCCCTCTCATTCTCCCGAAAAGTCCGCACTCTCGTCCCTTGTAAGCCCCTTAGTGCGGGATCTTTTAGGGTCTAGGGCCAAGGGTGTTTTATGCGCGTACTGTGTACCTTATGTATGTGTCTGCGCGTCACATTTTCTGCGTACTGCACCTTTTTTTTTTTAAAGGAACAAACACTCCGTCTAATGTGACTCGTTTCTCTGAAGATGTTCATTATCTTTTCTCCTACTTCTTTAAATCTATCATCGTTGCTTATTCTTCCTTCAGCAACCATGATCGGACCTTCTCCGCCGTTCTGACACCTTCGGCTTCCCGCAGCCTCGGGGGGTGGTCCACCACGCACTCACCTCATTTCCGGAGAAAGGACTGATATTTGTGACCTTCTCTCCCAACCTCACCAAGCACAGGACTCTGGAAGCTCTTAACAGGAGCTCCACTATCGATCTCCTTCACTCTCCAATCACGGTTACATTCACTGTCACACGAGAACACCCAATCACTGGCTCTTGATTACCATTCAGATTCGACATAATGGCTTCATTATCATCGTCATCATCACAAGCTGTTTTGTCTGACTTGCAGGACCGCATCAATATTGCCAGGCAAGAACTTGATATGTTACGAGAAACGGATGAAGAGTATGAAATAAAGAAAATGGTATTGGAACATGGGCTAGCTAGCCTTGAGACACAGGTTGAGACGGAACAACAAGACGAGTATCGTCGGCAGCATGAGGGTGGTGTGGATTCTCGAGACAATAGCGTCGACCTTCCTATTGTTGGCAGCCATGGCCAACAACCACCTCGATCCAGCAACCCTACTATGAAGCCTGCCAGCAACGGTTTCGCATCGTACGCTGGGAGTTCCAACAATGCGTTCGGAGGCCACTCTGCATCAGACGGCGTGATGGCAGGTCAGGGCCGACCACCTGCGGCACCTTCGTGGGGATTTAGCTCACTCGAAAAAAACGTCGCGCCGGACACAGTAAATTCGTCGTCTATGAATGGTCGCCTCTCATCCGAATCCATCTCTAGTCCCGATTCTGGCTTTCTTCGTCCTCAGAAGCGCCAGAGGGAAAGCTCAGGCCCATCCAATTCCTGGGGCCATCCTGCCAAGTCTTTGCGGACAACTCCTAGCCCTGCCGTTACTGGCACAACAACACCGACATCCCTTGAATCTTTTGAGTTCCCTGATGATCCAGATCTCTTTCAGCTTCTTGGAGGCAACCCTAGAGACCATATTCGCGAAATGAGAGAGGAGCAGAAGGCTCAAGAAAAGCTCCTAGAGGCAAGGCGTAAGCAAGAGCGTGAAGACGAGGATTTTGCACGGTCATTGCAGCAGTATGGTGATGGGGACGGGGACCTCGGCCATAGGCAACAGGCAGTTGCAGGGCCAAGTACCGCACCTCGCAGTGCATCGCAGACTGTTCTTGATTCACAGGGACGATACCGGCGACCTGAACCTCTCTCTTCGCCCGCCCTCGTGGGGGAGGACCCTTTCTCTTCGTACACCTGGCCGGTTGAGAATGAAAGTTCATATCGATATAGTCATTCTGGTATCATGGGGGAGAATGCGAATTCGAACACCAACGGACACCTTCCCATTAAGCAGGAAAGATCAAATCAGCCGCAGTCTTTCATCGACCTTGGAAGCGATGATGAAGTCGGTGCTACAGGAGAGCCTGACCATTCAAGCAGTGATCTGATCGAGATCGATCCAAGTAGCTTTATCAATGATCGCAGCAATCCCGTGCTGTATAATCCTTACAGCAACACTGCAGAAGCTTCCGGACTATCGAGCTGGGGCAATATAGGGGCCCAAATCGGTCAGTCTGTAATCGATAGCGCTAGAGGAGTATATAATTCAGCGTACAATCTCGTCGACCAGCAGCTTGCAGAATACGGGACCACTCCTTCAGTTTTTGGCGGCATCGGTGGCTCATCGGTTTACGACAGCGGAATTGGCTCTTCATCGAATTTTATTGACTTGGACTCTTATGATCAACCACGAGATCTGACGTCCAGTGTCTTTGGTAGACATGGCATCAACCCTAACGACCCTGCCAATAGAGAGCTTGTAGAGTCCTATATGGACCGTATCGATTACGTGACTCACGACCCGTAAGTCCTTATAGATGCTAAGCTCAGGGCAATGTTGACTGGTGCCAGCACGCGTACCACTGCAGAAATCAAGTCTCTTTTGGAGAACATCCGACCAGACGAAGAACTACCTCCAGAAAACCGCGAGGGTACGCCCGAAGCGATGACATATGCTCTTATGGAGCATCAGAAGCTGGGCCTGACGTGGATGAGGACCATGGAAGAAGGGTCAAACAAGGGGGGCATATTGGGTAAGTACCATCCTGATCGAGCCATGAGCTCTCACTGATGGAATGTAGCGGATGATATGGGTCTCGGAAAAACTATCCAGGCCCTTGCTTTGATGGTAGCCAGGAGATCAACAGACCGTAAATGCAAATCTACTCTGATCGTAGCGCCAGTGGCCCTTCTTAAGCAATGGGAACGCGAGATCCAAACAAAGTTGAAACCGGGTCCACGCCATACATTGACAACATTCATCTTTCATGGCGAAAAACGTCACACCAGCTTTGAGCGATTGCGAACCTACGATGTAGTACTTACAACATACGGTGAGCGACCTGTGACCTTCTCCTCAAAGGCCTCTTACTTCGTTGAAGTACAAATCTGCCAGGGTCTGATAACAATGCTGATTCCTTCTGGCAGGAACTTTGGCCTCCGAACTGAAGCGACGGGACGATATTCTTATGAAGAAAAGCGCCAATCCTAATTGGAGGCCTACGGGCAGGGAGGACAATCTTCCCCTTTTGGGTGACGAGTGCAAATGGTACCGAGTCATCCTTGACGAAGCTCAATGGATCAAGAACAAATCTACAAAGCAGGCACAAGCAGTGTCCCAGTTGCAAGCGCTGACCAGATTCTGCATGACTGGCACGCCCATGAGTAAGTCCCTTACACTTATTGGGATTTCCTGCCAAACACCTTTGAAGCGTTGGATACTACTCCCCAACCCTCAACGCTACCTCCCAAGTCTCTGACCGAAGAATGCTAGTGAACAACGTTTCGGAACTCTACAGTTTGATTCATTTTCTCCGCATCCGCCCAGTAAGTCAATACTTCCCCACTTGGGCCAAGATGAGAGTTTTGAAAGGTGTCTGAGTCTTGCTCGAAATATTACCCAAGGTCCGATGTCCCTCAATTAGGCAATACTAATGGTGAACTCGTAAACTAGTACTGCGAGCCAGAAAATTTCCGCCGAGACTTTACAACACCGCTGAAGGGCTCTTCAGATTCCGCAAAGAGCAGGGCCATGCGAAAATTGCAGGCTCTGCTTAAAGCCATCCTCCTCCGTCGCACCAAGAAATCTCAAATCGATGGGAAATCAATATTGGATCTCCCAGAGAGGACCACGGAACAAAGCCATGCGAGTTTCAGCGATGACGAGCTGGCGTTCTACCAGGCTTTAGAAACTCATACTCAATTGACTTTCAACAAGTACCTCAAAGCGAATACTGTGGGGCGGAATTACTCCAATATTTTGGTGCTTCTACTGCGTCTCCGTCAAGCAGTGAGTACCCTTTCCGAGCTGTCTTCCCTCTTTTATGTACTTGGTCGAGTCTTAAACAATTTCCGAGTAGCAATAAGTGTACCCTTGCTTCCAAAATAGGGCTGCTTACAAGAGGATCTTCTCAAGAAGAGGTGGTACTGACTTCATCGTGGCTTAGTGCTGTCATCCTCACCTCATTAAGGATTTCGGGCAGGCGTCAGGCTCTGCAGAAGTTACTCCGGAGACGATGTTGAAGCTAGCGAAAGAGCTTACCCCTGAGGTCGTTGCTCGCATCAAGGAGCAGTGTTCCTTGAACGAAGACAGTGCAATGGAGTGCCCAGTCTGCATGGACATGGCCGATAACCCTACAATATTCATTCCATGCGGGCATAATACCTGCTCTGAGTGCTTTGCACGGATTTCTGACCCGTCTCAGGCCAACGCTGATGGGAATGAGGGCCGCAGTCCTGATATCAAGTGTCCTAATTGTCGCGGCAAAGTCATACCCACAAAAGTCATCGATCACAACGCCTTCAAGCGTGTTTATCTACCTGAGCTGATGGCGGACGGTCTACTGGACGACAACAATGATGACCAGGCGGATGTTGAGACTACGGACGAGAGTGACAGTGACAGTGATGATGAGGATGATGAGGATGACGAGGTCGATTCGAGGGGAAACCTACTCAACTTTGTCGTCCGAGACGATGATGATGAGGATTCTTCTGAAGCAGAAGAAGGGGGAGACACCTGTAATCGTAGCGAAGCTTCGGGCAAGAAGTCTTCGACGTTGAAGAAAGCAAAGAAGCGCAACAAGGGCAAGGGCAAGGCCAAAGAGAAGAAGCCGCCAAAGCAAACTTTGGCAGAGCTCAAGAAAGCTGGAATGCGCAACATCAAGGCCCGCCAGCGATATCTAAAGCGACTGGCTAAGGAATGGATACCGAGCGGCAAGACCGAGAAGACGATGGAGGTAAGCGTCATTCGCTAGAACGGCGATCGTCCTTTGATTCTGACTGGCAATAGATTCTCCGAGCTATTCAGGAAAGAAAGGATCCAGAGACAAAGCAATGTGAAAAGACCATCATTTTCTCGCAATTCACCTCTTTACTGGACCTTCTAGAAGTACCCATTGCCCATGCAGGATGGGGTTATCGCCGCTACGATGGCAGTATGACTGCGAATGCCAGGAACGACGCAGTCATGGAGTTCACTGATCGGAAGGAGTGCAAGATCATGCTGGTATCACTCAAAGCCGGGAATGCGGGGTTGAACCTGATTGCGGCGTCTCAAGTCATCATCCTGGACCCGTTCTGGAACCCGTTTGTGGAAGAACAGGCAATCGATCGGGCTCATCGGATTGGACAGCAAAGGCCAGTGCAGGTGCACCGCGTGCTTGTTCCCAATACCGTTGAGGACCGAATTCTGGCGCTTCAAGAGAAGAAGCGCGAACTGATTGAGGCAGCACTTGACGAGAAGGCCAGTCAAAATGTCGGTCGCTTGGGTATCCGTGAGCTTGGGTTCTTATTCGACGTACCTACCTAGTCATGCATCGTTTCATACACACAATTTCATTGTTTGTCCATCCATCTCGGTTCAAGGCCGGGAATCGATTCGCCCCGTGGGCTTTCCGGCAGCCGATGATGGGCTGCATGTCAGGCGCTAAAAAGCGTTGTAGATGGCTTGCAGCAATGCAGTGTTTACAGTACATCTAATACCTGTACATGGCTTCTTTACATTATCTCGCAGTTGCTACGAATGGCTTGGTTGGAAGAGATACCCAAGCTTCAGGGCATGAGAAGGAGATGCTTGGCGTTGATGGATATATATCGCATGACAATGCAAGCTGGAGCAGACAGCAGCTCCTGCACGTAATGTACTCTAGTCGCATAAGATTAGCAGACGATTGAATATATAACATCAATTATGAGCAGGTTTTACCTTACGAAGTACCATACTCTAGCAGATCTCTCGGGTTGCCGTTTGTCGATCCTGCGTCATAGTGCTGTTGCGCATGTAAGCTTAGTTGCCTGATTGGTCGAGTCACTATTGGCGACAGAGACTCGCTAGTACATCCAAACAGATACAATCATTCAATAGAGACAGAGACAGAGAAGCCCCCCAAGACTTCACATGTTTTCTCCCTCTTCTTCTTCTGCTACTGTACTTCTTTCACTTGCTTCATCCCTTACTGCGTCGCCGTTAATCTCCACCACCACCAAATAGGTATCTTGAGGTACCTTGAATAGAAACATCACCAATGTCTCTCCAGCTCTCTACCTCGTCCTTTCCCCCACAAACACCTTCCTTTTTCCCAAGCAAGTTGCAACTCACTAAAAGGTGAAAGTGTATCAGGGTGTGTACTTGCTCGGAGAGCCGTGGTTTTTGCCTCAGAGATGTATTAACCTAGCAACAAGAGTAACACAGATCGCGGGTCAAAGCCAGCGCGTGACAACCTCCAACACATCCTCTCGCCCCCTGAAGAGGCATCAGCACTAGCCCGTCCTCTCCCAGCTTTAGCACCAAGCTCCTTCATCATCTTCACTTCCCGGACGGCGTCCTCCCTCCTCTCAATCTCTGACCCACCCCATCCCTCCCACTACATACACTTTTACTCCAAATCTTCGAACGACCATAACATCACAACAATTCATCATGGCCTCCACCGACGCCACAACTTCTGTGCCCATGGCCACTGATCCCACCCCCGTCATCTCCTCGCCCTCTACCACCACCTTCGAACACCCAAATGCCCCCGCCAAAGCTCCCACCAACCCCGACTCGACCCAACCCTCTACTACCACTTCCTCGGACCATGAATCCCTTGACGAAGAACGTCGCTCCCGCTCCCTCTCCCGCCCCAAGTACACTTCCCGTAAATCAAGCCACACCATGCTCATCCCCGCCGACTCGCCTGACGTCGAGCTCAAACAGGAGGAGAACTATCCACCCGGTGATGCTCGAGCTATGAGCCCGCGTCGGAGTCCTGAGGAGACGGACAGGATGTTTGATAAGAGTCGCTTGGCTTTGACAAAGTGCGCTTGTTCAGATATACTCCCTCTTTGTTATTGTCACGCAAACAGCTAATGTAGAGTGTAGTCATGCAATGGAAGTCCAATCCAGCCTTGACGCCCTAGTTGACAGGTGTGAGAACGTGCAGTCGGACTTGAGCAAGCTGGAAAAGAACAACAACGACCTCCAAGAGTACATCGGCGGCTTAACTCGCAGCATGTCCAAGTCCACCGACCTGTCTTCCACTGGGCGCAAGAAATAACACACTTGCCCCTTGCTTGCAGCCCAGCTTCTGTTACTGCTTCATAAGGCCTTATAAACTATGCGAGCATGGCGATGGAGCAGTGCATTTCGGAAGTGTGTTGAGTGAGCGGGTTTAGCAGGATTTAAATAGGCGGGCAAAACAATGTATAATTAACAGCATCACTAAGCGAGCGACTTGATCGGGCAGATACCCCTTGGGCGAGGTGTTACTCGGAGTTGCAGCTATAGCATAAAGGATGAGGAGAGGAGCTTTCGGATGAAATCGAGACCCGAAGCCGAATCAATTCCTCATTTCATCTCGTCACCAATGCCAATGGGTTTTATGATAGACGATAATAGAAAAGGGGTCAATACTACTTGCCTCCAACGGTCACAGACCGCTTACACTGAGCCCGAGACGCAAAGCAGCATGTCTTAACTCTCCAACGAAGATTCAGATGTCATTCTATAAAATGTAGAAATGGCGTCAACTGAATTTTCAAGTATGATCAAAAGCTTCTCTCTTGGTCCAAGTACGCCAGTTAATCAGTAGGCTCGCAATTCCAGCGCGCCCTCGATCATCCTCGTCACCACCGAGCGCAAACCGTACTTTCTTTTGGCTCCGCGTTATAAGTAAGATGGCTGACCTGCAGAATCACTCTCATCTCCCACTCTCGTCTTTTCTTTTCTTCTCTTCTTTCCCACTCTTCCTCTCTACCTTTCTTTCCCCTCTTTTTTCTTTCGAATAAATTCTATTAAAAACAGGATAGCGAAAGAGAATGAGAGGAGACGAAGGACGAACAACGTAGGGAAGGGAATGTCATGTACCTCACTCGTCCCACACGAAATGGGGAACTCGTAGAGTCAACAGTGGTGGGGGGGGCAACTTTCACAATTCTACCTTTGATAGAGCCAGACGAGGAAGCAGCAATGATGTGTCACGGTAAGGGATTGAGATCTGTCGAGACGTTTGGAGAGCTGCTCTTGATGCAGATAGAACTCGCTATTCTTTTTCCAACCAAACAGCAAAAAAAAAAGTTCTTGATATGACGAGGACACAGATCGGAGACAGTCGCCAGAATGGGTTGATTCTATGCTTTGTGAGATCTACCTACAGAAGACTGCCTTTCTCGAAAACCCAGTGCCAGGGTATCGTTTCTCTTCGATACCGTGGAATTTGATCCCTCAGTGCCCTTGTTTATGAGCAAAACAGGTCTGGAGACATGTAGCAATTGAACCTGATGTAATCATGCAATTAGAAGAAAATCAAGCATGCCGTTTTCATCCGTGCATCTCATTCTGTGCATCCTCCACACAATCATGCCTTCTTCGCATCAATCCCCGAGCCAGCCATGCTATGCTGCTCTACAGATCTGGGTCATCCTCATCTGGCAATGGCTGGTTGGCAGCATCTTCCATCTCATCCTTGTATTGCTTTAGTAGAGCTTCGTCAACCTGGACGGTTGGGGGAGCCAAAGCGAGACCGGCAACAAACTCCTGAAAGGCAGAGATTAGTATTCGGGAAACGTTGATCCTGCTAACTCGACTTACCAAGCCTGGGTTGCCGACAAGCTTTCTCGCCAGCCACAGGAAGGGCTTTTCGAAGTTGTAGTTGGATTTGGCAGAGATATCGTAGTACTGAAGGTTCTTCTTGCGATGGAAAGTGATGGTCTTGGCCTTCACCTTACGCTCCTTGACATCGACTTTGTTCCCGCAAAGGACGATTGGGACTTGTTCGCAGACACGGACAAGGTCACCTGGGAAAAGGGTTAACTTTATAATTTCAATATTGAAAGGGCAAGACGTACGATGCCAGTTGGGAACATTCTTGTAGGTGATTCGGGATGTGACGTCAAACATGATGATACCGCACTGTCCGTTGATGTAGTATCCATCTCGTAGACCACCGAACTTCTCTTGTCCCGCGGTATCCCAGACATCGAATTGTATCCCTCCGTAATTCTAGAGGATCATAAGTCGGCTGCACCAAGCTCAGAAATTCAGTTCGGGACATACTGTTGAGAAACCGAGCGGATGAACCTCAACACCAAGGGTTGCAATATATTTCTTTTCAAATTCTCCTGTTAAGTGGCGCTTGACGAAGGTGGTCTGTTACAACAAGTTAGCCATGATCTTTAAGGCGATCATGAAGGGATGAAGCCTTGAGCTTCAGCCTGCAGTGATCGATGCCCATCCCTCAGACTTTTGCGCCAAACCCCGAGCAGCAATCAGAGAAGGTGAAATTAGGCAGGAGAACAAACCTTTCCGGTACCACCATCCCCAACCAGTACGAGTTTGAAGGTTGGGGGCACTTGTGCGCCAGATGCCTCAGCCATCCTGACCAGGTGTGATTTTGTGTATTTGTGGGGTATCTGAGATAACTATGAGTATCGTGCTGCTTCTACTGCGTCTCACAGTGATATTAGGAGACGAGGAGAAGATGGCAACTGACTCGTACGGCGTCTTTGAGCTATCGGAGAGTGACTGGTGCGTGTTCTAAGGTAAATGGACAAAGTGAAGATTGTGGTGCAGGATCCGGAAGAAGTTGAGGCGACAACCAGAAAATTTGGGGGGAAGAGAGCTGCAGCCAATGGGATCATAGCTTTGATTAGTCATCCACCCAATGTCTTGGCATGTTTTTGAACTCTAGTCCACCACCTTTTCACACGATACTACCCATTGCTTGTACTGAAAGCTGGCTACTACGTAGGACGTCAAAGCCGAGGCACGTCTGGTCAGACATAAAAGGCTGTCCTCGCCCATCATGAATGAGAAAGCAAATATCATCGGTCGATCAGATCGGACCGCTATTCAGGCCTTGCTGGACCGGAGATCCCTCCACTCCATTCGATGTAGGTCGCAACAGCTGCGAGTGCTTACGTGCCTGAACACTATTGGACGTTTCTTGCTGAGCCAGAGGACGACATCCTCAAGCCGAAACGCACGCTCGCAACCTAAAAGAATATCGCGATTGCACGAAAGCTTTGCATTGTCATCAATTGTGATAACTCTAAGCTGATAGCCTGGGTACAAAATTTGGTCACATACGTGAACCCTATCATAGATATCCAGCATCAAGAGCGAGTAAGGGTGCTACTGCCCAGATAGAAGACACTACGTTCGCTTTGAATGAAGTCCAAACAAAGCACGAGAATCGAGATCTGCAAAAGACCTTCGAGACTATGGAGCTACTCTCCCTTATGCTACCGAGTACTATATGCCTCGTTTGCCTCGGCGATGATGAGTTGAAATCCCAAGCAAGGATTGCATCTTTCTCACGCATCGACGGCCTCCGTAGGCACATGGACGATGTACATTTGAGCCACTACGATCCCGAGGTACCGCTTTTATGCCCTCCCCGTCATGTGACATCTCTCTTTAGGGTGTCAATCACTGCAAGAATCATGCTGCTACCGTGCGTAATGTTTTCTTGTCGAAGTGGGATGTGGGTCGGGTGCCCACTCGGCATCACTTCAATGCAGGACATTGAAACTTACGTGTCGGTAATGACATGTTGGCCTGATTGCTCTTTTGGCGTTCGGCGCATGTCTGATACGACATCCTTTTAGAGTCAGCCGAAGGTTTTCATCCCGGCGCGCTGTGGCACGCGAAGGTTTCCTTCACCGACTTCACCATCTCGCAAAGTCTAGGTACAAGCGAAACAACCTTTATATTTGAATGTTTCCAAAGGCAACGCTTCAGCTTGAGCTGGACGCTGTAGTCAAAACACAAGCCCGCCAGCTGTGTTCATGGCCACCTGCAATTACTGCTCCCATGGCTATTGTAGTGTTGCTCCCATGGCTGCTCCCCTGGCCACTCCCGGCGCTATTGTAGTATTTTTCATACGGCCATTACCGCTCGCATGGCTATCAGTGCGTCCATGATCGCTTTAGTATTGCCCCCATGGCTGCAGCAGCTAGTGCCCGCATGATTGTGTGGGAGAGCGCCTGGGGACCGTTCTCCAAGGGACGCTCGGAGCGCAGAAAGCGACGAGCGAGATCATCTAAAGGTTGCCTACGGCTGTGGTCCAGAAACCCACGTGAATGCTGTTAACGTCCGAAAGGGCTTTGGCTGATGCTGGTCGACTTCATTTCGAATGGTATCCCGCATACACTATCGTCTTTTGTAGCCTCCCCTCCCCCCTCCCTCACCTTATTTTCACGCGCAACCCACGTAACGGACGGGTCACTGGATTGGTCCATTGTGGTTGAAGTGAAGTGGTGGAGTGTAGGGAGGAAATATAGTCGAAATGAAATCGTTGAGGTGGCTACGAAAGTATTATGCTACGGCTAAATCCGTGTCTAACTTATACGAAGTACACAAATAATGAATATATACCAAAATAGGCCGCAGCTAACAACAGCGCCTATGGCCAAATGGTAAGGCGCCTCACTAGTAATGAGGGTAAGTCAATTCCAAACTGTATGTTGCATTTGTGGAATTATACTAATTCTGCGATAGAGATTCTAGGTTCGATTCCTAGTGGGCGCAAATTTTTGTCTTTTTTGGTTTCCTCAACGCTGACTTGGATTCTGCTAAGTTGACTCTGAACGAAACCAGAAATTTTGGGGAGAAGACAGCTGCAGCCAATTGAATTATAGCTATTCAATGTCTTGGCGTGTCTGCTTCTTTTTACAGTGCCAGGCTTGCAATGATTCGCCTGTTTCTCATTGCGATTTCCCCGGCTTTTTATTGCAAAGCCCTAGCATAACATGGTAACATTCTATAAACCTGATTTCATTTGGAGCTCCCTCAGAAACCTAATATAGCCCCTACGAACGTGATCACGCCTAAGCCAGAATATCAAGCTTGAAGCAGATGGCAACCCAGCAGACCCCGGCCTCCCCAGTTGCTCCTCGGAATCAGCTGCAAGGTTACTTCTTCTGTACCTCGAACCACGCTCACGACGACATTTCGCTGGATGCATAGCCATATCAGTAAGAGTCTCCGACAAGAAGGGCAGAATGGCGTACCCCTTGATTCCTTTGAACGGTCTCCGCAACCTTGCTCAACTTCTCGTGATTCAGCGAGGTGACATCTCCGAATTTTCGAATTCGGTCACCAGCCTTCAAACCCGCAAGATCTGCCGGGCTTCCAGACACAACACTATTAACTTTCGCAAAGGGCGTACCGAACGAAGCTTGATTCGTAGGAACACTCCCATTTCGTACTGTGGCTTGGCTGGAGTCTGAGGCATGTGAAGGATTTGAGGCTTGATACGCAGCATGGTGTTCATGTAGGCCAAGCTCGATTCTTGACATCAGAGCCTTGTAGTCGTTCCGTAAATGTATTATGCGGGCTCTGGTTGTTCGTACTATACCATATTGGCAAGGCGGTACTCCAAAAGTCTTGGAGGGATGCTACGCACTCTGGGCGATATCGAGGTCATCGCGTGGGTAGCCGTCGAAGGTCGTTAGGGTGGTATTCATGTTGACGCCATGCTATGAAAGCAAGAGATCAGTTGACTGATGATCTTTTCGAAGAGAACATTTGCAAATTATCACCTACACTATCGAGGACGCTACCCAAAGCAGTAAGCTCCTCCTCCACTCTCGTCTTCTCAGCAATCAAATCCATTAACGAGAGCTTGTCCTTGCCCACGCCATTTGCCACTCTTTGCCCTGTTGTAGGTCCTGAGGGCACTGTGGGTGTATGTATGTCGTCCATAAGTAATCCCATGCTGTTTGTCAAAACTCGAAGAGCTCATAAGAAAGAGTGCAAAGTGTGAATAGCTGGTGCAGCGGGAAAGCTCCACACTAGCGCGCTCTTCCCGGCTGTCGACGATCTCCCCGCTCAAGCTTGAACCAAATCCTGTTCTTTACAAAACTACGTTACCACAACTCTGCCTACATTCACTATGGTTCGCCGATCTATCGTCAAAACCCTCAGACCAGGTTTACGCGGCACTCTATTCCCTACAAGCCGGACAATCACCACTACCGCCACCAGGATGGGCGAAGGAGATACAGGGGCAACCAGATCTGGGGGTTCTGCTCAAGCGTAATGTTCCTACTCCATCAACGTTTTCGGGCATCACAATACCATGTGTCATGCATATAAGCTGATTTGTTTGGATGAGATAGAGACGCTTTCACCAAACGCGAGCAAGCCGACGAGAACAAATACGTCTATCTGAAAGAGCAGGAAAAGCTTCGAGAGTTGAAGCAGAAGATTGCGGACCACAAGAAACATTTGGATGAGCTGGATAAGCATGTGTATGTATCATAAATGAGGAAAATGAGGGACAGAGGAATACTAACGAGATGTGCAGGACGGATCAGATGAATTCAGGTTCGGAGAAGAAATAGGCGCGAGGTTCGGAAAGAGTGGAATTGTGGAAATTCGCAGAGGTAGAGGAGGATTGCGTGAAGATGGTACTGGAAGGTTGTCCTTATTCTGTATACCTAGCAATCCATACGCAGTGGGGAGGTGCTAGCAGTGCCATGTACAACTCTCTCAGAGTGATTAAAGCTGTAACTGGTCTCAAAATCTACCAACCTCTCCTCAAACAATCATCAAAATACACCCTTCATAATCTTACAGGAAGATTCAGCATAAGCCGATGCTAGAAATTGCTGAGCATGCCTCAAATTAGACCGTTTCCAGCACCTTTATGCGTTTTCGTGTCTGAGCGATCATGCTTCAACTTCTGGTATGTGTGAATCTTGAACAATCAGAAATCTCTTCTAGTCACGATCATCTTCGTCCCATGTACGATCGGTAGAAGCCATCTGCGGCATCACCATTTGGACCGCTCAAAGAGCCAAAGCTCTGGCCCATCCTCTGCGCTTCTTGCACCTTCAGTTGAAGAGCAGCGGCACCTTGATCGATCTGCTGCAGTTGTGAAAGATGGCTGTTCAGAACTCGGACGACTTGGGTGAGCTGTATCAGAGCGCAATGTCAGGTACTTGCAATTGGTAGATGAACGTGGATGAAGACTCACAGGATCATCTGCTTTGCCTGTCTTACTAAGAGTGGACGATGCATCGTTAATCTCTTCGATCATGGTGGTCAGATCCTTGCCCATTTCGTCCAATCGTTCGGACAATTTGGAGGCGATCTGGTAGCTTCAGGATACTATCAGCACGCCATGTCACGCATACAAGATGTTTTACATACGTTCTCTCCCTCTCTTGATCTGGCGCCGATATACTTTCGCCCGGGCCACCTTGTTGGCTCGCTATCATAGAATCCACTTCCTTCTCGTAATGATTAAGCCACGATTCAAGTGTTTCTTGATCGCTCTCAACAGCACTCAACTGCCTCTCAACCTCAGTGGTTGCTCGCTCAGCTTCTAGGGTACTCCCATATAGCTTCTGAATCTTCTCACTATTTTCCACGAGCATACGATCCCAGGCTGCTACTTGGTCAGCTTGCTTTTGAAATTCCTTTTGATACTTTGATAGGTCCGAGGCCCATCTCGTGATGATATCATCCATAGACTTGTTTTTCAACCGTGACTGGGCAGGTGGTACGGGACCTGCTGTTGAAGCCCCCAGATTCGCATTCGCGGCCCCTGTACCTTCAGCTGTGGCAGTCGCAGCGGGCTGGGGTGGGGCTTGCGAGACGTCAGATGGAGCGGCGGATTTGGCAACATTATTAAATAAGCTTGAAGCGAGGGCGGGCGCTGATGTTGATGCGGCTGATGTGCTTGTCACTTCGGAAGTAGTGGCAGGGGCTTTGTCTTGCGTTTTTCCTGCATTGGAGAATAGACCGTTGGAGGGAGCGTTGGTAGAGGGTGCAGATGTCCCCGAGCTTTTACTTGGACTACTGAAGAAACCAAAGGCGCTCGGTGCTGCTGTTGATGATGATATAGCCTCTGTTGCCGAGGTTTGAGGTTGGCTAGCATTGAGGAAGCTGAAGGTAGGTTGGAAAGCACTTGTTGTTTGTGCTGTTGACGCTGTGGCCGAAGATTGTCCACTAAGGTTAGAAAAAAGACTCTTCGGCGCTTCGGGCTGGGACTGCTGCGATGTAATGGGCTTGTTTGCTCCTGTGTCTTGGCTTTTGTTCATATTGAAGAGATTTCCTCCATCGGGTTGAGCCGATCTTTTGTTACCGAAAGGATTAGGAGCACCAGTGCCTGTTGTAGATCCAAAGATACTGGGAGATTGCGCAGTAGACGTCGTTGTAGAGGCTTCTTTAGGCTTACTGGTTCCAAAATTGAACCCACTAAAGCCGCTGGACGGTGCTGCTGTTGATGTATTGCCTGGAGCCGACGATTGGTTCCCCAGGCTTGCAAAAGGTGTGCTTGCATCCTGTGAAGGCTTATTGCCAAATAGTACGGACGCGCCGCCGGCACTGGTGCTTGGGGGCGGTCCGGCAGGAGTCGTAGAATTCCCAAAGAGATTTGTGGTGGATTTGCTGGTTGGCGTAGTCGTAGTAATCTGGCCGGCCGAAGATGTGTTCGATCCTAGATTGCCAAAGGAGAAGGCTCCAGTGCTTCCGGCGCCACTGAATGAACCAGGCGTTTGACTTGGTCCAGTCGTTGTTGATTCTGGAGCTTTGCTCGGCGTAGAGAAGCCAGTGAATCCAGATGAAGGCGCGGCGCTGCTTGAGGGTACATCGTTCTGTTTTCCTGCCTGCCCACCACCAAAAAGTCCACTGGGAGTATTGTTGCCCTGCGCCTGACCGAAGCTCCAACCAGATCCACCAGCCGGCTTATTTGGACCCCCCCCAAATAGATTGGTGCCACCTCCGCCACCACCTCCTCCTACACCACCACCACCACCACCACCGAAGAGAGAACTTCCTCCGGCTGTGCTCGTATTACCGAACGGATTTGCTGCCGAGGATGAGGAGGGGTTGGCACTTGATCCGAACAGTCCACCGGCTGGGGTCGAGGCAGTGGTATTTGTCTGGCCGAAGAGGCTACCAGAAGCCCCACTCGTTGTTGGCTGACCGAAAGTAAACGCAGTCTTCGATTTCGCTGGATCAGACATGGTGTCTGTAAGAGGAGCTGTAGCTCTGGGACTGGGCAACCTATCAGCCGTGGATCTTCGAAGAGGCATCTTGGGTCTTTGAAGAGACATATTGAGTTGCCAGGGCCTAGGACTTACCAACAGGAGGGGATGAGAAGGAGGGAAGATGTTCCGAGATAACAATGGCACCTTTGGAGTGTTGAGGTACCTTGCTTTATTCAGAAGTATGCCTCCATACAACGCGAAATAATTAAGCGCGCCATTTTTGCCAAGAATTGCTAAATATTAGCGTCAGTCGGCAATTCATTAAATGGATATATTTTAAAATATGAAAGTTTTTGACAGACATGGCTGGATAGTTCAGTGGCAGAAGTACGTGACGATATCTATCATGGACATACGAACAGGGTACTAAGCATATCCAGTTCTTGCTTTGGGTCGCCAAAAATGTAAGAGGTCCTGGGTTCAAATCCCAGTTCAGCCCAGGTTTTTTTTTATTTTCCACTTACCCTACTTCATGACTTTTCATCCTTATTCATATAATCTACCAATGAATTTTTAGTTGGCAATAACAAAATCTCTTGGCAGAAGCAGCTACTAGTGCTATCGTACAGGCGATTTTACACAAGTGGCTTTACTACAAATCGCCACTTGTACCAAAATATACTGGTAACTTTCAATAATCTATAACTGCATATCTACTGATTTGGAAAACGCGAAGAACGCATATTAAAACTTTGAGTCTTCAATTATTTAGCGTAAATAAAAAAGATTAAAGATGAAAGATAAGTATTATTATATTGTTTTGATTAGAGTACCGTATTTTAAAAGCGGTACCAAGTAAGCCTCACACTAAGTGGGGGTAGATTTCTATCTCCCTTTACCGCCAAGAGTTGGTCTAACAAAGATCTTTGTCTTCTGCAGTGACTTCTTCCGGACGCTCAATACTAAGGCAGCCAGTCTACCATCTCAAAATGGCAGATCTCTCTCATCCTCCCAAGAGCCCTACACTAGTCCCTCCTCACAAGAGCGTCGAGCTTGAAGACCCTGGCGCGCATGATCTGGGTGCGTTATCGCGTCTTTCAAGCTTCCAAATGGAAGATCTCATAAAGCAGCTGCTTACTGTGGTCTAAGAGGTATCAGAGGCCGAAGATGATGTGTTTTCGGATGCGCAAGAGGCTCGGAACTCACACTCAGAACGAAGCTCTCCTATTCCTAGGACGAGTGTTGAAAAGGTCAATTTACCCAGGTCTTCGGTTGTCTGAGCATAAAGCTCACTAGTGCTAGGCCGATGATGGAGACAGCTATGCACAAGCCCCTGGCACAGCTAATTACACTGGAGGAGAACAAGGCGCCGTGCCAGCAGGTCGCGGAAGCAGGCCTTCAAGCATGGGTCAGCAAGATCAATCGCCTACCTCAAGAGACATTCCCATACCGAAGATGGTTGTGGAGAAGGTTGATCCCGAATCCCCAAGTCACGGAGATGTTCCCGGCACTGCCGCACATGCAAAAAGACAGGCAGACGCTGTCCCAGATGTTATCCTGCAAGCTCCTGAGAGCGATACAGCCCCTGTTGTTGAGGACCGAGGTGACAGCATCTCTCCCGACATTCCAATCCCTACGACCGTAATCACAAAAGTGGATTCTAAGCCAAGCCATGGAGAAATTCCAGGCACCGATGCTTTTGACATTCGAGAAGGAGATGCAAAGCCTGACGTTGTTGAGAAGAAGGGAGATGTATCAGGCGAGTAAAATACTTGCTGCTGGGTGTTGTCCAGCGAGCCAATGACTGAGTCAGATAGATCCAAGCTTTCCAAGCCCAGGCGACACAAACCTCCAGTAGAAGACGCCTCACCAATCGCAGCAGATGGTGGTTTCGGTCCCATGGATTATGAAGCATCTGAAGATGAAAGTGTTGAGTCAAAACATGACGAGGCTGGTAATGACACGGATGCAGATGCCGGTGAAGGGTTTGGGGATGACTTCGACGACTTTGAAGCAGGTTCTGAGAATGAAGAATTTGGCGATTTTGATGAGGGCTTTGAGCAACCTCCAAGACTAGACGAAGCCCCGGCAGAGACGGACCCAGCTGCACAGTCTGGCCAGTCTCTGCCGCCTTCGACATGTCCTTTTGTTAGTATGACCCTTCTGGGCATCAAACTCCTTAAAGCGCTTCATTACTGTCATCGCTCCGTATAGTATCGAAGCTGATCAACCTCTCACAGCCACTACTTAATTTGAGCGAGCTAGATACTCTTGACGATATTATAGCCGCGACCAATCCGTATCTTGACGAACTATTTCCCTCTACCAAGCAGACCTATCCTCCTGCCCCACCGCCGCCATCCGACCAAAACTCTATATTCCTTACAGATCGAAGCCTCTCTTTATGGTCCCAACTCGTTGCTCCGCCGCCGTTGCAACCTCCGAATTGGGTGCGATCACGAATTCGGCGCCTCTTCCTTGTGTCTTTAGGAGTGCCAGTAGACCTTGACGAGATATTACCCGCATCGAAGCAAAAGAAGCTCATCCTACCCTCCATACATCTACGCAATCGCTCTCAGTCACCAGCAGACGGCCGTCGGACGGGGTCTCATGTACAATTAAAACAAGACAATGCAAGCTCTGCCTCTGTGGACCAGCCATCAAGCAATAAGGCGAGCCGGCGGAGAAAAGGGCCACCTTCTGCTCCAGAGCTCGATCTTCAGAGCACCAAGATGCTATGCGCGACGACGCGTGCTGCCCTATGCAATATGACGGATGATGAATTGCAAGCGCATGTGAGAAAGCTTGAGGAGCTGACTGCCAAAGCCAGCGAGATGTTGGAGTACTGGCTAAAGAGAAGGGATAGTGCTGTGGGGGATAAAGAGGCGTTTGAGGGTGTGATTGAGAACCTGGTCAAGCACGCGAGGAGGGTGCGAAAATAGTAGTATTGAATTATACGGAAGTAGATACCTTAGTTGTACTCCATAACGGACCCCTTTTTTTCTTTTTTTGTAGCGGTTTCCCATGTGCGAGGGGACGAAAGGGATAATGGATAAAGTAAAATGATATACTGTATGACGCCGGTGGCGGATGTTGAAAGGCTAAATGACGGTTCGCTAATGCTCTCAACCTAAATCCTTTTGCATAAGTTTGGGAAGATACATTTTCCCCGTATTTTTTCAGACCCTCCTTGCTCTCTTTTCTACTGCTTGATCAAGGTAGAGAAACATCAGTCCGTAAACCACTTCTTTTTCGCTAATATGGTCAGGCGTTGTATAGGTACATAATGTAAAGCCGTCACAGAGGCAGAAAAGTGAATTATGTGCTGTCATTACATCGCTCTGCCGTAGCCCCCTATCGTTTGTTAGCGTAGTACGGAATTTAATGCGTGGCTGTCAAAAAGAACAGGGGGGCTCTTTGGACCCCACATAATATAGTAAGATGGACAGACCAGCGATTTTTCTAAACGCTTTTGCTCATGGCGACAGTGTCTTCATGACTCCAATCTGAACAAAACCCATATACTCTACCATTCTCTCCTTACATAATTTAAACAATACACCTTGAGCCATCCAGACTCCCTTTTCGCCCACCTTGTCGACCTTACCTTCCTTTGTACACCATCGCACCCCCTTCACCCGCCAACTACGAAGCCTCCAACCTCCCGCCTTACACTCAACCTTTCCCATCCCTCAAACCTGGATTAGGGCCGTCCAATGTGCAGACCAAGCAGCGCTTACTTGTGATCTCTGGTAGATCCAAGTCGGAAGCCTTCTTTATATCGTCCGAGTCCATCCCAGCGTTATGCACCTACGGGATTGAGCTGCAGCCTCTTAATACAAAGTAATACTCACATCTGCCCCTCACTCCGACCAACAGCGCCGACCTTATAATGTCTTCTGTCGAAGCAACGCTCTCCGCGGCAGCTAGCATCGTGCGCGGTCTGGCTAGGAATGGTGCTCCCCCCTACAACCCACCAGAATTCAACATCTATCAGAAGAACGGTACAACAAACAAAAAACTCTCACTGCCTGGCATAAGTATCGCTTCGAAAGAAACTCTCGAAAGCGAGCTATCCGCCCTTGCAACCCGGATCCAGTATCTAGAAAGCAAGGCCAACACCGTCAACCATCAAGTCCTTCCCGATACCCCCAATGAGTCTAGCGGACCGTCATCGCCATTTGCGAATGGCTCAATAGGTTCAGCTCGAAAAGGGGTCTCTTTACCAGTCCGCCAGCTTTCAGGATCTTCCCGACAAGCTCGAGTCACGAATCTCCTTGCCGGCAATAATCTTACTTTTACTGAAGACGACCTGGGGCATCTCCGGGATCATGTCGAGCAGCAGGCAGAGCACATAAAGGCCCAAAATCAGACCATCGTTGAGGTGAAGGACCAGCTTCTTGAGCAGAAGGAGCACGCAGCACGTAGTTTCGAGGCTGTCAAGGACGAGAATCTCGAAGACGTTCGGCGTGAGCTTTGGAAGCATCAACAGGCGAACGATGCTTTCAGAAAGGCCCTCAGAGAAATTGGAACCATTATCACGAACGTGGCAAATGGCGACCTTAGTCAAAAGATCCAGGTGCATGCGAAGGAGATGGATTCTGAAATCGATAGCTTCAAACGGACGATCAACACGATGGTGGATCAACTACAGGTTTTTGGAAATGAAGTCTCCAGGGTTGCCCTTGAAGTCGGCACAGAAGGCAAGCTTGGTGGGCAGGCTCAAATCTCTGGGGTCAGTGGAGTGTGGAAGGATCTCACGCAAAATGGTAACGAATACTCTCTGATCGATCTGAGTGCAATACATTCTACTGACACCACGCAGTCAATCAGATGGCTTCAAATCTAACTTCGCAAGTTCGAGAGATCGCCGAAGTGACTACAGCCGTGGCGGAAGGTAACCTTGACAAGAAGATTCAGCGACCTGCTCAAGGAGAAATCGCACAATTACAGCAAACTATCAATGGCATGGTGGATCAGCTAAGAACTTTCGCTGCAGAGGTTACCAGAGTTGCTGGAGATGTTGGCACCGAAGGCGTTTTAGGTGGACAAGCTCAGATCGAAGGTGTCAAGGGCGAGTGGAAGACCCTCACTGTCAACGTCAATGTGATGGCCGACAGGTTGACAAGTCAGGTCCGGGATATTGCTGCTGTGACAAAAGCTGTTGCTCGAGGTGACTTGACTAAGAAGATATCAGCCAACTGCAAAGGCGAGATTTTGGAGCTCAAAACGACCATAAACTCTATGGTTGACCAGCTGAGACAATTCTCCTCCGAAGTCACCAGGATTGCTAAAGCTGTCGGCACCGATGGTGTCCTTGGAGGACAAGCTACTGTGGACGATGTAGAAGGCACTTGGAAAGACTTAACCGAAACTGTCAACCTCATGGCGAACAACCTTACAACCCAGGTTCGTGAGATTGCGTCTGTCACTCAAGCTGTCGCAAAAGGGGACTTGAGCCGAAAGGTGACTGCCGAAGTTAGCGGTGAGATTTTGGACTTGAAAGTTACCATCAACACCATGGTGGACAAACTCAACAACTTTGCTTTTGAGGTCAGCAAAGTTGCTCGTGAAGTTGGCACAGATGGTACGCTTGGCGGGCAGGCCAACGTACACGAGGTGGAAGGCAAATGGGCCGAACTCACGACAAACGTCAACACCATGGCAAACAATCTGACGCAGCAAGTGCGAGGCATTTCCGATGTCACACAAGCAATTGCTCGTGGGGATCTAAGTCAAAAGATCGAAGTGCCCGCCCATGGCGAGGTGCTTACACTAAAAGTCACCATCAACGATATGGTTACCCAACTGGATACTTTCGCTCGCGAGTTGAAGAGAGTAGCTCGGGATGTTGGTGTTGACGGAAAGATGGGTGGCCAGGCCAACGTGAACAACGCCAAGGGCCGATGGAAAGAAATTACCGAGGATGTCAATACCATGGCTGAAAACTTGACATCCCAAGTGAGAGCTTTCGGGCAGATCACCGACGCGGCCACCGACGGAGACTTCACCAAGTTGATTTCTGTTGAAGCGTCAGGGGAGATGGATGATCTGAAGCAGAAGATCAACAAGATGATTTCCAATCTTAGAGACAGCATTCAAAGGAATACGGCCGCCAGGGAGACAGCGGAGTTCGCAAATAGGACAAAGTCTGAGTTTCTCGCAAATATGAGTCACGAGATCCGGACGCCAATGAATGGCATAATTGGAATGTCACAGTTAACCTTGGACACCGATCTTACACAGTACCAGCGGGAAATGTTGAACATCGTTCACAACCTCGCCAACAGCTTACTAACCATCATCGACGACATTCTGGACATCTCCAAGATAGAGGCTAATCGTATGGTAATGGAGAAGATCAGCTTCTCCATGCGAGGCAGCGTCTTTAGCGCACTGAAGACGCTGGCGGTGAAGGCGAACGACAGGTTCCTGAATCTTGCCTATCAGGTCGACAGCTCCGTCCCTGACTACGTTATTGGTGACCCCTACCGTCTGCGCCAGATTATACTGAACCTTGTCGGAAATGCTATCAAGTTCACTGAGCATGGAGAAGTCAAGCTTACCATACGGAAAGCTTCGAACATGAACCCGGCCAGTGACGAATACGCTTTTGAGTTCCAGGTTTCCGATAGTGGCATTGGCATTCAAGCCGATAAAAAGGATTTGATCTTTGACACCTTCCAACAAGCTGACGGCTCCACGACTCGAAAGTTTGGGGGTACTGGTTTAGGCCTTTCAATCTCAAGGAAGCTTGTTGAATTGATGGGCGGTAAACTGTGGGTCGACTCTGTCTATGGTAAAGGCAGCACTTTCTCATTCACGTGCGTTACGAAGCGGGCCTCACAAGATCTAAGCGGTGTTATGTCTTCGTTGAGTGCCTACAAACATCATACGGTGCTGTTTGTCGACAAGGGCAAAACGAATTGCTCGCAGGAAATCACCAAGATGCTCAAGCAACTCGAACTGAAGCCCGTAGTCGTCGATAACGAAACCCAGGTCCCTCGCCCAGCTCCTCCGGGCTCACCAACAAAGGGCGAGCACGGTGGTCTTCCCTACGACGTCATTCTTGTTGACGGCATGGATACTGCAGTCCATCTTCGTAATCACGATGCTCTCCGCTACGTGCCCATCGTCCTTCTTGCCCCCGTCGTCTCTGTCAGTATGAAATCCGCCCTTGATCTTGGCGTGGCCTCTTACATGACCACACCTTGTACCGCTGTCGACCTCGGCAATGGCATGCTTCCTGCTTTGGAAGGCCGCCAGACAACGTCCATCTCAGATGTCAGCAAGTCGTTCGATATACTCCTTGCGGAAGACAACGAAGTCAATCAGCGCCTAGCTGTCAAGATCCTTGAGAAGTATCATCATGGGGTCACCGTCGCCAACAACGGTCAAGAAGCTTTAGATGCAGTCAAAAAGAAGCGCTATGATGTGATTCTGATGGATGTGCAGATGCCCGTAATGGGCGGATTTGAAGCCACCAAGGAAATTCGCGGGTGGGAGCGAGCGGAAGGCCTGTCACGGACACCAATCATTGCCCTTACAGCACACGCCATGATGGGCGACCGGGAGAAATGTCTCCAAGCACAGATGGATGAATATCTCACAAAGCCATTAAAGCAAAATCAGATGATGCAGACCATACTCAAATGCGCCACCCTTGGCGGCAAGCTTCTGGAGCGAGGCAAAGACGCGAGGTTGAGTGCCAAGGACGAAATGCCCGAGCCGAACAAGAACTCTGGCAGTCATTCTGGAGGTGTGGGTATTGCGAAAGGGGCAAAGAGACCGCCGCTGGAAAATCGGGCTATCACGAGTGCGGTACCACTCAACGCAGACGGGGGGGCAGAAAGTCCGGGGTTACTCAGTGCACAGATGCAAGATCCAATATCCATGGAAAGGGTACGTTGTTGCGTCTTGACAGCTTCGAAGATTTGTTGCTGATAAACCTAGATCCTGCTACGCTCGCACAGTAGCTAATACGTAACCGTGTCCTGATCTCGAAAGGCGTACTAACGAACGACCGTTTTCTTACTGCAAGCGTGGAGTACGGGCGAACACAATTTGGGGACACCTGTTGCAAAGCACTCGTATGTGGTGCGTGAAGTGCTACGAAGCGTATGGCGTTAAGTGAAGAGCGTTCAATGCTCTTGTGTATTATTAGGAGCTACTTTTGGCTTTCACTTGAGAGGATGTGGATCAAGCATGGTTGTTGATGGATGGCCATTGGAGCGATGATATCCAACAAAGCTTCTTGAGGCAAGGGGCAAGGGGCAAGGATGAAGAGTAGAAGTTCTACTAGGAACGTCTCAGTGGGTTTATATTGTGCTTTCATCCCAAATTTATTGGTCGTTGAATTATATGTCTATATTTATGCACATGATCAAATTCTTGTGCTTCAAGCATCCTTCAGTTGGATCTGGCCTTGAGAGTACACTGACCTTCACCTCATCTTGCATCTTCCGAACTTTCACCTTCAATCTGCCCTTGCCCTTCCTGCTACGCTGGGCAAAGCAAAGCCCGCAGAGCAGCCCTCGAGCTTCCCCTGTCTCAGGTTTGATATATGCACACCAGACACCCGCGTAGAAGATCCTGAACGACCTTATCCGAAGACTCCATAAGACGTGCAGTCTTTATACTGTATATCGGAGCGTATGCACAGCGCAGCGATGCCGGCAGAGAGCATCTAGTAATTCTCTTGGGCAAGCATGTCTTCGTGCGAGTCAGCTTGAGAGGCCTTTTGCTCTCCACGAATCTCGCATAGCTTACCTGCAATATCCAGATAGAAAGCAATGGCATTGAAGCTGCAACCGAGTCAGCCACCACATCCCCTCCACGAAATCGCTCGTCGTCCGCTCACTTTCTCTTATTCCCCGTCATCTCCCAAACAAGCCACCTCAACCGATTCGTCCAGTTGATCAAGTCCAAATGACTAACACCAACCAGCGTCCCCTTGTACGTCCCCCACCGCGAGCTCGCCACGCTAACCAACCCATCATTCGGTCCCTCCTCCTTCTCCACAATCCGATGCGGCTGCCGAAACGCGGACCAAAGGGGCGGCGTGGCCATGGCGCCGTAGGAGAAATACCGCACGCCCTCGCGATCGGGCGTCTTGGGGTTGAAATCCCGCACCATGTACCGCCTCGTCAGCTGGCTGAAGGCCCCCGTCTCGATGCGCATCAGCTGCAGCGCGCGATACATCCGCGGCAGATTCTCCGGCCCGATTTGCTCAAATACATAGTCCGCGAACGCGGAACCGCGGTGCGGGCTCGCGACCGTGGTCAAGCTCAGCACTTTTACATTCGGCGGCTTGAGCCGACTGATCATGTATCGGGCGTCCAGTCCCCCCATGCTGTGCGCGACGATGTTGACGCTCTTGCCGTGGGCTTTCTTTTCGATGTCGTGGCTTAGTTTTGCGGCGCGCTCTTCGATTGAGGCGGATGGGGGGACGGAGGTGAGGATTACTTCGATGTTGTTGGCTTGGAGGGCTTCGGTGATGCCGCGCCAGTAGTGGACGCCTGGGAAGAGCTTGCCGACTAGGTGGAGCTCGTCGAAGCCGAGGAGGCCGTGGGCGAGGACGATGGGGTTGCTGGGTGTTCCTGTAGATGTTTAGAAAGGGCGTTTGAGCAGGGGATGGGATGAGGACACACGGTATTTGGCGCGTATTGTGGCATAGTCGTCTGTGATTGTGGGGCCGAGGTCAGAGATTCGAGGGTCTGGGGAGTCATGGCGTAGAGCTGACGCGGTGAAATGTCGAATGTTGGTTGTAGAGAAGAGACGTCTTGGACAGCATCTTCTTGTTGCCAGGGCGATTGAGTATGCCATAAGAAGGCGGGAAACAGAGCTCAGCGCTGTGGCTCGGATGCCCTCGTCTCTTGCTCCATTATTCTCCCTCACGAGCCGGCCTCATCGTCACAATGTAGAAGTCCGGCGGGGAGTCGAAGTTACCTCATCTTGCTCCAAATGGAATGATACAATTGGCCGATTGATATGTTGAAATTCGAGTCACGTGACTAGATCACGTGACACGCTAAGGCGTGCCTCATAATCTCGCTTTCCTAGCTAGTACTCCTTAGCCAATACAACTACAGTACTACGTGTTCTATCTTTATTTTGATAAAATTAGTGTAAAAGATAAGATTAGAGACGCAATATATAAATAATATTTAAAGGCACTCGATTATCATAAAGAATACGAATATAGTTATGAAATATATAACTAGATAAAGTAGAATATAGAGAAAGGAAGGGTTTTTATCCTAGAGCGACGCGATTTTTCTTAAGATTTCCCTACTAAACAACGTCTACATAGCAGATCGTAATTATTCTTTATAGTTTGAATAGACACGAGTATAAAAATTAATTAATTAAAGAATATCGCTATTATTAAGAAAAGCGATAAGATTTATAAAGTCTTATTAATTTACTTTTATAGCGAAGCGTTTATTTAATATTTTATAAAGTTTATAGATCTCGAGAAGTTCTTATTGAGAATAATTTCGCTAAAAGCTTAATTCGAGTTGTTAATTAAACGCTTCAAGAAAAAAGCTAGTATCGTCGTATTTCAAGGAATCTATGGCTCTAGCAAACCCTTTTTGATCCTATACGTCGGCTTCTGAGCCTCAACATACTTGATTGCATCCCGCGCCTGCTCGAAATGTACACTGCCGTAACGGAGCAGTTCTGCGAAGGTCCCAGGTGCTATGTCCTTTCCCTCATTCTCCTTCATATCCCACAGAACTCCCAGCGCAAGACCCTTCGTCAGCTCTTTCCCATGCGTGATCTTTTGCATGCTTGACTGTGTCAGCAGCCTCCAAATGGTTTTATACGCCTTTTGGTATTCCTCTGATTCCATGTCTACATCTCGCCTTGTGGCCAGCACATCGAAGAGATCTTGACCTGAGAAACCAATTGCTTCTTCGGCGCCCCAATCCTCGGACAGTGAGTCAAACAGCAGGACCTTGTTCGCATAGTACTCGGCGCCGTCGAATCCGTCCGTTGGGTCTTCGAGCATGCACAAGCGCAACCATGCCAGAACCTGCCCGATGTATTCCATAACCGTGCGGGGTTCGACTTTGAACTCCCAATGGAAGTTCCTTGCCTGTGAGTCCTCGAACTTCACTTCTTTGCCGAAAGAGACCAGAGGGTTCTCAATTATGCCGCCGGGATTGGTACGATCTTTCCATAGGTGAACAAAAAGATCATGCCTTGTAGTGTTAGTATGCCATAAGCATATATTTATGCTATCAAAAAGCAAAATACAGATCAAAGAGCGACAAGGACCGGTACAAATCGAAACAGATTCTGTTTGTCGCCGTCTGGGCTGGTCTTTATGGCTCTCTTCCTACACTTCCTTGCCCATTCTCCTCGAACAAATAACGGAGAAGGAAAATCTAGCTCACTTACCAGCGCTTGATAAATGGATTATCTTTCCGGCTTGCGACAAAATGATTTGCCATGACTGTGCCATACATCCATGGAACCGAGACCTCAAAAGGCGACTTAGGGTCCTCAAGCTGCCTCCAGCAGATGTTGTCAAGCTGACGGATAAGAACAATACCGACATCCATCCAGACACCGCCGTAAAGGTAAAGGCAGGCGCCACGTAGGAAATCCGCACTGTGCGGGCCAGTATATGGGCCGACCATTGTGCCCTTGACGAAGGTTTCCGGAAGCAGTTCTTCAGAAACCCATTTGAGTGCGTTATTCGGCGAGCCGGGTACGTTATCGAGAACACGGATCGACCATGACGAGCCGCACAGGCGGATCCAGTTCACAACATTGCGCTGGCACCAGCCCGGCATCGAGCGGACTCCAGAGTGCCAGAAAGTCCACACGTTCTTCTCCGAAGTGACAGGTGCATATTTAGATAGGGAGTCGAGGATCTCTTCGTCGGTTCGTGCGTCAAGAGATTCGACGTAGCGAAGGTCTGAGCGAAACTCCTCTGGGATCGGGAACTGCATTTTCATGTTTCTGTTGTTTCCGCTGAAAAAATCAGAAATGTGCGGATCGTAGGTTGTGGGAAGGAAACTCAAGCAATTAATAATCTCCATTACGGCTGACACCTCGTCACGCGGAGCACCAAGGATTCACACAACAGATTAAGGTAACCCCCACATCAGCCGTAGCCAACATGGTCCATCCTTACTGCCCGAAAATGGAGTTGATGTTAGATCACTCACATTTCTATAACACTAAATATTGTGCATTGTTTAAGCAGAATGGGCTTGATGCACAGAGATTAACCGACTGTTGGCCTAAGGCCTTCTCGAAACCCTAGGCAACTACCCTGCACTGACTTCAACTCTTTCATGCAACGTTCCTGGCTGCATGCGACCCTGTGTCTGCCCTCACACGAAGGCACGACATGTGTAAAAGATGTAGCAAATCTCACTAGAAGGCAGGGGCTGGTACCCTTCCGCAAGCGTACATTCCACAAACATTGCTGACGCTAGTCAACGGTTGCAAGCATCTCACTGTGTCTGGACTCATCTTATGAAGTTTTGACGCCTCTCGATATTGCGAAATGTCTCATCGAACTCAGCGGGAATAGTCTCTTTGTCATGTATCTACTCCATCGATGCTTACGTTGGAGTCCGCGTCTGCAAATTCGTGCTTCTCCTTTTCCTTTCTCAGGTACCATAAACTCTTCGCTTCATTAACTTAGCCATGTCTTTCCCAGCAGCAGGGGGTCCGGATACAGAGACGGTTGTTGAGAAGACCTCGCGACATGGACTCTCTACTCCAACCACTCACTCAATCAAGTCAGACCACTTTTCGCCGGAATTCGTTGACGCCCCTGAGAAGCCGCTGAACGAGGCAGACAAGGTATCACTCGGATCAGGGAAAGCGACGTCTTGCCAATCGAAGAGATCAAGGAACACAAGTATCTCATTTACTTCCACCGTCGAATACAGCCAGACCCCCTTCGATCAGTATGTCCATCAAGTCAAAGATTTATGTCACTTGTTGTGGCCATCCTCTCCCAAAATCCACCATGATGTTAAGACCTCCCGTGTCGAGCGTCTACTAGCTAAGAATCGCATGGGTGAGATGTTCCTGCCCAAAAAAGAGTCGCTCCACTCGAGCTTCTACTACACAAAAAGAATTTTTGATTCACCGACTACGTGGCGGAGGCTTCAATCGAGTCATCGGCATAACAATTAAGTCTTCAACTGATGATGAACCTACGCAGCTCGTCTTAAGGGTACCTCGATTAGATGACACTCGGCACGATCGGGAAGTCGCTGTATTACGTTTCATTCGTCATTATACAACAATCCCAGTCCCGGAGGTCAAGTACGTGGACTTCACCAGTGACAATCCATTGAAGCAGTGCTACGTCGTGCAAAGCCGCATCCCCGGGTATGACCTTCAACACAGGACCAATCCTACGTTCTACCCAAACCTGAAGCACGAGCAAAAATGCACGTTTACCAAAGAGTTCGCTCTGATATTACTCAAATTACATGACATCATGCACCCTTTTCCTGGCCTCATAGAAGCTTTGGCGGACAATGATAAGGATCAGAAATTTACTGTTCGTCCTTTCGATCTCAGATCCAGTTCCGGCTACGAGCCAGAGCCGGACTTGAACACTAAGCTTCCTTTCTTCCACGTCCGTCCATTTGTAAAGGATTGGGAGCCACCCGAGTCCTTGCCTCCCGAACAGAGCACATACTACTTCATGAGTGCACAGTTTGGTCGGTGGAAAGCTCTGGAGTTGCGTTGCGACCCAGCCTCCATCCGCTTGTCAAACGATTATGACCGCCTCGTCACGATGGCAGCTCAGATGGACGAATTAGGCTTCTTAGGTAATGATGAGAACTGTGTATGCCACCTCGATCTGTTAGGATCCCCGCGCAACATCATGGCAGACATTAAACCGGACGGCTCTCTGAGCATTACTGGCATCCTCGATTAGGACAGCGCGACGTTTGCGCCCAGATTCGTCGGCTGCGCTCCACCTATGTGGCTATGGGCCTGGGATGAGGAGGGAGAGGACGAAAAACACGCCAATGAAAATCCATCGGCTCCTGAAAATCAAGAGATCAAGAGAATCTTTGAGGAGACAGTCGGAGACCGGTTTCTATCGTACGCGTATAAGCCGGAATACCGAATGGCTAGAGAACTGTTTCGATTCGCACAATCTGGCATAAGAACGAGCACAGATATTGAAGAAGTTGAGGAGCTTTTGAAGGAGTGGACTGGGACGTATGAATCTAGGACGGCAGGCAAAGAGAATGAAGCTGCAAACACTGAAGCTGCTGCTACGGAAAATGCCGCGGAGAGCGAGGTTAGCGTTTCAACCAAGATCAGAGCTTCCCAGTGATTGAAAGGCTTGTTCATGTGTGAGCGTCAAGATTTAGGTACACAGCTCGCTTTTTCAAGTCGTCTTGGTTTTGCACCTTTGATATACTGTTCTGCAGAGCGTTCTGTCCTGGTCAATAAACGCTTGCGTCCAAAACGTCCCTGTAAACGGCTATGCTTATGCGAACAGAACTGCACTTTCATTGTTCCTCAGCTCTTTGTTGGGTCTTCTTTGACATGGAGAGTGATGTCGTATTCGGAGCCTGGTTTCCTTCATGCGCCAACGTTCGACTCCTGCATGATCCATTCTCGCCTGTGTACCTTGTCGTCAGCCTCCTGTACGCCGTTCAGTTGAAGAATATTGCTCATCTTACTAGTTCCACTGTTCGTGCCCAGCTGCTACGCCATCTATCTAACCTATACACTCCCTGATCTGTTGCACCTTTACAACATGCCAAGAATAGGCAAGACGACAACCAGGCATCACTGCCCTAAAAAAGGCAAAGGACAGGGCAATTACCGCCTAGGCAAGGATCACTGTCTCGAGCATCAGATGAAATGTCCAATCGGACATCCAGTGGCGTACCTCAAAACGGAGCCATGTCCGAGATGTAGCGGCGATACTGCTATAAGTCCTAGAATTACTCCATCGAATCGGACACGTTTAGCTGATCGATCCCTTCTCTAGCATGAAGACAAAAGACAGGGCCAGGCGTATTCTCAGCAGAGAGCCGCGGAAGTCGCAAATTCGTCTCGTATGAGGAGCAAGGGGAAAGGGCCACGAGAGAGGTGATGAAGGGGTCACCGCTGTCTATTGATTGGGAGTTTTTCTTAGCATCCGCTATATGCTTTGAGAGATACCTCTTTATTTGATCAGGAGTATCCATGTTACTGGCCAGTGCTTTACGCCGGCTTTTGTTATTTTGGCTATTTTGCTTTGTTCGATATGGAGTTGAGGGTATTTTGGAATAGATTTGTTGGTCTATCCCCGTTTGGTGAGCGTTTCAGTCTATTGGTCTGTTCTGTTCAGCATATGTTGTCGTTTTCTATTAAGTCCTGAGGTAGCCTTTGTATTAGCCTCCGCTTTTGCACTGTAGCTTGTTTCGAGCTTCTCGTCCGAGTTCAATGGTGGCGACAATGTAGCCGTCAAGTCTTTATGCCTTCAACCTTCAGAAAAAGTCGGCTTCTGTCTCGAAATTGCGCTTGACTTGAGTAAGAGCTCGTATGGAACAAATTGACGTTAACACAAATTAGGATCGTCACCTTGAACAACAAGCAACCCGAGATATCAGTGGTCAGACATAAGCAACTATACACAGGTGCTTCTAGGGTCAAGCTACGAGACCTTCTCAGCCTTCTCCTTTACCAGCGCATCAGGCACCAATCACCCGTAGGTCCGAATTACTTTACCTTTCTCAGTGTTCACGAGTCCTGATCTCTCTCTCTCTCTCTCTGGAGGCTTCTGTTCGAGCGAAGTCAGAGCATTGAGCGGACTCCCTGTGCGCCCTCTGTATAGTACAAGAGATGGATTGCCTAAAGCCAGAGCCTCAGGAAGGCTGATGCATCGACCGGCGGATTGGGCGACGATGCGTCCTGAGGGTATACGCCAAGTCTGAATTTTCACTGACGGATTGAGAGAAGAGTGGATTGCTTTTGAGGAGAATATGGTTGCTGTGACAAAGAGATCAAGGGGAAGTAATGCTAGGTGACATATTTGGATATCTAAAAAGGGAAAATGTCTTCCACGAGGGTCTGGTGGGTGCGTTTGGAAGATGTGGATTGGACGCTGGAAAGAGAGGCTTTGCCTATGGACAAGTTTGATGGATTTTCTGATTATCTGGGCCGTCTCTTATTTTTAGATGGTGGGGAATTGCTCTATATCTTATAAGGATAGTACTAGGATTGTAGAAAGAGGTGTAGCCATGTGTGCCATGTTTGCGGAATGAGGACCGGCTCCAGGCGCGCTAGAAGTACTTAGCGCGTGCAAGGCTCGCTAGCACGCTCGCTTGATCACCCCTCCTACTATTGCGGTTTCTCCTCCTCCAACTACTCAAGAGCCTTTGCACCTGGTGAGGTCAGTTTAGTTCAAGAACGTACCTTGCGAGTGCTAGCTGTCAATATTAGAGCTTCACAGTCGCTCGATCGAGAGCTCCGCCGTCCAGTGACATGTCTGCATCAGTCTCACAGGCGCCGCCTCCTCCTTGTGCCGTGGACACTAGACCTGGTACATTGTAGCCATGTCAAAGTTTGCCCTCTCCCCTGCTACCATTTCTGATCTGCCTGGCATCGCCGAGGTCTCCAGAGCTGCCTTCAAGGATAATCGACACACGATGTCCTACTGGATGTTTCCGCAGGACAACGAGACAGCAATCTATGAATGGCGCTTAAACGGGATAACAAAAACATTCAAACATGTACCGTATTGTACATATACCAGAGTCGTCGATAGTACGGTGGGCAGGATCGTCGCGTTCGCACTATGGGAGATGCCTCATCCACCTAAAACAGAGGAGGAGAAGGCCCAGAAAGAACGAGAAAAGAAAGAGAATGGCGATAAACATGATGCATTACCAGAGGGTACCAATGTTCAACTTTTACACGATTTCGATGCCGAGACCCAGAGGGTAAGGGCCAAATATGTTGATGGGGAGAAAGACTACGGTGAGTAGCGTTTTCAACGTTTTCAGAATCAGACAAGATGACTGTGAATGCCTAAGTATTGAGAGCCATTGCTACTCTCCCAGAATACCAAGGCAGGGGCTGCGCATCAATGCTGCTCCAATCCGGGCTAGAAAAAGTCGACGCTGAAAATGCCAAGGCTTGGCTTGAGGCTACTCCACAAGGACAATCTCTGTACGCAAAGTATGGCTGGGGAGTCGTCGACGAGATTGTTTTCGATCTCGAGAAGTATGGTTGTGGTGAATGGGTGCAAAGGATCACAGTCATGGAGAGAGCATCACAAATGCAGTGAGTCAAGCCGTGGAACCATTTTTTTCGCGATGTTAGTTTGGTCTGGTTGTACCGCGCAAATTGAGTCAATCCATGGGAATACATGAAGTACAAAGACTTGAGCCCTTTTTCCTTCCAATATCGATGAGTCTGAAGCCGTGGCTGGTATGAGCAAAGAGTCACCATAGTGGTGCAACCCAGGGTTCAGATTAGGCGATCAGAGGAGTTGGGCAGGCCTTACCAATCAGCCTTCTGATTCGTGATTACCCCAGACATGGGACCGCCTTCCATCTCCCATTTCGTGCTTTTTCCTTTCAAAGTACGCTTAGATCAAATTCAAGCCTCGAGCGATTTTGAGCACTTTTTGTCCTAGTGCGCAAGGCAGAGCCCAAGGCTTCCATTTGGCGAGGGGTATTGTGGCTCTTTACTTTTGCTACCCATGCCCAGCTGTCGTTGGGTCGAGACAGCTGGGGTTTCTTCCTATCATGAACTGTAGCCGATCTGTCTGTCGCTTCGGGAAAGAAAGAGGTCAGGGCTCTAGAAATATGATTCGAATTGAGCTGCGTGAACTGAAATGACATATCTAGCTTTTAACCGCGGTGCAGCGACCAAAGCAGTACGACAGATGAGACCTGGAAACAGGATTCCCTTACTGCATCCCATTGAAGACTCTATAGCCGTCCTGACAAACAGCACAGGCCTCAGGGCTCAGAGACAAAGGCTTCGCTTTATTGCAAGTCGGCATCGCAACGAATACTGAGGGAAGAGTTTCAGAAGATTAGCTGTCATCCGAACGTGGTTTCTCGAGGGTCAAGATACGAACGAAATGAAATAAAAAGCAGATGTGGCCATCGTCTGTCTTCAAGCTTTCATGGAAAAGCAAGCTTGGTAACATCACTACTTGCACATTGATTCAGGATAACAGGGATGCCCAGCTGTCGGTAGTTCGAGACAGCTGGGGGGTCTTCCGGTATGAACTGTAGCCGACTACAGATAGCACGATTGTGCGTATGACAATGATGGTTAAACAGGGGCCAATCTCGACAGAAGCGTACCGATAATACGAGGCAAGAAATATATCACGATCTCGGTGAGGTTCTTTGTTTGGTGGTTGGCTGGGTTGACGACGAGTAGAACACACGGCATATCGCGGCTCAAAAGAGCTAGGCATGTCATAAGGATAGCACAACAGACAGAATCTTCGAAGGGACGAAGCCTATCCGAGTGTGTGTTTGAAGCCGGCATCAACTATGGCCGACCTTGCGTGACAGGGCACCGTGTGGCCCAGACACTCTCAGAAGATGTGGCGGCAGTCTCGTGGGATCAGATAATCGAGTCCCCGGTGTTCAATATCCGCAGATGCAGGTAATTGAGGGTTTCTAGCGAGGACACTGGGGGGCGTTAGCCAGTACAATACACAATGCTGCATCTAATACCGAAGAGGGAGACAGAGGACTATGATGATAAACAAGGACAGGGGGGAAGGGAAGCCGACGTGCCTGAACCGCGTAAAGCTTTGGTATACTGAATGCTACTGCCAACTCTTCACGTTGTGGTCTCCAGAAACCTCCTTGCAGTCGTTGCGAGGGCATTGAAAGGTGCTTGTCTAGTGTATGCTGAGTCCTGGGTTGGAGGCATGAGCATTGACCGGTGCTGGATCTTGGGCGAGGCAACAGACTTACGAGGTAGCAGACAGAAAGGTACCATGCCAGCTACAGTCGGAAAAGGAGCAAACAACGGCGTTGGTCAAAGTACACGCGAGGAGGCATAGATGACCAAAGGAGTGCTCTTTGTTATGTGTGGAGGATTGAACAGTGTATTACGGTAAGCAAGCTTCTACGGGAGACAAGAGCTATGTTCTATTGCTAAATTCTGGTCCCCCTTGGCATTGTTGACTACCAGACTGAAGACGGCAGTAGCGACTCGGTTAGTGTACGTGACTCTTTCACGCTGACAATCTTTCTTTACATGAGTGGGTTCTTGATAGGTGATTGCTACCGTCCTCCTGCTGCCAAGTATAAATCTGGAAGCAAGCGGACATTGTGAAGATAGGAGGGACCACCGCTCTTCTCGAGAAAGCCGAAGTTCTGGCCCCCTTTCTGGGGTACTTGGCGAAAAACATTCCAAACCAGAGGCAGAACCCAGAATAATCCGCCAGCAAGCCAATGCAGAAGACTTTATACTCAAGGAAAGAGCGTCCGCCCATTGTCTCTGCCCACCCCTTCTAATGTACGACGTCTCAACCAGCTTTGGTCGAGTAGTGGCGTGGTTATGGAACCGAACTCGAAATTGATGACAGTAACCTTTGACTTTGGCCGTGGGGATCATATCCTTGATACTTACGGGAATCATTGGTGGAGACAAGTGTGCTCCAATATCGAAACGGAACAAGAGATTGCAGAACTCAAGGTTGTTCTAGTATACCTTGCAGAAGTATCCCTTCCCTTTCTCCGGACCCGGATATTATCAGCTCAGGGCATTTACACAGTCCAAAAATACCCAGCTCAGGTCATAAACAGTCATAGGGTCTTGAAGTGCATTTGCATGGCTTTTTCTCCACTACATCAGTTGACGCTCATACGTCGTTCGAATATTATAACTCCAGAAGAAAACAACCCTACAGTCCAAACAGACTCAGGAGGCGTTAACATGCGTAAACCACACTTCTATTCGCAACTTGGGCCCTCTTATTCCATGAAGACGTATGTTGGAAATCCTTCCGTCTCCTCGTCCTGGTTTCAAATTTTTCTATTTACATACATACTTCTATGAAGATGCGTTCACAGTGAAGTCTAAAGGCCCTGTAATCCGTCCACACTTGGATTGGCATGCTCTGTGATTCTTACGATGTTTGCAGATTGTACCTTTCGTTTTCCTACACATGGGCTTCCCAAGATAAGGACGGCCTTTTTGGGCCTCGACCCCTATTTACTCTATTTGTCAGTGCAGTTGCATCCAGCCTGGAAAGGTCTCAGAGCGTGAGTGGTGGAATTTGATGTTCCACTTGGTTACGGGGAAGGGTTTTCGAGAGGGGGAAGCTTCTAGGATGGAGGAAAGGGGTGAAAAGGGTCATACATTTGAGACGAGTGCCGGGTAGTTCTCTAAATTTGTCCGCTCAAGTTTAGGTAAACATGCAATTTAACAACCAGTGCGCATGAAATGTGTGAGAAGTTTGCATCTAGTGCCTTGTATCATCTATATAAAAAGTTACAGTGACTCTATCCAACCGCGTCTCTGTATCGTACAGATAAAAGACCATCCACATTGCCAACAGTGCCAATGGTATGCCTCCATGCAATGAAACGCCACAAACGCTAAGATGCTCTCGCGCCCGCCGGAGCGCCACTTCTCCGCTTGACAGCCAGCGCCCTCCCCATCGCATCTCTGACTTCTGGGTCCGCCCTGATGGTGTTATTCACCAGCCACTCCTTGACCCTGGCCCTCAACTCCTTCTTCCCCAGCTCGTCATTCACAAAAGGCGCCATGTCCATTGCCAGCAGTCTGCTGGATTCGATCTCACTGGCCTTGGCAATTCCTTCGAGTCTCACCAATTGCTGCAGGTCGAGTTGAGAGGTCGTCGCTGCGGGGGCGGGTTTTCCTTGCGGAAAGAGGTTTCCCAGCTGGGAGAAGGCGATGAAGAGGGTAAATGTTGCCTTGCGGGCTAGGACGATGAGCTGAAAGGGTAGCAATGGCGGGTGGGTTGTCATTTTGCTGAGGATCGGGTTGAAGACTTTGGTGAGCAATGGTGAAGGGTAGGGGCGTGTGATGGTGTGATATTCGAGGAGGAACAGGCCGGCGAAGGTCAGGTACCGCCAAAAGCGTCCCCACTGGAGGTAGTTTGTGAGGCTCAGGAGAGCCAACATGAGGGCTGAGCCGGCGTAGAGGGGTAGGCAGGAAGTCTGTATGCCGGTGACCAGGTATTCGCGAATTGTTTTGCAATGCTGCCATCTCAGCATTTCGGGGCCGAAGCGCTCGTAGGCAAAGCGTTTGATGGGGTCGGAAAGGGTGTCTTGGGCGATTTTGAGATGGACAAAGTTGGACTCGGCTGCTGCGTGTCGGATTAGGTCGTCCGTGGGAACTTTGTCCGGATGCTGGAGAGCGGCTAGCCTCCTGAATCTTGACTTGATCTGTTTTTCCTCCGCGCCTGGGGCAAGACCAAGGTCCTGGTAAAAATCCCCGTTCTGCCGCATTATATAGTCCGCTTCGTAAAAAGTGTATAGAAGGTAAACGATAATGACTGTCATGTGTATGCGCCGTCTGTGTTTGACATATCGGGGGGTTCCTGGCTGGGGCTTAGGATCACCGGCGCGGATCGTGATGCCATAGTAAATGGATTGGAGCCAGCCTGTAACGAGCTGCAGTTTTCCGCATTAGTAGGTGCAACCTTGAGACATACATATGCAAGCATGATAGACACAAACTCGCTAACAGGGTAGGTACATACATTGGGCAAAAAGGCCCATCCAGCATAGGAGAGGATTGCTGTTGATGACATGGTGAACGAATGCTTTCTGTACAGAACATGTTGGAAGAATGCTGGCGAGGAGGAATGTGTTGGTGAAGACAGGTGTTGAAACACTTTGCGCCTATTCTCGGCTCGGCAGATCGTCCGGCAGTTCTTTTCACCTTGAAACTTAGCCGAAAGTCTAATTTTCGAGGCAAGAAAAAGCTTGGGATTCGACGACATCGTCCTCGCCAATTGACAACAAAGAGGTATGTCAACCGAAGTTGAGAGCCCACAACCTAGACACAAGAAGCACCGGAAGCCGAAGGACAAAGATGTCCAGAAAAGTGAAAGAAAGCGTAAGCGGAATGCTGTGGATGAGGTCGAGTCTCGACTGCCCTCACCAACGAAGAAGCACAAGTCAAATCAACGCCCAAAACTCCCTAGAGCTCAGTCCAAACCTATTATAGGCACTGGAGGCGAACCAGTGTCTCCCTTTTATCAGCAGACCTCGTCTTTATACCTACCACTACCACCAATCTCTCAAAAGCATGCCTTACAAGGCATTTGCGCCGAGCATATCTCTCCGCTCATCCTCACATATTACCCACCGTTTCATGGCGTTATCATATCCTACTCGAATGCCCGGCTCTCTACGGACCCTCAAACCGAAACTTCCAAGCCAACATATGCGCGAGCGATCGACGAATACGCTTCTAGCTTTGTCTGGCTTACTGCGGACTTTGTTATTTTCAAGCCACGAAGGAATAGCGTGATAGAGGGCTATGTCAACCTCCAGAGCGAAAGCACCATTGGGCTTCTATGCTTAAACTTCTTCAACGCGAGCATTGAGAGGAAGAGATTACCGAAAGAGTGGAAATGGATACCTGGTGGAATGATGGTTCCAGGGAAAAGGAAACTGAAAAAGGCTTCGAAAGACATCATGTCGGATTCTGACGAGGGGGAGGCGGACGAAGACGATGAGGCAGGGCAGGCTTTGGAAGATGCGGAAGGCTATTTTCAAGACCAGGCAGGTAACAAAATTGAGGGATTGCTACGATTCCGGATCAAGCACGTGGACACGTCGAAAAGCATGGATCGTGAGACTGGCTTTGTGAGCATCGAAGGCACTATGCTGAGCGAGGATGACGAAATGCAATTGCAGGAGCAGGAGAGAATAAGAATACCAGATATTGGAAAGAAGCAACTAGGGTGGCAGAATGAGTCGTCAAACGCTATGACAGGTGCAATCATGAATGGCTTTGAAGATGCAATGGATATAGATGATACGCAAAGTCCGAAACATAGGGCCAGATATTGACATTACTTCTAATCCCGCATATGTGCGCCAGTAGAGCCATCTATAAGATTCACTATAAACTCCAGAACATGGACACGTATTCTTGCTTCCCTTTAGTAACTCATATGTGGCCGTGAACAATTTGCTCAGGTCAAGGGTTTGCCTGGCGAAAGTACGACATAGAATACATCGCGGCCCCCGCGCCTGCAAATTGAACGCGCTTCCCCCCAACAGCCCCTCACTGCCACCCGCACCTCACTTTTAAAAATATTGGATCAATGATCCTGTAGCCATGAGGCTTCAGCTAACGGTTCAAAGACACGGCTTGCCACCAGTACGAGTCTTATGGACTCTGGCATCAGCAGTCCGACCGCCCCTTCTTGCAGCGGGCAACAGTATCACCATCTCGCAGTTCCTGGAACAGGTCAACGAAGTCCTACCTCTCGAGTCCGAGGATTGGGGCCTTGAGGACTACACAGTAGAAGTGCGTGGCTTCGAATGTCTGCACTTTGCCGAACTCAACCAAGTACTGAAAGAAGACGATGAGGTCTGGTGGGTGTCTGAGCTCTTTCTTTCCATGCCCACAAATTCATTCGGGTCATGCTAATTTCTTCACAGCATACGGCCTCTACAGACTCAAGATCTACGCTTCCGGAAAATATCTGGACGACATCAGATCGCCGCAGATGGCAAGCACTTGATTGACGGTGTGGCATTTGGCCGCCCTTTTCTACGACGAGTGGACAGACCAGCCATAAGGATACCACCAAGAAAGAGGAGACGGATTACGTATGATGAGGGAGACAACTACGATTTCGAGGAGCCCAGTAACGATCGGCAAGTCATACTCAGGGCTGGCTTTGACAACACCGATAACATCACGGCGGGCGACGAGAGCGATGATGACCAGGACTTTGTTCCCAACGAGAAAGAGGAAGACGATTTAGGGGCTGAGCTATTCGATTTACAGAATGACCTCAGTGGTGCTGCGGATACAGATGGCGGCACGAGTCAGGTCGATATACAGCCACAACGGGTTACAAGGTCTCGAACATCGCCTAAAGGACTAGGTCTATTACAGTTGTTGGATGACGATGGACGGCCATTTACTGGACAGTACAATAACCCTCTGTTGGATCTTTACGGACAGGATGAGGCCCTGACCAGCCAATCTGAGATCAGACCTAGGAAGCGTGGTACTACAGACTTGACTCGGAGCTCTTCCAACAATATTAGAAGCATCCTCCGGGATTCATCAGCAAGTCCACATTGTGTAAGCAGGCGGGACTCGGCCGGCAGTACTAGAAGTGTGCGTTTCGAAAAGGCCGAACCTGCAACGCCGGCAACTGTTCGAGAATCGGAGGATTCAGAGGACGCGGACGATAGTGATTTTGAGCTTAGCGAGGTGGATGAATCTGATAAAGAGAATGCTGAGCCGCAGAATGAAGAGACAGAATCCAGCGATGTATGTTGCTTTCTCTAAGAACTTGTAATATCCGCAATATAAATTTGATCTCAGAGTATACAATTTGCGTTAAAGATGCTTTGCTGATCAGTGGCTAGAGTCTCGTTGGAGGATCACGGTCGAGCTCCTCCACGTCCTCGGACGATCAAAGATCTGAGGATGAGACATCCTCCTCTGGAACCTCCTCGAGCAGCTCGAGCTCGGATTCAGAACCGGAGCAGCATCCAAGCGATCATATAGCTCACGAGTCTGAGGCGTCTGAGACGTCGTCCTCAGGATCATTAGCTTGCAGTAGCAGCGACTCCGAACATGAATCGCCGAAGATTGGCCAGAAGCAGAAGTGGGCAGTGAACAAAGATTACTCAAAGATGCCCCCAAACAAGACGCCGCCTGTAGTCGCGGCTTCAGCTCCGACGCCCACACCACCTGGCAACAGATGTAAGGTAACCCGTGCACGTAACAAGCGAAGAAAGGAGAGTAAGAAGCTGAAATTCCTTAAGAGCAAGGGCATTCTTCTGGCTGCTGCCACTAAATCAGATCTTCGCAAATTTGAGGAGGGGACTACTCAGTCACAAAGGGAGGAAATGATAGCTGTTGGCGGAATTCTCCCTGCCTTTAAGGCCAAGCGACAAGCTCTGTTGACCTCGATCGCTGCTGGTGGCGTCGACATTGGTCTTGATCCCAGTCTACAGAGAAAGGATAGCGGAATGGTTGAGGATGGATCACCTGTGCGTGACCCACTGTCGAAGGCTACAGCCGCTCAGGACGACTTTGTGATTGATCATCCATCACGTGAGGAGGGTCCAAGAAAGCTTTGGCCTGAGAAACTTTCAGGGAGTGACCCTACCAGCACTTCAACAACTGCCGTAGTCCAGGACTCTGTGACTGCTATGCCAGCAAAAGCCAAAGAAATTCCGCTAACGGATTCAATAAGTACTACTTCAACTGGAATAGTGCCCGAGTCGCATACTGCTGTAGAAGCTATGGAGTCTTTAGAGATCCAAAGTTCTCCAGGGGCTATAGAAGCCTCGAAATCAATGACGACCCCGGCGCCCGAACCCCAACATCGTCGATCCAAGCTTGACGTTTCTGGTGCAAAGCGTATGCTCTTTGGCTCTTTGGGCCTTAGAACACCAAAGACTAAGGACGATGAACTGAAGACGCGGGAGAAGCTGATGAAAGACGTGAGGCCTGTCAGAGAACCCCATGTCACTGAAGAGACTGAGACTGCCGAAGATGTTGCGGCTGCAGCAGACGATGAGAGCTGGAAAGACAAGATTGATCTGCGAGCTGTAGAATGCTGCTATGAGGGGATTGAGTTGAGTACGCCACCTTTTCCCTTCGTTCAGAGATGGGACCCTCAGCAGCAAAAAGGGTATAGCATGGGCAATGCAAAAAAGCGAAAGGGAAAAAAACGAAAGCGTAACAATAACGATGGCAGCTTCTTCAACCCAAAAAACAAAGCTGGGCGCCTTGACGAGGACGACTGGAACAGACAGGAGGCTGGGCCGGAGCCATCGGCCGAGAACGTCAATGTGGAGAGCAATGACGAGAGAGTTGAGGACTCAGTCAGAGCCAATGAACAGCTACTCCACGAGACCGAAGGCGCATCTGCAGATACGCTTGTCGAAGTGGAAGACACACACGACCTGACAGATGACCTTCCTATTCTACCCGAAGACATTACTATTTGTTTACCCTTGACTTTAGAAAAAGCCACAAAGGGTAACATTGTTGCCTTCAAACAGCTTGAAATGTCCGTGGAAACTAATTGGCAACCCAAAATATCGGAGTACCGAACCGCCATTGTGGACGAAATCTTGGACGATGGCATGCTATCATTGAAACTTGCAAAACGTGATCAACCTCTGAAGAATACACAATACGACGAGGAAACTGGCGAACGCCTCTACTCCAAGTTCGAAATGCCGGGCTATCATGATGAAATTGGCGAAGGCCAAAATGGGAATCTTGAAATTTCATTCGACGAGCTAATCAACCCAGTTCTGGTTGAGGTCGGAGGCGGAAAAGGCGATCAGGATGTTATACTGCAGGATCGAGGCCATAGCGTCGCCCATACAGACTCAAATGACAAGGCCATTACTGAAGAAGCTCATGATATAGATGCAGGTGCGCAAGGCGTTAGTCACGATGGCCCAATTCGAGAAGAGTCCAACAACGCAGCTGCTGACTCGGGCGAACAAGCTCGGCAAGAAATCTCCGAGCTGATCAGAGATGCCGGTTGGCGGTCGAGCATAAATCATGAATTGACTGACCGGCAGGATGAGGAACCTCCCGGCCAAAATGACCACCTTGATGATCCTGCTCTTATGGGCACCTCTTCGCCAAAATTCCGCGATTTCAGCTCCAGCCCAGTCACCAATGGGTTCCAGGTGGCTTCATCGCCACCGCCAGCAGCGTTTCAAAAGTTGGGGCACGTACATGCATCAGGGTCTGAAATCGCTGAAAGTGTCTCTCCTCAACGTCGCGGCGATTCACCTGCTCGCTCGAACATCTCGAATCATAGGTCCCCAATTGAGTACCCCGATCTACCGCAAATAAATGATGACAGCGAAGTGCTCCAGCAAGAAGCCCAGGATCGCTCGGGCCTTCCAGAAATAGATCACCAGCTCGGGTCCCAAGATCTCAACTCGTCGAGTAGCATCCGCCGTTCCCTATCGCCAAGTATTGGATCTCATGCTCAGACATCGCATGAGAAGAGATCTCAAAAGCTGGTTCATGTTATTGATGGAGCCGACTCTGACGAATCATTACCAGAGCTTTTTTCACAAGCTTTCGAGAAGCGTGTATCACAGGGAATGGACATCAAATCAGAGCTATCCGAAGGAGATTCTGTTTCGCCCCCAAGTCATCGCAAGTCCAAGCGCAATAATAGGATTAATTCATCCCAGAGAGAGTCTGATCGTGATTGGGAGCCCGATGTTTCCGAAAGTGAACATGAAGATAAAGGTGAAAGCACGCCCCGCCAACCGCAGTCGGCATTTTCATCTCAAATCATGGACTTGACCATTTCAAGCGATACTGTAGATCCTGCAGACGACTTATACGTCGATGACGACAGCTGCGTTTTACCAAAGGGGCCAGGATGGGTGCATAAACCTGGGATAAGCGAACCTCGTAATGGCCCAACGAAGAAGACCACAAGAGGGTCGAGGGGGAGAAGGTGATTGATAAAAAGCTGTGGCTCAAAGCGGTGAATGCCTGGTATTGTTGGTCAAAATGTACATCTGCTTCCCAAGACGTATGCTATCGCTGTATTGTTGGTAGCTTCATGGCACAATCATGTAATAGTCCATCAAATATAATTTATGTTGCCGGCCTAACCGTTTGGGCTGAGCCTCCTCGGATTAATGGTTGTTCCTCCCTTCTGTCGAAGCTTTCCGAGCACAGCCCGCCTCATCCGCGTTTCTTTCTTCTCATAAGGCAGTCTCGGCAGTAACCATGTCCGCTCCTGCATGTCCAAGTTGCAGTCAGATGATGCACTGTCATCCTCTCTTTTCTCAAGATGTTCCCTGACCCTTTGAAGTGAAAGGCAGACTTGAGTCGTATTCGCTCTTCACTATGTCCGTCCGGATACAGCTCCACAAGGCTCAGGGCGCCTTCACAAACCTTGACCAGATCAGCGGAGTGGTCATCCTGAGTATACTTGGTCCGGAGACTATTTCTGCAATAACCGTCAAACTCGAGGGGGAGAGCAGGTCTCATCTGGCCGGGAATATCAATCCCCGACGCAATTATGACGGCTTTGAGAAGGAAGGTTCACGACAAGAGGTCCACAAGGTAAGTGAGTGCTGTTGAACTGCGTCTGACAAAAGATCCTGTTCTCATCGTCTTCATAGCTCCTCTACAAGGTCCTCACTGTCTTCCCTACACCAGAGCTCTTAAGGGCCACAGGCCCAGATCAGGCCTATACCCTACCGTCAGGCCCTCATGCCTACCCTTTCCGGTTCAAGGTATACTCCGAGCTTTTTAGGACGCCTAGCGGATTCTAATCGAGTGTCAGGTCCCTTTCAACAATGACTGCTCCAACAATAACTCCTTGCTTACAAGCCTTACTGCCTTGCGGTTGGATTTGGCAAGAGATACGAACAATCATGTGAAGACAACTCTTCCTCCTTCTCTCAATGGACTTCCAGGGGAAGCAGAAATACGTTACTACGTGAAAGTTACGGTGCAGCGACCGGCATTCTACAAGGAGAACTTTAGAGCAGTATGTTGAGTCTCGTGAATGAACAGGCTGACGAGCCAGGAATGAGTTAGGAGCCTCTTATTAACACTATCGTTAGACCTATCCATTCGTTTTCCTTCCAATCGAACCACCCCGACCGCCTCCCAATAAACGAGAATCATACGCTAGAAGATCGCATCAATTCAGTCCATGCATCGATGTGCCGGAAAAGCCTGGATTCTTCCGGAAGGCGTCTGTACCGACGGCTGATCCATCACTCCCAAAAGTACCACCTCCAAGCATCAGTATCGACGGCCGCTTGCCTGATCCGGCCATCATTACCTGCAACGAACCGCTGCCTCTACGGATACTCATCACCAAGAAGAACGAGAGTCCCGCAATTATATACTTGAGAAATTTGAGCATTACACTTATAGGCTTTACTCTCATTCGAGCCCGCGACCTACGAGCGCAAGAGGCTCAAAGTTGGGTGATAGTGAGTCAAGCCCACATTGACAAGGCTGTGAACAACAATGTTGGCGGTAATGGCAGTGGTATTCTAGAGGTCGACTCAACGCTTTGGAAGCAGCGCCCTTTGCCAAATACTGTCTCACCGTCATTTACCACTTGTAACATAACCCGCCGTTATGAGTTGGAAGTCAAGGCAGGGTTGTCCTGGGGCTCTGCCCAGAAGATAAATGTAGGTCTGGATACATTCACGTGATAGACTGTGCTGATAGCGTGAAGCCTGAGCTCACCGTCCTCGCTGTTCGAATGCCTGTAGAAGTCTACTCTGGAATTGCCCCACCCCAGGCCCTGCTCGACCAAATGGCGAACCGGCCCACTGCACAACCTGTTCTGAGTTATAACGTCCGTCCATCCGGTTCTGCAAACGGACCCTCCCTGGGGCACAGCCCTGGAACATCTCGGCCACCTGGCCAAGCGCAAAGTGATCATATTGAGCCTTCTCCGTCAGATATACCCTCCGAAGCACCTCCAAGCTATGAAGATGCAATGGCGGATGATCTAGCACCAATTGATGGACCGAGGCGAGACTACTCAACACCATCTACCAGCAGCGGCAAAAAGACTGCGAATGATGACAGGTTGTTTCCTGAGAGCGGGTGATGATGGACAAAGCAGTTGTATGCATATTGATTAGCGATCCAGCGTGCCTTGCATAGGTTTAGAGATGAGATAACGTAGTTATTGAGGGAATGAGAAAGTAGCAAAGCTTGTAAACCCATTCTATACTATGGAGAAGATAATAAGTACCTAAGCCAAGTTAGGTCAAATCATAATCACGGTGTATTTGATTGGCTGCGTTGCTAGCTCCCGCGTTATCGATTAGGGTTACCATATTGAAGTTGTGATGATTACATTTTAGGTAGACATCGGAGCGGGTGCTTACTATATAGAGCTGTCCCCGCAGTCAAGAAGGTACAATCAACATCTTCAATTCCTTTACATGCCACCCCTGCTTCATCACATACCTCGACTAGTCCTCCGTATTTCTCCACGACCTACAAAGTTCTCAATATCTACGTTCACCACTTTGACGAAAAATATGGCACAAGAGTACCAAATCAAGGGCCTCTCCAAGCTCGACTTGAAGAGTGGAGAGAAGCGAGAAGTTGAGGTAGAAGGAATTGAAAATGGCAAGGTCTTGTTGGCCAACCTGAACGGCAAGACTCATGCTATGAGTTCTAAATGCACCCATTACGGGGCGCCATTGAAGTTGGGGGTCCTCAGTCCCGACGGAAGAATAACCTGCGCGTGGCATGGAGGTCAGACCCCTCAAACATCATGCCGACCTAGCAAAGGCGTACTGACCGTTCATTCTAGCTTGCTTCAACGTCGCTTCTGGCGATGTTGAGGATGCCCCAGCTCTGGACCCTTTGGCCAAGTTCGAGATTGTGGAGAAAGATGGAGGTGTATACATCAAGGGAGATGAAAGCACAATCAAAGCGAACAGGAGGTCTGTCAACACCAAATGCAAGCCTCAGGGCCAAGAGAAGGTCGTCGTTGTGGGAGGGGGAAGTGGAGCAATGGGCGCCGTGCAGGCCCTCCGTGAACAGGATTTCACAGGCGCCATCACCATAATCTCAGTTGAGCCGAGCCCTCCCATCGACCGCACCAAACTCTCCAAAGCTCTTATGACAGACAAATCCAAGCTGGATTTGCGTCCTCTGGAATGGTTCAAGGAATCTTCCATCGAAACTGTCTCGGATGAAGTTACCAGCGTCGACTTTGAGAAGAAATCCGTCTCCACCAAATCAGGCTCTTCTTACCCTTATACCAAGCTTATCCTCGCTACTGGCGGCATACCCAAATTACTGCCCTTGCCCGGGTTCAAAGACTTATCCAATGTGTTCCTCCTCCGCTCGCTTTCTCATGCGCATGCTATCGTCTCTGCTGTTGGCGAGAAGAAAGGCAAAAAGATTGTCATCGTGGGCTCCTCCTTTATAGGGATGGAAGTCGGAAACTGTTTAGCCTCGGGAAACGATGTCACAATCGTAGGCATGGAGTCTCGACCCTTGGAGCGCATTATGGGCGCCGAAGTCGGCGAAGTTTTCCAAAATCTAGTCTCGAAGAATGGTGCCAAATTTTACATGAACGCTGGTGTCGAGGCCGCCGGACCCTCCAAGGAAGATCCTAAGAAAGTTGGCTCGGTCACTTTGAAGGATGGTACTATCCTGCCCGCCGATCTTGTCATCCTCGGCATCGGCGTCAGGCCAGCCACGGACTTCCTCAAAGACAACAAGGCAGTGTCGTTAGAGCAAGACGGCTCGCTCCAGGTAAATGAACATTTTCTTGTCAAAGGCTTCGAAGATGTCTACGCAATTGGCGACATAGCCACATACCCCTACCACGGGCCTGACAGCAACGGTGATTTGACGCGTATCGAGCATTGGGACGTAGCGCAGAACGCAGGCCGCGCTGCCGCCAAGGCTATCGTCTCCCCTACCTCCAAACCCAAGGCCTTCGTACCAGTTTTCTGGTCAGCAATGGGCAGTCAACTAAGATATTGTGGCAACACGATACACGGATGGGATGAGTTGGTCCTGCAAGGTGAACCGAAAGAAGGCAAATTCGCTGCTTTCTACGGCAAAGGTGATACGGTGGTGGCTGTGGCGAGTATGATGATGGATCCCATCATGAGCCAAAGTGCGGAGTTGATGAGGCAAGGCAAGATGCCAGGGATAGCGGAGTTGCGGAAGGGCGTGGATGTCAGGAACATTGATCCGCCAGGACAGATCGTAATGTGAGTGGGGATAAGACGTCAGAGGATGTAGAACGACGAAGTGGGTGCTTTGTATTTAGAGGAGAGCATATCGCCGTACAAGATGCACGGGTTTCCGAAAAGCAGTCTTTTGCATATCACATTCTCAGCCCAAAGCTCATTCCAATAAGCTGCGAACGTGCAAGGGTGATCAAGATGTCTTTCCATCGCACCGTGCCAATTGGAGTTGAAACGGCTATACGTCATCTGATGTAGACAGACAACCGTAATGGCTAAATAACCCTACCTACTTCTTAGAACATCATCCCAGCTGCTCTCCATCTCCATCTCAAAAGCTTACATGGGTAATAGGACGCTGCTCAGGGTAAATATTCTCAAGAATACTACTCACAATCATAGTCTAGCACCGATTGATAGGTCCCAGAATCCGAATTCCCAGGATGGTGTACGAAAGCCATCGACCCAGTTCTTACTCCGTTTCGACGACAGCCTCCCGCATCATCATCATCATGGGCCCGGGGGACACAGCTGCGTATAAGCCTTGTTAGGGCATCAAGACCCATGGTAACTATGTTAAGATATTGCTCAGGGCATTTATTGTCTTTGGGCCTTTGTTAGTGGGGGGTTCCGTGAATTCGGAACTTCTGCAGAGCGCGCCATGCGTCACTGTAGAGTAGATCAAGCTTCCCGTCAGTGGTAACATTTCGATCACATGCAAAAAGGTAGCCCGTAATCACATGCAAACTGTTCAGTTGCATGCATTGCAAGATAAAAAGCCAGATAGGGGGTATCAAAGACGCTCAAAAAAATGCGACGAGAAACCACCATCACCCGTCCAAAGACTCCTGAAGCAGCGTCTCATCAACACCCACCGCTTCAACATGGGTCGAAAGCCGCTTCTCCGCCTTCCTCCCGCGCACCGAGCCGCCCGTCTTCTTCTTATCCATGGATCTGTCCTCGACAGCAGCGCTCAAGGCATCTACGGCTCGAAGGTTCCCGGTCGATTTGGCCGGAGCAACGCCCCACTTGCCAAACACCCACCCGCCGACACGCTTACCCAAGGTGGACTTTTCGGCTGTGGGAGTAGAGGCTGGCGCGGCCGGGCTCGTGGAAGCATGTCTGAGGAGGAGACGGTTGTAGTTGCTGCTGTCGTAGCCTCGGTTGCGCTGGGACGCTTGGGCCACTGCGGCTGTGGAGTCGGTCACGGGTCCGATGGAGGCGACAGATGGGCCGAATGAAGATCCAGGATTGAAGCCTTGCGAGCGTTTGCTTTGTAACTTTGGGGCGTCGACCCTCCGGCTAGATAGTAAGCTTTCGTGAGACGAAGCTCGATGTACTCGAGGGTGGATTTGCTGGACTCGAGAGTGCTTCTGCTGGGCATGTCCGTTGGGGTCGAAGTGATTATCCAAGAAATATAGCTTGGTGTCATCTTCTGGCTCTTCTACAATTGTGCTGCGGTCCAGTAAAGGAATATTGATAGACTCTGTGGGATCGTCCATGCCATGCCGGTCCATGGCCTGCGTTGACCCTGACATACTCTGGGGTCCGCTATGTGTTGGTTGCGTAGATAGACTTCTCGTCGAGACGTCCGAGTTACGCTTGGAATGTCGTGGATAGAGACAGGGCGAGCCAAGAGATGCGGAGCCGGGTGTCGTTGGTATTGATGAACACATATTATCATCCACAGTGTCAAACACAGAGGAACTCCTGAATGCGGATTGAGGAGACGTTGGCAATGACGGAGGAGCTTGCGACGACTGCAATGACCATCGTTGCGGTTGACAAGGAGGGATCGTGACCGACGTCTGTGACAGGATAGTTGCAGCAGATAAGTCTGTAATAGTCTGCATAGATTGAGCGCCGAATGTCCACGGCGTGCGAGGTGTCTGAATACCCGAAGACGGTGTTCGAAGTCCAGGTGAGGTGATGTGCCGCCGCTTCTTGGTCTTTGCAAGCCCAGCGGGCCTTTCCCTGGCAGTCTTGACTTTCGGTGCTGCGTGGTAATGGTGGTGAACATGAATATCAGGTGAAAGTACAGCATCGTTGACAGGCGTTCTCGCAAGCTCACTATCCAGGCTTTCTCCGGATCCAGGTCGTTCGGATTGCGGCTGAACAGGCTGATGGAGCATCATCTGCTCTCGAAGATTCTCTACCTCCTCGTTCGAACCCATCAGCATCTCCCGCAGCTCCACAATCCCCAATTGCAAGTTGGCATTGTCTTGAAGGATATCCTTGACAAAATGCGAGACGACGGGGTTACTTCCGTCCTTGCCAAGTGAAGTCGCGGCCGCAGCTCCTTTCAGACGTCCAGCCGCGTTCTCAAGCTCCCTTTCGACGGCCCTCCGCCTCTCAAACCTCTTCACAACCTCAGCGTGCCTCAATCGGTCTTCTCGTGCCTCCCTATCTATTCGATCCACCTGCTCTTGTAAAACATTGATAGTTCGCTCAGCGCCCTTCCATCGTTGTACCGCTGTTCTCGTCTCCTCTTCCCTCGACGCCAGTTGATGATGAAGGTCAGCTGCTTCCAGTTCGAGACCAGCCAATTGCGTTTCGAGGTGGGACGTTCGCGCAGCAAGTACCGTGAGCCGCTCGAGTTCTTTGCGTGTAGATTCAAGCGTTGTATTGAGCGATAAGATTTGCGACTCCGAGTTGGAGACTGTGCCATTCATCTCTTCTAGCTGGTCGAGTAGGTAGCGGTTCTCCTCGATTGTTCGGGTATTCGAGGCTTGCAACTCTTTCTTGTCTGCCTCAAGCGTCTCGATAGTCCCAACCATCTTGCGCCGCTCCTCCGCCGCTTCAGCGATGTACGCCTCATGGCGCGCGAGCAGTGCCTGTATTGCGAAGGTCAGCGACATGCTTGTCTGTGACCTCAGGGAAAGTTTGGTCCCATGTAGCTGACACCCGGATCACCAAGCCGGAGGGATCTTGAAAGGATTGTTTCACGTTTATTTGTTGAAGGATCAAACACGATTCCCAAGAAGCAAATGCACCTACTTGGCCAATGCGCGCAGCATTCTCGAGCTGACTCTCCAGTCCTTCCAGTGCAGCGTTATTGTGTTCCAGGTAAGCGCAGTGGAGATTACCGCAGCAGCAGCTCGTGGGGCGCTCTGTACTTCTTCGCATTGCACTGGTTGATTTGGGCAACAAGGCGTTAAGAGAAGCGGCCGGTGAAGAGGCCGCAGAACTGTCCATATTTTCCAAGATGCTTGGATTTGGTAGGCTGAGCAAACTTGACCATGCCGATAGCTATTACTGGAAACATGGGAGTGTTGTATGGATAGGTGAGGGGTAAATGGAAGTTTGAAATATGGCGCATGTTTGAACTTGAAGCGAAAGTCCGGCGCATCACCAGATGATTGGTCCAGCCACTTCCCTTTGACCAAACGCCAAGTCACATGATGATAATGCAATGAGTGTAATGCATGTAAGGTACAGATAGTAGTGATAGTGCTCATTGGACAAGATCAGGTTTACAAGATCTGATCTTCATCATCAATCTTTCGTTGCTGATCCCACAACCAATGCTTGAAAAGCAGTAGTCGTAGTTTCCCATCTTCTTCGAGGCTCAAAGCATCTTTCCCGGCCGCTTGCGCACCAGTCCTTCAATGCCGCTTAGCATGCGCGCAGTATCCCGTGCTTCACCCATACCAAACCGCAGAAACTCACAGCCCCGAGCTGATATCTCGAAGGACCGGTGGTCTTGAGGATGAGATAAACGCCGCCTTCCGCTTTCTCTTGCCTCCGTCGACAAGTGCCTGCTCCAGGTCTGGCAAACAAAAGAAATATCTGTTTTTCAAGATATTCTGACCATCGGCTTGGGGACATATCCTAAATCCGTCGAGAATGACCACAGTCCTCAAACCAAAAACTAGTCCCCTCCCAGTGCGGCGTCAGCCTCTTGCCCCTAGCTTTCTTCTACCCTCCATCACCATCATGCACCTGCTGCACCTTTCTGTACTCTTCCTCCAGCGCCCTCTGCATTTCGAAATCGGCCTGCCTTTCTTTCTTGATCCTTTGCTGTTCAATATCTCGTATCACCCCAGCATGCATTGCCTGTAGAACGTAAGCCATTGATCAAGGCAATCAACGTAAAAAGTCCACTGCAGAAGGATGACAGGCTCACGGCTTTCTCTGCATTTTGCTGGTAGTGTACAAGCACAACTATTCCAATGGCTCCGAGGGATGTAGCCGCCAAAGTGAGTTTTGCAGCTCTGGACATGTCTCTGAGATCGTAGCGGTCAAAGGGATGTAAAGGAGTTTTGGCAAGGCCGATGGGCGATGGTGAAGCTTGGCGGAGTTAAGGACAGGGATCTCGCAGCTCGACTCCGTTACCTCGATCACCAATCCCCATTTGATACCTGCGTAATCGTGGGCAGACAGCCGCAAAAGATGGTAAGCACTTGGGAATCTACAATTTCAGGAACTAATCGCTGAGCGCGTTGCAGTCTGCACAAAATTCCAAGGGTATCCAAACCCTCCTCGACGTAAGGACAACCATCTGCTCCCTCCCCCCCAAATCCGCAATACTAAACTTCAAGTAAAGGCCGAGAGAGAGGCCCAGAGAATAGTCCAAAAAGGTGTGCTGTCCAAAGCGCATGTGCTTTTTCACTGTGTATCTACTGACCCATTCCCAGCTAGAGAATGTATTACCTCCAATCCTCTCCACCATTAGATCCTCAGCCCACCTAATCCCGAACTCTAGACCGGTCGAAACGCGTCAAAGACGCCAGGACCGAAGCACAGAAAGAAATAGAAGAGTACCGCAAACAAAAAGATGACGAATTCAAGGAGTTCGAAAAGAAGGTTTGCTTTTTCCCGTCTCCCCACGCACACCTCCCTCGGCCACCCCATGCTCGCAGTGAGGAGCAAGCAACAGCGGCTGATCAAGACGTGACGACTGATAGCACACGAGCGGCAACAAAAAGGCGGAAGAAGACGCCAGCAAAGACGCAGAGGAGCAGCTGAAGCATATCAAAGAAGCCGGGAACAAGACAGGGGATAAGGTCATCGAGCTTTTGCTGAGCGCGGTTACGGACGTTAAGCCGGAGATTCCTGAGAGGGTGGCTGCGCCGCCAGAGGCGTGATTGGGCGACGAGTTGTACGATGGTGTATCAGATGGAGAGTGTACTAGGATTGCTGGGGATGTATGCATAATCTAGCTACTACTGGGGCATTATAGACCACACAATGCGTTCTGTATGATGTTATATGGAATCGAAAATCACGGTAGTGGTTTCGACTTTGCTACTAACAATGCTTCGACAACGCACAGATGGATACATAGTATTATATGTAAGATCTCGACAGGATGGATGCTCGAATCAACAGCTCTATACTGATCCACCCATGCACCTTTGGATCGCATCTCACTGATTTCCAGTCCACTATTGGCGGATATAAGCATATGCAATCACAGAGAGCAGGAACAAGAGAACTTACATTACAGGTGCCCTGAAGGCTGGCAGCCGAGAAACCTATATCTTGGCTCACAATACCAATAGACGACATCGGAAAGCAATTTGCCGAAGCGTTTGCCTGGCTCGACGCGGAACCGCCGGTGCCATCGAAATAGACCGATTCGCAGCCCTCATAGAACGCGCAGTAATTCATGCAGGCCTCAAGGTTCGTCTGAATCGTCTGTTGAAGGGCTGTGCCTCCTATGGTCTGGTCGCAATAGATGATCCATGTGCACTGGAATTTGTCCGTGTAGGATTGGCCGTCGAAACCTTCGGCACAGAGGTCGTCCGGCGTAACGGAGCCGTTGTTCTGACCAACCGTGGGAACAGCGGCTAGGAGATCAGTGCCTGCAGCAGCGGTTTCGGGCCTGTAGCCTCTGAACGTGAAAATCGGGTTACAAGTTTTATCTTGGAAGCTGACGCCAGCGCAGCTTTTGAGAAGGGTGCAGTACTGGATGCACCCTTCAAAGGTGTCAGCATGCGCCTGTAAGGAAACGTCGACATCATTAAGATTGAGTCCACATCTGATGTCGTACTGAAGTCCGAATCTGTCTACGTAGTAAGTGTTATTATTACCACACGTGGGGCTGACGTTGGAATATGTCGGTTCCGCGCCGGAGTTGGTGGCAGTAGTGGGTGAGCCAGTTGTGGCCAGGGAGAGAGTTGGGGTAGGGAAAGAGCCTGTATCCGTCGACAAGACTGTGGTGGCATTAATTATGCCAATATAGGTACTCGTAGCCAATACATCAGATCCCTGTGAGTTTGTGGATGTGATTTCGCTCTCAACCGTCGTTGAACTAGGCTGAGGCGATCCTATCGATGGTATGATTGGGTAGGTAGAGGTGGTGATAAGGGAGTGGACAGTGCCGTTTGGATCGGTGCTTGTTACGAACACTGTTGTAGTTCCAGAGGCTAGGGGGGCTGGTACAATAGGATACATCGAAGTCTGGATGCCGGTAGTGACAATACTCTTTGGGTTTGTGCTTGTGTAGGCATATATTTTAGTGCCGAACCCATCGTCGCTGTCTCCAGCGCCTGAACCACCTAAATCTCCACTAGAGGAACAGTCACCGATCCCCAACCAAACAGTCTCGACTACCTGAGCTAGGCAAGCCGTGGGAGCAAGAAGCCCAAGACCGAAGAGGGAAGGCTTCATCTTGATGGGGGCTACTGAGCAAGCATTGCTGAAATACGAAAAAAGCCAAAAGAGTCAATACAACAAGAGTTGTGAACATATGAGAAGAGACTTTGGAATGATAATGCGAGCGTTCGAGTGCCAACCTCCATTCCTCGGAGATGCGGCAAATGCTATCAATACTAGAATGGGAAAATATTTTCATATGTATGGACCGAAGTACTCATGCTGAAGCTAAAGGACGGTCAGGAGCATGAGCATGACACCGAATAGATAGTGCGAGACTCTGAATGTTGAACAAATTTGGGCACGTTTGCCTTGGATAATGGACAACCCCCATCAATCCATATCATAGACGGCAGGGTCTCATTGCACCCAAAGCGGCGAGACTCCTTAAGATAGCGTCCGAACGCTTGCATCGCTGTACGCAAACGTTTGTACACAGCAGGTAAAGAGATGTTTTGCGAGGTTCAAGTCTTTCTTCAATGCCTAAGGCAGATAAGATACACGCGCGCTTGGCAAAGGGCTGCCGCTTTTAGCTTATGACCAGCTGGGTCTCACATCAAAGAAAAAAAAGTGCCATAGCATCAATGCTCTGAGTACTTACAAAAATGTATCTTTGAAAGGAAGCGGAGAAAGACACAGAAAAGGTGATGCCTAAAGGTCGAATTACTTCGAAGGCTCCTCCAGTAGCGTTACATATAATCGATAAGATTGTCCTGTACTGGTGTACTAGCCGAACCCCTGAACCCCTAAACCCACGACAACAATTTCCAACAGATGTTCACTGATACGTAATTTCACCCATCCAAAGAAATGCCACAACAAGCCGGAAAGAGTCAAATGCCATTGCACTCCGCGTACCTATTAGGACCAACACCAACACCGAACAGATATTGCAGGAAACAATGGTCTTCACCAAGCCTGGGCTGCTCGTGCAAGTAGTAGGCGATCGTCCTTGATGGCATCGGTGACCCGACGGGAATGACTAGGTAAGTCTATCTTCTTCCCCCCTTTTTCTGCCCCTTGTTGTCTATGCGTTCCTGGACCTTGGCTTCGTTAGCGGTACGGCGTGCGTCCACCTCAGGCTGGTCCGCTCGCTATTAATCCCGTATCAGTGCAGGCCACCAGTGCCTTGACTTCAGCCAAGATTTACCTTTTGGCGTTGTTCGCAGAGGCTGCACGGCTCATACTTTAGCTTAGCCCAGTGCTTTTTCCTGCATTCAGGGGCGAGACATGGTAATTGATGCGTCAAACAATAGCCGTTCTCCTGTTTCCCACGACAAGGACCCAACTTCACATATGACCCAATCTTGCGACCTGGGCAATGGTGGACAGTCCCTGCAGTCGTTCCCGGAGTGCCCTTGACGTGTGGCATAGTCTGCAGCTTGGGGCAAGACCTCACAAAGGGTACAGATTTTAAAGAAAGAATGGCTATATTGATTGGGTTGCATAAAAAAGCAATCCGTGAGATAGAAATGTAGATGATGACCTCCTCTCACCGTTCTTATAAGAGACTTCGAAGGTGGCAAGGAGAAAGGACTCCTGCGTTTGTCACTAAACATGCTGCATTGGGTAGACGCCTTGCGACAAGACAATAGAATATAAGCCACGTCGAAGCAGGCACTGCTTGCAGTCCAGTCTCCAGGTCGCCGCATCCAGCAAGATCACGCAAAAAGGAGACAAAGAGTCAAGCGACAGGTACAATGATTTCTAGCTAGGTTTAGCGCGGAGCCATTGGCTATTCCGGCTGGCCTCTGGGATCGTTGCATTGCTACGAACTGTCGCCGTTCTGTGGCTCCCTCTGCTCTTGAGTGTCGTGATAGTCTCCATCTGCAGAGCTCAAAGAGTCTTTCTCGTCCCGTGAATTGTAGTCTTCTACTTCAGCTTTGTAAAAGGCATCCCACTCGTCCAGGAACTCCTCGATCTTTTTCCATGTCTCATTTGAACGATTGCCATGACAGGCAATCTTGAACAATTTTCTTGCCAATCGAAACTGCGGTTGATAGGCGTAACGCAGGAAATCGTCCCCAACGGTCTCATCGAATATGCATTTGATCTCTACCAGTTCTGGATCTGGTGGTGTGTCGTTAGATTGGCTTTCGTCCTCCAGAGCATCACCCGGCTGCGTCTCATCTTGCCAAAGCCACCAGGGCGGATAACAAGAGACAAATCTAGGAGCGAAACATGCAGAGTCAAAATCCAGAACACCGGTAACGGTAATACTCTTATCTGAGCGAACTTCCACCATGATGTTATGAGCCGCAAGATCCAGATGGCTCAGACAGTTCATGTTATCGCCCAAGCAGCCAAGTCTGTTCATCTGAGATGCAGTAGCGGCGAGACGTTCCATAAAGTGCGGGTGCAGAATTTCAGTCGGATCGATTCGTAGCTCCTCAGCCCTCCATCGTCCAAATTGTGCAAGGAAAAAGTCGAGGGTGCTTTTCTCATAACACTCGAGCGCTGTGGAGTTATCTGTCTCGAACAAAGGAGACGCTTGCTTCAGGGTCCAGTCCTTCTCAAGCGGTGGCTTAATATCAAAGGGTTTGACAGTGAAAGCTTGGACCCCATCTTCCTTTGTGACCTCTTCGATAAGTCCCGGGACGGGATTCCTCATCTCTTGAAATCGAAGCATTATCCGGCCAACTTCTCTCGCGATTACACACCATTGTTCATGGCTTAGGTCGGTTTGTATAGCTGTATGGAGATTTGTCCCAGTAATCCGGCTTTGAATAACATATGGGACCTTCAATGGATTGTCGTGTTTCAAGTCGAAAGCTTTGATACTTGGGACCGGAACGGAGCTATGCTGGCGAACGTAGCGTACCACAGCAACTTCACGATCAGGTCGGGACATCCATGCTATGCGTGGTACTCTCAAAATGAGCTGCTCGGAATGGTCAGTATTAGGATCAATGACTGTTATGCCAATGATCCTATTGAAAGTGCCGCCAGTCATTCGCTCAACAATGAAATCTTTGGTAGCATGCTTAGTGGTCTCATTGTGTGTAACGGGGAAAGACTTTAGTCGACCTAGCTTTCTGGATTTTAGGAGGCTCGAGAATCGGCGATGAGACGTCCCGCGGGACTGCTCTGGCAGGGGTGATCTCGGCGCAGAGGGCCATAGGAGGTGACATAGTTCCAGTACTTGCAGCTTGAACTCGATGAAAGGTGTCTGTTCGTGCGCAAGTGTCGAAGTCTCGGATTGGTATGAGAAGCTCGAACTCGTAGAGTCGCTCTTCTGAATGTCAAGGGTCGCTCCCACAGTCTTTGCGGTCTCATAGGGCTTGCTCTCCAGTATGTTCGGTGCAGTTTCAGAAGGGGGTCCTTCTGTAGAGATTTTTTCAGCAGGATCAGATGTTACGACCTCAGAACTCGCAGGAGCCCAAGGTAGAGAGATATCAATGTTGGCTCTAGCCATGCTTGCGTGGTCCAAAGCTAGTACTGGTAAAGGAAAGGTGAGCAACACTGCACTGTTACGATGGACGGGAGAGTGAGAAAGAATAAGTCTGATTAGTGAAGTGCTTTTGGACACATTTTGCCATGAGCAGTTGCTGCTCGCATCATCCAGCTGCACAAGATATATTACATGCAGCACAATTGAACGGATGCATCTTCAAGGAATGTACGCTTGCAGAACGTGCAAGCGGATCCCTGCAGCGGCGATAGGGAATTGCTTTCTTTGTCTTGTCCAGGAAAGACAAATGGCGACTCCAATCAAGCATACTTCTGTATACGAAAGCGTTCCTCTACAGTAATTCTTTTCTTTTCTTTTCTTTATAGGGTTACAGAAAGGAAAAGTCCAGGCGCGTGTCCGCAAGCGCGACTGGTAAGGCTGACGCAATGATCAGACTTTCTGATTGGCTGAGATCCGCGGAGCTCCGGAATCCTCAATCCTTCGTCTAAAGTAAGTACTTTACTATGGATACTTTACATTTGAGTCATCTTGTGAGGAAGTGGCAAATTCAGACAACAAATGGAAATCACAGAAGTAGCATTTGACGTCTACATTGACACAACACGTGATCAAGAGGACTCAGTTCTCCATTGCTTCCTAGGCTCTGCCTTGTCGGTCTAAGTCCCAGCGTCCCAGACACTAGTATTGCTGCCTGCAGCTCTGTCGCCTTGCGGTATCAAACGGTGTAAGTGGTATCAAGGCTAAAATGACTCAATTGATAACAGTGAACGCTCATGTGATCGCAAATGCCCAATGAAAGTGCCCCATTCTGTATTTCTTCGGTTATGCCTGCATTGACCGGTCGTTTCGCCCCATGATCACATTGTTCCCCTAAATGGTTCCAGACCAATAACTTCCTCCCCAGTCGTACCCTTGGCACCATCATATGACGCAGTCAATGATGCCGCCGCTCGATGTTGAGATGAGAGTGAAAATGATGTTGACTTAGAGCGCCGCAAAGCACAGCTTCGCGGTCATGTTGTGAATTCGTAGGAAAAGTGAACCGCAAATGGATTCGTCCGAGCGAAGTTGTCACTGCTGAATCGATAGCCATACAGTCCTAAGGCAGGGGGCTCGCCCCCCCCAAAACGCTTGTCGATGCCCTCTGCCACCTAATCTCCCTGTTGCCCGTTTGATTGGCGTTTCCGAATTGCGTGGTCCTCCAGAACTTCCATGCCGTCCAGAAGGTTGAGCTTTCGTCACCGACGAAAACTCCCGTTGGCGTTGCGTCCTCCGGTGCTGCCGCTGGCGTAGCCAGAGTCAGGGTAAGTATACTGCTGAGAGGATCCGGAGCGGGAGCCGTGGACCGTGTGTCTCGAGCATGTGTAGCCAACCAAGACCTCCTGTGTCTTGATATTGTGGCCACGACGGCCGTAGGCAGGGCAGGCATCAACAGCATGACTGTAGTAGACGCAACGACACACTGCGTAGCGTTCGACTACTTTGATACACATGATGGGTGCGGTAACGTCAGTCGTTTGCTCGGAACACGCTGACTGAAATAGTGATTGATGTTGAGGTAGCGCTTGTTCTTTTCTTTTCTCCCGATTATGTTTATGATACAAATGATATTGATATGGTAAATTGAGAAATGAAGAGTGGATATGGAATCAACGAAGTGAAGACGGAAGTTTGCGACGACATATACAGTATGACACAGAGGAAAGCACTTGCAGCATGGGACAGACGGATCTATATAAAGTCCTCGCTATGAAAAAGACTCAGGTATCCACCACACGAATTGGGCAACCAGGCACCGAGGATACTAGGCATCCTTTGCAAAATCCATCGCAAGCCCCGGCAGGAAGAGAGGCACAACCCGAATATCAATGCTTAGATACAAAATCTAGAAGTGACATAGCAAACACGTACAGCCCCAAGTTCTTAGGCGAAAAGGTAGTTTAGGGTTCGAAGCATGATCCCCATGTTCTGTGCGGCCAACTATTTCAGCTCGCTAGGGTCGGAAAAATCGTCTGTCCCTAGGCAAACGAAAGGCGTGGCTTCAGACTCATCCAGTGAGACTGATTGCGCAATTGGCTTATCCCAATTCTTTGTTTCATGCCGGAAGGATGCAGATACACGACGATCCCTCGGGTCTGAGCCATACCTATTTCATCCTGAGGTTTCGGGGACTATGCCTTTACTCTACTGTGATGTGGTGGAATTACCGAACTCTGACCGTCGGGAAATTCTGCGAACGGTACTAGGGCACAGTTCGATATGAGAATAGCAACATCGTAGCCTGGAGGAGTAACAGTGGTCGTTGGATGAGGCGGCACCGCCATGCACTAGTACTCCCAGAGTAAAGCGTGTCAGATTACTCATCGCTCCTGAACACTTGATCCTGAGGCATTATTGATGATACTTGCTCCTAAACATTGATCCCGGGCATTATTGATAATATCAGGATGGCTTGGCTTGGCTTGCACCGACATCATTCACAGTGGTCACTGCGGATTCATTATCCCCCGGCTACTTCCTTTGGCACCCAGGCGCTGCATGCATCGCCGGAGGGCACGGGAATGTGGACGTCTCAGAATCCAGCTGACTGAGCCAGCTTGCGGAGCAGCAACTGTGCTCTGTAGCAAGGGAATTTCGATAAACGTTTGAGATGTACCGACATCACAATTGTTGTTGTTGTTGTTATTGCGGCATCTGCAAGCGTGGTCAGCCCAGTCGGTCAAGATCTGCCTTGCCCTTGCGCAGCTCTCCCTGCTTGCTCTTTAGTGTCTTCCTTCAGCCGCAAGGGAAACATTGCACCAATCATATTCATGAAAAGCTTGATTGACGGCATGTAGGAACCGCGCGAAATTTTTTAGACTTGCGCTTGATGCATCAACGGATGGTCAGCTGACAGTATTGGCGAAGGAAAACGGTCTTAAACGCAGATGCGCTTAGTCTCCTAATTTTCACCGGTCGAACATATGCAGCCCTTCTCTGTGATGATATGAGTGTATCGGCGCCGCCGACAGATCTTCATTCATTAAGATAACATTGTGCGCTCAAGGACCGGTGGTTTCATGGGGTTTGCGGACTTGGTCGAGAATTGCCTGGCTTTCATCACGGGTCCGCCGTAAACTGCCAGCCTAGTCACTCACCTAGGCTCCAAAGGCAGACAATGTCCTGCGCAGCGGGGCTCTAGGCTTTTCCAGTACAGACTTTTGAGATGATCGTAGGTGCCAAACTAATTGCGAGCATAGAAAGTGTTGGAGACATCCTAGATCCCTATAGGGCGACACACATACGTCTGTAATGCGGTTCTCCATAAAGTGGACGGAAGAATCGAGATTGATTGATTCAGTAGGGATACCGCTGAATGTTGCGACCACTATCTGAGTCGTCCCAACTAAGGGAATCGGCGAGTGCGACTGCAATTCTCTGTCAGTAGATCCTCTCATTTGAGCTCATTGCTAGACTTATTGTTTGAGATGTGCCGCCGTCACCGCATCCGCTGAATTGCAACAACGACATGCTCATGGCAAACGGCTGATCAATTCAAAGGTTGCGAAGATTGTATCAAGAAGAAACACCGCGTCAAATAAGTTTACGGGGCTTGCGAAGAAGGTTGCGTAGATCGCAGAGGCAGATACTCCAAAGTATCTTTGCCCGCGTAGCCAGGGGTGTACCTTATTCCTAGATCCAGCCGGTATAGAGCTGATAGACGAGGAACAGATGTACTACTACGAATGGCTAGAGGTATGATGAGGGCAAGGAAAGGAAGGGAAGTCTTAGGGATGTTAACTGAGAGCTTGTGGGCCTGGTGAAATCGCGCTGGCAAGTAGAAGAAGACCATGGAAAGAGGTGTGGAGAGAGACAAGAGAACGTAGAGACGTTCTTAATGTCTATGAATAATGTGGGATAATTCACGTCCAGAGGTTTTCATGTTTGCAAAAAGAGTTTATAATGTATGGGTTGAGGTCCAAAGAAGCTTAAAGCTCTTACTCCCTCCTTCCTCTCGATACTATATTCCTTCGGGCCAACATGTTAGATGAACCATCAGCAACTACCCGACAATCCCGCGGCTGAGAATACTCTGCGGATCCTACCCTGGGTAATCTGTTGTATGTGGCGATGGGATGCCCAGAGTCGGACCATGATTGAGATCCAGATATCTTTGTCTTTGTCAAAGGATATACAGATTTATCTAAAAGTCGCTGTTGTTGAGGAACCTGTGCTCATGAGATCTACGCCAGCTTGCGTTAGTAAGGCAGATTGTTTATAACACGAACAACAGCTTTTTAATAACCCCCACATGTCTTGTTATACAATCTGCAAGCTAATCAAAGGATACCCATTACTAAGTTCTCCAGCTCTGTTGGGCTTAAGGTGCTTCTCCTTCTGCTGCCCTTTAGCTTCTTCGTGACAGCTCTTTTCGACATGTCCTTCTCTGGTCGATTCTCCTCTCGCCTCTTGGCCTCATCGGCCTCCGCCTCTGCACGATCTAACTTCTGCTGTATTGTGCGAACGGGCGATAAAGAGTTTGGCTGTGTCTGCTTGATTGGAAATATTAGAAACTATGATCTTGGTCAGGGAAGGAATACGCGCTTGCCTGCAGGGAAATGCGTGACCTGGACTTTGAGGGACTCGCAGCTTTATATGTCGAGAAATCCAGCAACGACGCGTCTTCGTCATTCGCGAGAGACGTGGTGTTTTCTTCCGGTATCATTTGGAAGGAGACCTTTCGAGGTGATATACCTCGCCTGACGTTCACATCTATGTTGTCTAGAACTCTGCCCTTCACATGTGAATCAAGATCTACTTCACTTGGCAGATCGGTCTCAACATTGTCGACAATTAGCTCCTCGGGATCATCTTGGAGGTCCTCAAGGATGGCTGGGCCGTCTGATTCTGCAGCTTCGTCGTCTTGTTCAAGCAATGGCTTTTCCTGGGCTTCCTGTACCGTCGGTATTCCAGAGCCAAGGTTCAAGCCCACCCTCAAATCATCCAGATTTATCGTATCACCTGTATCGACCATCCTCTTCTTCCAACCATCCATCAGAGCAACCGCCTCTTTCCATCGTGCAGCCATTTTCTCCCATCCCTCTCTCAGCCTCTGAATCTCGTCTTCCCTGATCTCTACTTCTTCCAAAGGAACGAACGAGGGATTTGTGAGGAGTCCTCGCAGATGCTCCAGCACTTCGTCCGTAGTCGTCGCCAGAGCCTCGTATGATGGAGGCCCACCCATGATGGCGTTCACGGCATCCGTGTCCTCTAAACCTCCGTCAATCTCAGGTCCCTGTCCAGATTCTGACAGCCCTTGAAGACTTCTCAATGTCGCTAATGTGCCTCTTACCAGGCCGATCAGAGCATCGTTCTCATCACTCAGACCTTGACTCAGTTGGGTCAGGAAGTCGGTCGTCTCTTGCTTTAAGGAGTATGCTGGGCTTTCGAGATCCGCCTCTGTCTCGCCGTTCCGTTTTCCTTGTGGTCCTTTGCTCATACCGGGCGTGACAACTACGACGCCCACTTGCCCACCGTTCCCATCCCTTCGCCTACGCCCTTCCAGATGACGCTTCAGCCTTTGAATCTCTCCGTCTCGACGGCGGACATCTGTTGCGCATTGTGCCCGTATCTGGCCAACAGTCCCTTTGAGCCGTACCATTTCCTCCCTGAGCGCCCTATTCCTCGTCTCCGCGCTCCGCAAGGTGGCGCGTGCGGAACGCTCTTGTGCGCCTGTCAAGGCCAACTGCCTATCTAGGTCTGTATTTCGATGTTCCAGGCTTGCGATTGTTTGAATTTGCTGGGTTGAGGAGGTGCGAAGCGATTGTATGTTTTGAGAGAGGCTGGCCAGTGTGTCGGATTCACGCTGCGGTAATTACTGAGTACGTATGTTGCACCGACCCCGGGGTTTGGAAAGAGATCCACATACATCTCGCCTCAATATCATATCATGTACCAAAGTCATCACTTGACCCATTGTCGCATCCAGCCCGCCTTCAGCATTTCCGGGAGTCGCAAAATCGATGGGCACGCCATTCCTGAGAAGACCACGTGATAATAGAAGGTTGTTGATATAAGCGGATGCCGTCCTGCGATTCTGGGGATCCATTGTGCGACGCAGCCTCGTAATCAAGGCAGAGCGAATTACAGAAGATGCCTAGATGGAAAAATGTAAACAAACACTTGTACCTGTGCCCTACGGGGATACCTCGCTTAAACATTGATTTTAGGGCTAGGAGTTTTGGCGCGTTCCCGACAACTTCTCGTTTGCTTCGGAAACATGTTAGAACATCTCACCGTCACCGAGTAATTCTCCTTTCGCTTTACAGATACTCATCAAGAGCTCCTTTTGCCAGTACTCATGTCAACACATTGGGACCCGTGTCCTGGCCTAGGAAGACCAAGCCTCAAAGTACCCTCCCTCCGTCAATACTATCTGTAACATCACAACGATCATCATGTCGGGGTGGACAGTACCACTTTCGTCAAGTCCTTTAGCACCATCAACGCCGAGATCAGACGAACGAAACACCAACTTCATCTCCAATGGCTACGCTTCGAACCCCTCCACGACACCCGCTGGACGGCCCCCTTCTTCAGTCCGCTCTTTCACACCTGCGGATCCTCCACCTTCTTCGATCTTTGGTAGCTCTCAGCTAGGTTCCGGGAAAACATTGTTCAAGAAGAGGCCCTCTTACGCCACCAATACTGGTTCGCGAAGAAGTGTGAACAGTGCGCCGTCCAACCCTATTGATCAAAACAAGTTGGCACGGTACTTGGACAAAAGCGGACGGTTCGATCTCGGAAACAGTAACGGAACACTGTCAAGCAACCATTTTGGTGTGCCACACAGCAGCCCACCATCAAAGCTCGTGGATATTAGTGATCAAGACGAGGAATATGATACAGAGTCATGCGATGAGGATGAAGATGCGCAAGGCTCAGAGTTAGAGGGTGGAAATGAGGACGTGGGTGTGCATACAGATGATATGACGAAACCTTTGTCGAGCGGGTCGTCCGCTAACCGAGACTCCCTGGATCTTGGCTCTTCTATATTGGACGGGACTCCCCGAGGAATGAAGAGGTCCCGTGGCGGTGCTATGATACCTTATGCGCCGCCGCGTAGCGCAAAGAAGCGTCGAAAACCAATACAGGACTCATCTGTTCCCGGCATTGCAAAGAACATGGCCACAAGAATGGGCATCGCCAAACTCAGTGAGACAGATGACTTCATCATCAAAACGGAAGAAATTCTTCAGGAGGACTTTTATGGAACGGACAATCCTGACAACACGCAAGATCAAGCCTTAAAGACAGCACTTCCTTACGCTTCCGAAAGTTTGAGCCGATTCTGGCGGACACGCCGTGATCTCGATATAGCAAATGCTCCTCCCATGCAAGATTTCACTATAGGCATAGGACCGGCAGAGAATGAGCCTGCACTACACAAAGCCATCTTCCTTGCTGCCCTACTTCTACAGCTCCGACATCCACCTACTGCGAAAGGGAAACAAGCCCTGGCCGTCACTCGTCTTGATCGATCTTCCACTCTCTCAAAGTCTCTTCAAAACTCTCCAGCCCCGGCAAATCCTACGGCGTTTCCGAAGATACTCATTGAGTGGATGGAGAAGGACCATAACGCGTACCAGTCGACCATCAACGAAGTCCAATCGCTGCATCCAAACCCTACCGCTCATTCCAATTATTGGGATATCGTCCATATCTGTACAGTGCGCGGAAAGCTTGGTGAAGTTGTGCGGATATTGAGGAGATCGAACTTTCATCATGCTAGGACAGCTGGGGAAGACGGGCAGGGCGATGGAGGCTACACCGGCATGCAGGTTAAAAACATCGAGCGAGTTGTCAATAGAGCCATTCAGGTCCTGGAGCTGTGCCCAGCCCTCCAAGATGATGATTGGAATGTCACTGGGGGCGAATGGATCATTTTTCGAAAACGCGTTCAACAAGCAACGGAGGATCTTACCACATTTGCCGAGGCTCGGGACCGAGACTTGGATTCTGCATCGTCTACCTTCGAATCATCAAACTTTGGACTCTTGAGTACGACGATGAGTCTCACCCAATCTACGCGAAGAGCTGAAAGTAGAGTGCCATGGACTGTCTACCAGAAGTTGAAGGTCATGTATGGGATCTTGCTCGGGGAAGCCACAGAGATACTTTCCTCTGCACAAGACTGGGTGGAGGCAACCATAGGTCTGACGGTCTGGTGGAACGGTGACGATGACGAAGATTTGGCTGTTGGTGGCCTAGCCCAGACTCGGCGTTCACTCAGACCGTCTCAATCAAGAGGGTCTCGCCTTGTAGACGTCAATGCGAATCCGGCATACCTGCGACGATTAGCGTACGCCTTTGCATGGTCGACTGACGATACGGATGACGATTTGTTTCAGATCAATTCAATGAACCCTGTTGAAGTTGGCCTAGCATCGCTCTTCGAAGGTAACGTCGCGGGTGTTATAGGTCTGCTACGAGGGTGGTCCCTCCCTGTGGTTTCTGCAGTCGCAGAGGTTGCAAGTGCAGGTGGCTGGTTTGAGGCTTCAACGGGGAACGACCTGATGGATTTAGGCCTCGATGAGAATGACCGTTCACTGCTCAATGGACACAGTATCAAAGGGCCGCCGATGACCAGAGACACTATCTTGATGGAATATGCAAACGCTTTGACTCAAAGGGCGGAGATTCAGCGAGGTGATGGAAAGGCCGTGTACGAGGGTTGGGAGCTCTCTATAACGTTGCTTTCTCGCCTAGACGACGATAGCGTGGCCCAAAAGAAGGTTGGCGAGCTGTTGCATCGACTGGATCTGAACTCTGATTCTCGCATAAACAAAATCTTAGAGATTTGTCAAGATTTCAACATGGTCAAGGAAGCCCAAAGCATTACAGAGGTTAGCTCACACACTTGCCAACGAAGACATTCTAATCAATGACAGAGGTATCCTGATATTGTCGCCGAGAGCTCGGAGAATTATGGCACAGCTCTCGTTTACTACGCACGGGCTCATCGCCCCAGAAAGGTCAAAAATGTCCTGGACTTGCTAATATCTCTGTCTTTGGTCCATTCGATCGCTTTCCCTCCGTTATCAGCACTTGACGAAAACCTCCGTGCACTGCTGTTTACACCGGAACAGAGTGTTGGGCAGCTCGCCCAGATGGATCCAAAAGCCGCAGAAATGCTCCATACTTACCTCACAGGATATGCGACTTTACGCAAGTTCTATGACTTGCGAGACGAGGAGACCAATCTTGAAGAGGGTCAGAAGTCGACAGTGAGACCCAACGCACGGAAAACTGCAGCTGCAACAGCACTGTTAGCTGTGATAAGCAGTGCTGCAGATAACATACAAGGCGGTTTGTATGATGAGAGTCGGGCCTCGGTGGTGCAAGTCGATGGACTACTATCACTGCTGGGTGAAGCCTTGGTTTTTGTCAATCGTATGGATAACAGAGCTGTAAAAATCCTAAATCTGTCACTGACTTTTACTTGCAGAGACCAAAAGCGTACTTTCTCTTCCTCAATGCTTCGCCCTCCTGAAAGCCATTGAAGACCTCCAGACCGTCACCTCCCGCGTCTACGCGCAATGCGAAGCATGCTTCCGCTCTACACTCGAGGCTTACCAAGGACGCCGTGCACCAGCATCATCACGGGAACTGCTCAAGAAAACCATGAGCAGTATGAGCAGTAGCTTCTTTTTGGTGGGTAGCTCGATGCTAGATTCGGAATCGAGCAATGGCACTGGCAGTAGTGGAGCGCTCGTCAAACCTCAGCAGGACAGGAAACGAGGATGGGATTGGAGGAATGGATTGGCGGAGGAGGCAAAGGGCGAGGACGTGCTGAGGATGCTACGTTTAGGTCTGGCGAAAGATATCGCTAGGCATTGGATAAGCGAGGGAAGCTGAGACAACTCTCGAACAGGTTCCCGGTGTCGAACCGGTGCATTGCAGGGCGCAGGAAAATAAGTAGCAAAGGATATCCCAGTGCTGAAATTGCACGATTGCGATGCTGCTTGCTTTACCATTACACTGTCTAATCACCATGCTACATTTCAAGCAAAACAGACTTGAAACTGGCACACTGACACACTGCTATACACTCGTAATGCTGGCCTTTGAAAGATTACTTTACCTTAATCTCCAATCGCACAAATCTACCTACTGCTGCTACTCGGCCGTCGAGAGGAAAAGAGACCTGCAGGAAAACTACTAACCGAATGTGGTCCTTTTTCCGATGATGTATCACGAATGACATATCAGGTACTCATATCAGGTACTCATACCTGGCTCTCTAACAAAGCGCTTTTTCCCTGCCAGTGTCTTTGTACGGGTACAAGCTGACTCTTGCACCGGTTTTCCATTTCTAAGCGTTGAAGATGCTGTGTAATGGAAGACCAGACCATTTTGTATGAAGAAAATATCGCTCGCAACTCGCTCACGTATAAAGCGTTCGCTAGGACGAACATACTATGATCGTATCGGCTTGCTACGGCTGGGTATCTTTTTTTTTTTTTCTTTTCTCACCGCTTCCTGCAAGAATGACGAAAGTGCTCCACGGATTGTTGTTTGACCGGTATCGTAGTGATCCAGGTTTACGAGAGGGAAATGGGTAAGGTACGAGTAGAAGTTAGGCCTGCTCTTGGCTTTTGCTTGGCTGTGGTCTCTTTTTCCGATCTGTTTCACGGCTTCGGCTTTGATACACGACATCTTTTGTTAGAGTAGTGTTACAGGAAATCTGGCGAAAAAGGCCGCGATGCGCTGCACCTAGATGATGTTTCATTGAGTCAGTTTAGCACATTCACGGTCGATGATTATTCGAGCTTGGCTTTTGCACATCATTTTCCTATCCAATGAGGGCGGCTATGATGGCTTTGACCGGTCTTGTGCTGGCTTCCTGTAAAGAGATCTTCGATTTCGTGATGGCAATGCGGGCGAATCGCATCTCGTTAATAAGCAAACCGGCTTGTGCACCAGTTGAGGCAGATACTTGGAAGAGTATGCGATAGAATGCCTCGTCGGCGTCGCCGTTCACGAATGGGGTTCGAGTGCTCAACTTGCCAAGGATCGACCAGTCTAGACCGAGAAGTCTGAGAAAGGTGCAGGCAGCTAGTGCGAAACGCCTCGCGCCGAGTGGAGCGCTCTGTAGGCCCCAATAGGCAGTCACGCACGAGGGGCAGTAAAAAGATTGGTCTGGAGGAAGCACATAGGTACTTATAGAAAGGGCATCCTGTATACCGGCATCATAATTGTCGTGAATGATACCATTCAGTGACCTGTGATGGGGGAACGTCATCGTGCGTCGGTGGGATTAAGATGACCGCACGGAGGTGTGGTTTTCGGTCGTTGCGTTAGTAAGGAAGTCTTGGGAGCCTCAAATGCTGCGAAGGCCACTTCAATGATGAGGGGTACTGGTTCTTTGGAGAAGATGTCGTTCCCAAGCGAAATGTAGCTCTATCGCGATGATTTCCGGAGATGCTAGGAAATATCGACCGCTTGCTCTCGGATTTGTTTTAATTTCCATAGCCAGCATTATGGCGGGGGCAGGTACCTTCCCCAAGTGACAAAGCCACATCGCCTACACCGTGTCGGCAGGTGAGACCTTTTCTAGTATCGACGCAGTCTCATGTTCTCGAAGAGAAGGGTCGTCTCTTTGAGGATGCCAAGAGGGTTCGTGCCGGGGCGATGTCTCGGAGGTACAGAATAATATTAGGGGGGACAGAGTCAGAGTAAGATGGCCGACCTTCCAAGCTTTAGAAGAAGAGAACTGGTGGTTTCTTGGAAAAAGGGCGACATGGTTCTTTGGTGGCACGGTGGCTCATACTTGACGATGTTGCATCAGTCACTTTTTTTTTACCTTTCTTTTACGTTGATTCTTTCTATAGGGTACTTGGTACCTTAGGCATTGGGCGGCAAAGCAAAAAGACTAAGTCCTATCAAGACCAGGACGATGGAAGATGCCAACAATCTAATCTCTTTACAGTACTTTGAGGCGTAGGTTGTGCATCCATCAGCACTCAAAATTGCCTGGCCCGCTTTCAGGCCACACACACACCTTAGCAATGCAATGCACACTTGATTATATGGACGGAAGGCGGGGTTGTGAAGAATTGGGGTCAAGGAGCAATAATAATGATACTTGTACTCCGTACTTCCAGTAACCAATTGCAACAAATGCCTCATACTTGCATAGCGTGCAGCTTCTTCTGCTGACTCACCTGCAGATGGTAGAAGACCAGAATCACTTCGTACTTTTGTATAGACCAATGTATTGATAAAGACAGGGAAGTAGCATTTTTCACCGCCGGAGCTGACCCCCCTGGTGCCCCCATCTCCAGGTCTCTCAGCCCTGCAGTGATCCTTTCCGCAGGGATAATATGGATAGCATCAAATGTCACGACTCCGCCTCACACCTTAATATGCAATGTTGACTTTAGTTGCAGGAAAAAGGAATGCAATGATACGCCATTGGATGCAACTATATGCCCACCAACTGCTTCTAACAAATCATAACCCTTTCCCTCGAAGCCATGTTTTTCTTTCGGGTTTGCTGACCACATGCCTTCCCGCGCGAAACGAACGCTTTAATGCTACCTTGCGTTTTCCCTCGCTCGCTTCCCCCGGCCCCCGATGCTGCTGAACATTGTCATCCTTCCTCCCCTTCTATAGCGCTGCATCAGTATGATTATGGCGCAGTCCCGTGCTATCACTAAGCTGTACGTACCTATCCCCCTCCCCCCACTTCCTCAATTTTCCATTTCTTAGAGACACAATATCTTTCATCACACTCAACAAAATATTCCCCACACCCCAATATGAAAGCGTAGCCATACCTTTCAGAGTTATTGAAGCTCAAATCAATCAACATCAGATATTAGAGCTCGGCTCTATAAAGCAGGAGGATGCAGCATTTTACCGAGTCTTTTCCTCAAGACGAAAAAAAGCCAACAGAGCTTCCCGACAGAACCTCCACTTACAGCCCTCTACCCCAGAAAGATGCTTCATTCTCTCCGTCCAACACTGTAATATCACCTGTGACATCCGACCACGCCTCCCCCGATCATGTCTCCCCAGACCCCACCTCCCCCGGACTGCATTCTCTCAGGACACCAGATCCGACGGAGAAGGAATACTTCCCCCACTCAGCAGAGAAAGAGTTCTGGGACCAACCGGCCTTGGAAGTATCCGACAGAAAGGCCAAAACGCCTCGCAGTCATAAGCGAAAACCGTTGCTCTTTTGGATTGTAGGTCTGATGGCTTGTCTGGTGATAGGACTTGCTATTGGACTCGGTGTCGGCTTGACTCGAAAGTAGGAGAGATACCATCTTCAGATACCATGAGTCTGTTCGACTGATGCACCGACTGTATAGGTCCGGCAATGGATCCTCGTCCTCCGTCGCACCACCTGCACCAACGTCTATCCCCCAAGATTTCTTGTCGAAATCAGGAGCGTTCAATGGCTCAGGCATAGCCTTGGCTTCTGAATCGTTCGATTCCGGCGGCCGCGGAACAATCGTCTTGTACTTCCAACATCACTCCGGTCAGTTACGTTCGGTGCAGCTAGCAAAAGATGGCACCTGGCAAGGGGGAGACATCACTCAAATTGTCGCCAGCGACGCCAAAAACGGAACCCCCATTTCCGCTGTAGCCTACGCGAGAAACCAAATATCCACTGTATGTATTGAAATCGACTCGAAAATATGTCTCAAGCTAATACTGGATTAGTGGCATATATTCTACATCAACGTCAACAATACCATCATCGAGGTCATCAACGATAATACCACCAATGTCTGGAGGCAAGGGCCAATCAACGATCTTCAACTACAAGCCATGGATGACCCGAATGTCGGCCTCCAGGCTTGCTGGTACGGTGGCTTTTACAGCGACACCGCTTACAATCATTCTCCAGTTCCCGGGCAGACGGCGGCCTCGGTGAACAGCTCCGATCAAACCGTCGGTATCCATCTTTGGTACGCCACCAACGCCACGGCTTTCGACGCCGTGGGCTGGACCTACGGCCACGAGTCATGGCAAGCGCAGCAAACCTTCAACGGGTACAACGGCCACGCCGGCGTGGGCTGTTACTCTTGGGGACCTACAAGCGACACTTATGTCTTCTTCGTCAACTTGAAGAATGAACTCAACATCCTCTGGAAGGAACTGAACACGACGATCCCTGGTAACAGCACCCATCCGATCAACCAATGGACAAACAGTGAGTGACGATCTCCAAGACGCCTTCGATGGAAGTAAGTTGGAAAAAGGGCTTACTAATCCCATCGTCGCAGGCGACATCAGCATTCCCGTCTTTGAAAACAGTTCCATAGGCTACACCAACTTCCTCTACGTCCAGAACCCAGACCTCACCATCAGCGGCTTCAACATCAGCTTCGCCGCCGAAAACACGTCCCTCCCCGCAGGGCCCGTCTCCGCAGGGCAGAACAACAAGTTCGTCATCAATGGAGCAAAGGGTCTTCCCGGCACCCACTTAACCGTCACGGCCGTCCCCGACTCATCGGGTGGGAACTCGCTGCTCGCGTTTTATCAGACGAACGGTACAGATATCACAGAATTTGTAAGGGATCTGGACGCGGGCCAGTGGACCAGCTCGAGCGTGCCGATTCCGAATACATGAGTTGGGATGGGATGGGATGAAATGAAATGAAATGAAAATGGGTTGGGAGGTTATTAAGGTAATGCGTTACGACGTTACGAAATTCCTTGGTTCGATTTCACTTGACCATGTTGCTTCCTGCTCGATTCTTCGTTAGTGATATCCTGTACGATATTGGGGGATTTTTTCCAAAAATCAAGATTGGTCCTCTTGCTGCAACTGAATGCGCTCTCTGGATAGCTAGCTGCCCATAGCGTTATCAAATAATCAAAATAAAAAGGCAAAAAAATCAAAACCAAAATCAAATCAAATCATAATCAGCACATCATGACGACCTTTCTCTAGCTCGCTTCAGCATACTCGTCCTCCTCCTCATCATCATCATCATGCTTAACCCAACACAGCCACTGCCCTCTTATCTCCCTCGACCTCTTACGTACCCAACCCGCGAAAAAAAAAAAAGCCCCCCCCGAACCCAGCGCTACTCTATAATACCACCACTCCGAACCCCTGCTGGGACAATCATTCATACCAAGAAAGGCGTCCGTACCACTCCTATACCATACCATACCATACCGTACCAAAACCTCACAGTGAGCGAACCCGAAAAACCCTCCCCTTCTCTCTCCTTCCCCCCTGTACTCGTACTCGTGCTCGTACACGTACGCAACCCGGCATCCGCCGCGGAAGTGTCAGCGACGCGCGGCAAAATGGGTGATTGGATATAAACATGTGATGGTATGCGGCGGCGCTGGGATGGAAAGAAGGAAGGAAGGAAGGAAGGAAGGAAGGGCGGAAGGTCAAGGACGCGGCGGTTTCCGATTCCGATTCCTTTCAGATACGCTACGCTAAGCTGCTCTGCGATGGATGGATGGATGGAGGGATAATTGGTTGGGTTGGGTCACCTGGTAGCTATTGGGTTTTTAAAGGGGAGAGAGTGGTTAGTTGGATGGATGTATGTATGTATGTGATTTGTTTTGATGGCATAAGGCGTGGATATTCCGCTTGGGAATCTGCGTTTGATGGGAGGGGAAGGATGAGGGAGGATGGGTGAGTGTCTTTGTTCATGAGTTTGAAGGAGAATCTTGGTAGATTGGATGGTGATACAATAAGATGTGTCATCGGATTAGATTCGTTGGACGGATCAGCGTATAGTTCTGTCCGTTGTTGTAAACGAGTATGCGCGGATCATAACGGGAACCTGAAGTGAACCCACTTGATCAGCTTGCCCACTAAGACAATGGCTATGAGGTCAATGCGACCAGGCCAGGATCAGATCGAATTCTTCGTTATTCTATAAAAGCTTTTACAGCCAATGTTCACTTTTCTGGAAATCTCTTCCTGCAAACCGCACTTTGTTTACTAGGTGAAACATGAGAAAATAGTCTCCTTGCCCTCATGCCAAAGTGCAATCCAAGCCATATCGAGGCCTCTGAAGAGTTTTTGCGGGCTCATAATCGGAGAGCAGGGCTACTCGAGATGGAATGTCCGTGTTTGAAGTACAGGACAAGGTCCCGTTCATCAGTAAGAGACAGTGGGGATGACATCAAAAGCTAAAAGCTATGCTCGAGACCGGTATTGCTTCTTCTGGGGTGGGATAAGTATCGAGGCCTGCTACCAAAGTGGCCATCGTCCAAAGAGCTCGTTCCCGTTCATGGCTACATCAAAGAATTTAGAGCCTCCGCCGAAGATTGGTGTGGATCTTTGGAACTCAAACGCAGTCCATACCAGGAGTTCATCTTTGTGCTTGGAAAGGCCCACGATGCCAATCTTTGGCGGCGGGAAATACGGCATTACGGCTGATAGTAAAAAGCGTAGTACACAAGTAATGAGGTGCCGAATCTGAGGCTATGCTTTGTCTCGAGCTCGAACGTGGTGTCGTCTCCGATCGCGGATGGGCCACCTTGCAGCCCAAACTGGGTGCCGAAAGCGATCCTGGCTGGGTTGGCCAATTGTTTTAACGTTTCCTGTGGTAGGTCAAGGTTACGTATGTCTCGAAAGATCAAACACATGTTGGACGTACCTGAAGAGCTTTGTACACCTCAAATAATGCCATTAGAACTATGGTGGCTGAAATACCCATTTCCTTGAGCAATTTGCGGTCCAGCTCTTCGCGCCTGGTAGTAATATTGAACACAATCTCCCTGAATCTCTCTGCCTCTCTATCAATCTCTGGCTAAAGCTGACGAAGCCATCATCGCTGTTTATCGATCTCTTATTTGATTATTCCTTGGTTCATGTCAAGTATCTTGATGATGTACCTCGAGTGCATTCATCTGCCTCTTCAATGCAAGCGTATGTGGTCTCAGCTTCTGTAGAGAGAGCGTCATCTCAGCCGGACGCTGCACCGACGGTTGCGTTGAGTATCTCGGTCTTCGACCTTTCCCGTTCCTTCGCCGTGAGGGTGCGGGTTCTTCTGCTTTGCTCTATTAAGCTTACAGCCGCTATTTCGAGTTACGACTCAGTGTTCTTTCAGTCTGCGCGTGCAGCGCCTCAATCTCCGGGTCTGTCCATCTGTAGTGGCGACCAGATGGTCTCTGTTGTCTTGCATGGCAGCTAGGCCCCTTTGTGCGCTCACTTGTAGCATGGTCAAGAGCTTGGAAAGATTGTGTTTGTGGATAATACGTCATTTCGAGACCTGAAAGCGCACCATCAGCCTTGTATGTTGAAGCGGACCGAATACAAGAACAGTTGTACCCCATCTACCCGGTAACATGCAGAATCAGTTCGTGACGAGATTCAGCCCATTTTTCCTCCCCAATCTTCAGCTTTTCTTTGCCACTTGATACCTACAGTGCCTTTCTGAGGCTTGTATATTTTCCTTTGAGACAGAGACTTCCCAAAGCTCAGCAGCTGGTCTGCGATCTCGCGTCTCCCTGAACGTAGCTGCTTCAGTACTGAGTTCTGTGGCCTGCGGGAGCCTGCAATGGACCGCTGGAATCCTTCATATCAGCCTTGAGGCCTTCGAGATCTTCATGCGCCTTCAAGCTACCCAAGGTGGAAGCATGGTTCTGCGGGTCTTGGAGACCGCACCGCCCATGCAATTGAGGGAACCGGATCATGTTGCCAGCTAGGCTGACGGCGGCAAGGGCCTCCATATTTAGACATCATAGGAGCGAAGCAGGAGGGAGAGTGCTCGACCAGAATCGTCAATTTCAGAGAGGGCATTGTTGAAGGCGCAGCTTGGGACTCTCCGTGTAGGCGTAGCATGGCTCCAAGTATCATGCATCTAAATCGAGTTACTTGAAGCTAAGCCGCTTTGAGAACGTTGCAGCCAAGAAACGCACAAGATCGAGGATCTAAAGGGCAGCGAGGGCGTGTACAGTGTCCTTTCGAGGACGCAAATTGCTCACATGTTGAAGGCAATACGACCCCATCCCACGTTTGATCATGGCGGGATGAAATGAAGAATGAGTCGGATCAGCCAACATATAAGACATGCTGATAAGGACGCTGAGAAGCAACGACGAGAGTAACGTAGATCTAAGCCAGCACATCTTCATAACGCATCCGGTAACCATGGATTGCTCAAGAAATTGAGCAGCAGCAAAGGTGCTCGGGAGTTGGGAAGAAAAGTCGTCAAACAGTGTACAGTCTCATTACACAAAGTGTCTCAACAACGTGTACAACATCTTTATCAGAACGCTGTAACAGTAGCACGAGCATCTGATGAGGCAATCCTATGAAACGGACTCCATCATTTCAACATACGTACTTCCATTTTACAACAACTACCGTCCCGTCTCCTATGCTTCGCGCTAGCCCAATCCCGCCCGAACCGTCCTAGCGCGAAAAAGATATCCTACCGTATCCTACCGTATCCTTCAAACGCTCCCTGCACCCACCCATTCACCCCCCCCCAAACCAACCCCACCACCTCCCCTCTCTTCGCACCACCCACGCTCAAAAGAGAAACATCCACCAGACCAACTATGCCACCCAAACGCGCCCCAAACGCCGCCGTCTCCGCACGACATGGCGGAGCCGGATCTCGACAGCCGGAGCCGGGCACGATTGGCAGTGCGCTGAGGAACACGTACGATGTGTTGACGGCACAGGAAAACAGGAGCGTGTTGAAAGCTGTGGGGTTCGCTGGGGTGAGTGTGGTTCAATCTCTTTTTTGTTCCATGAGTTGCGGAGAGGGGGGAAGTGGGGGGGGGTCGGAAACGAGCTACAAAGGAAGGCCCAAGTGCTGTGAAGGAGGGAAGGAAGGGAGCTTGGGACAGCGTATCATCCTGGGACAGACTGGAGCTGCGCCTGGGGGGGTTTGAGGGGAAAGTGTCAAATCAATAGTAGTATAGGCTGACATGCAACCGCCTCACAGATCGCAGTCGCCTTCCTCTCCAGCAGCTGGAGCGAAATCCTGCAGCCGCCGTAAGTAGACCCTCGCCCGCCTTCTTCTCTTCCCCTCCTCCTTCAACCTCCTCCTACCCCTCCGCATCCGCATCCACATCCACGACCTCGGATACCACCAACAAGCCAGAGAGCTAACGCAGACAAACCTCCAGTGTCTAGATCCTCCACCCACCCCCATCCCACCGATACCAACATCTCCACTTTCACCTCTACTTCGCAAAAGAAGGGACCTACCTATACACTACTATTACTACGGAAAAAGGTCCAGGGGAATGCTATTTTACAGAGCCTTAAATATCCATTCTCCCCCCCATCCTCACCTAGAGGAACATGTACATATCATTTATTTATTCATTCATTCATTCTACGCTACTACGGGATGGACATTTACAGTGCAGAGCTAGGCTGAGCCGAGTAGTAGTCGACCATTGCTACGAATGTGCTAAATACATACACACAACTGGTCGGAATTTTTGCCGACTTTCCAGAGTTCCTTCGCTGCACTGTTATACCAGCCGTACTTTAAAATATGCATGTTGTGTCACACGCCAAAGATGATGGGAGAGATTATTAGGGGTGTTGATACGTAGTCAGTCAGTCAGTCAGTTAGTCAGTCATGAGCGTTTTGTAACACATACTGCCAATCCTCCCACCCTTCCCCTTCTTCCCCCCCCCAACCCCAAAAAGGGCCAACTTGATCTGCTACGGTGCCAGCCTAGATACCGGCAGTAGAGTGGATTACTTCCATCGTGCCCTTCTCCCTATAAGCTACACTACGAAATTCCCGCCACCGTCACCGTCACCTTTACTACTACTACTACTGCTGCTACTCCCCCTTCTACTACAGCACAGCACATTCACATCAGGGTATCCGCATCCACATCCGTGCATTGGTTCGCTCCCTAGGCTTAAGCTACTTTCATTTGAGCTATCTTATGCAAACGACGATAACAAACAAGACGCACGTATAACCGCCCTCATGCAGCTTCGAAACTCCGGTACTCGGTGATCAGAGATAGATAGGTGGATAGGTAGATAGATAGATGGGTAGATAGATAGATAGACGGTAATGGCAATTTAGATGAGAAAAGAGATGATAGTAGTAGTAGTAGTAGTAGTAGTAGTAGTAGTAGTAGTAGTAGTAGTAGTAGTAGTAGTAGTGAAAGTAGTAGTGGTAGTGGAAAAGGTAGTGGAAATGTTGTGAGTGGTTGATATTGGTGCGTGTAGATAGAGTAGGCTAGATAATAAATAGATAGGGGGAAAAGGGGTGTCCAGAAACGCCCGCGTGTAGGAGCATTGTTGGTGTTGGTGACAGTCTGTTGTGAAAAGGTGGAGTTAAAAGAGAGGGGATATGAGGGTGTCCAAAATGCCCAAGTAAAGGGGGTTGGTAGTGATGGTACATCTTGGATGATTTCTTTTTTTGGGGGGGGGGATAGGCGATAAAGAGAGGGTGGGTGATGGAAGATGCTGAAGTGAAGTAGCAGGGACTGATTGGTAGGAAGCAGTTGGCAGTAAGATGTTGGGAATGAAAATCGCTCATAATGCATCGCTCCTTGCAAAAAAGAAAGACGTGTAGCCGCCGGTTCTGAGACGCCAGGCTATGCTGCTGAAGAGGCCACTCCATGTGCTGTGTTCCATGCTGTGGTACTGTTTTTTTTTTTCTGAGGGATATAAAGCCTCGCGGCACAAGTCTAAGCATATTCAAAAATGCTGTGTGTATGAGGACGACGGGTCGTCCGGCAAACTGAAAGGCGGGGCCGAGTACGGCGTGTGGAGGTCGAACTCGTTGGCGAAGTGATGACCTAAAGTCTCATCGAAGTAGTTGCCCGCAGACCCAGGTGTGGTCTGGTTGCTGAAAGCAAAGTTGTGATCGCCAGGATCCGATGCAGCGTGGGACTGGTTGTTGTGGACGAGAGTGGCGACGTGCTGATGGGGTTGCGGAAAGGCTTGCGGTCGAGGTGTGGTTTCAAAGTGGTGGCGCTGGTGCTGTTGCTGTTGGACTGGGGAGTTGATGGGACGGAAGCCTTGGTATGTCGACTGTATTGGTGAGAAGAGTTCATCTTCAGGCTTGATGGCTGGTTGAGGGGTTACCGAGAAGTTGTGTTGGCCTGGGAGGACAGTAGCTAGAGAAAGAATAGGCGTGGTTCGATTGGGTTTGCGTTTTCGAGACTGTTTAGGTGTTGCACCGTCGGAGAAGCGACGGTCTGTCCACGGCCGCTGAGTCGTCTTTCCAACCGACTTCTTCTCTGGTCTTCCCTTCCCCTCGCGACCGGTACCTGATTTGCGTTGTGCTTTCTTCCTTGCAAGTTGTGAGGCTTCTGTACGATATCCTGTGTCGCTGCCATCCCTTCTCATGCCCGGGGTATTAGCACCACCCGCCATTTGGAAGCTGAGTGGCGAAAAAGTCTCAGGCATAGAACCCTGTAGCCCAGGATCTTCCAGAAGCATCATTCCTTGCTGGCCCATTACCGTCTCATTCGCAGGATCCCCTGCCCGGAACTCTTTCATCAAAAGCCCCAGTCGTTCAACTGCCGCGCCAGCGAGTTTATGGATGCCCAACTTGTTCATTTCGAGGAAGGTGCTGTATGTATGCTGAACCGCACTCAGATCCTGGGTGTCACCCGTCTCGAGCATGGACAACAGTAAGATCATAGCCGCGTTGAAAGCCATTTGGCCCATTGTCCAGCAGATCATAGCCGCACGGACTCTAGTCGAGAAGAATTGGAAAGAAACTAGGAGCGCTCGACATGACATGAGGACACGACCTCGGCCCCGAGGCACATTGTTCGCATCCACATCAGGGTACACAGGGGGGTAGTTGATATTGGGGCCCTCAGAGTTACGACGCACATTCTCAATGCGTTGTCGGTTCAATAAGATGAGAAAGTTGTGCGTCTTTGCGTGCAAGACCCCTGCCTGAGCGTCCAGAGGCCATCCTGGGAGTACCTTGTCCTTATCCAGCCAGCTCATGTCAAGTGAAATAAGAGCAGGCAGAGTCTTTTGCAGGGCCAACAACTCGTCGGAGAAGTTGTCAATCTGATCGTTGTTCAGATAGCCAGCAGATAGAATCTGACGTCCCAGGATGCTGAACTGAAGAATATAGTTCGAAAGGCTCTGGACGAGCGGATCTAGGACTATTGGCTCTGGCGGTCGGCAATCACCCATGCTCGATATTGCCATAGGCCGCCCTAGCGCCATCGAGTACTGTTGGTCCATGTGTATCATCCACCACCAAAGATTACGTCGAATGTTCATCTCTTTGGGAAGTGCTGGAGGGTTCAATTGACTTGGATCCCGATGCACTAAACACGTAAGCACCAAATTAGAGCCTTTTAGCGACGCTCGCCACTTACAGCCAATACTTTGAGCAAGCCTGACGGTGCAGCCGAAAAGAGCTGATGCATCAAGGAACTTGCCGCTGTTGGTAAGGTAGGGTCCCATCATCACCAGTGCCTCAATCACCAGTAATGTTGGCCGGCTCATGAACGAGGCAAGCCTCAAACACTGATAGGCGGCAGCGACTGATTGGGTTCAGCAAGATACGCAGGACTTGAATCGTTGATACTGACTGTAAACATCGCCCTTCTTTGACTCCTGCTCAACACTGCCGGCAACCCATTTCCCGCCAAACTTGTCGAACACACCGTCCTGCAAGCCTTGCGCTAGGGTGGCGAAAAGCAAAGCGAGCATGTCGGGATAGAGGGCCGCATTGTGCTCCAGGTTTTCCAAAAACCGTCTGACTTCGTTGTTCGTACACTGGTCAGGCACATGAGGGAAAGAGCAGAACTGTGCGCGTCGCTGGAAAGCATCGAGATAGAAGAAGAGGTCTTGCTCGGGTGGCAGCAGCTTGACCAAGCTCGAAGTGTCATCTTTAGCAGACCACAGGGTGGGAAAAGGATGAGACGTTGCGAGTTGAAAGGCGAAAATATCAGTGGCACGAGGAACGGCATGAGTGAGATTCGAAGGCCTTCGGTCAAAAGCCAGGTGCGCAAACTGGGGGGTGGTCACACCTTTAGCGGGATGGGGGGAGAGCGGGATGGGGGAGACGGATCCCGAGGGAATGAACGGGCGCTTACCTCTTCGACAACGCTGGTCATACCAGGGCTTCCAAAGTAGATGTTGTCATTCAAATCTCCACTGAAGGCTTGCAATTGTGGTGGAGGTTGCGGTGAAGGCTTCTTGGTCACTTTCGGAGGCAACTTCATCTTTTGCCCGCTACGGGCAAATATGTTGTCGTCGGTCGGCTCGGCTTTGATGGGTTCCCCCCGGAGGATAGCCATTTCATTGCGAAGGTTAGCTATTGTCTTGTCCCGTTCCTTGAGCGCCTCTGCTTGTAGAATAGGCTGTCGTTCCGCCTCGGAGAGATCGAATTCACATAATTCTGCGATCTGATGTAGGGAACATGCCGTACAGGGCTGGATGCGATCACACTAGTATTATCTGCGTAAGAGGAATGGAAACAAGACTTGGTCAGACCAAATTTGTGAACTCACCTTGACCTTGCGAGCTCTGCATGGGTTACAGGACAATTGGGGACGTTTCGACTTTTCTCGAGGGGGCCGGGTAGGCTGTATCGGTGGTCGAGGTTGGGGCGAGAGCTCGTCCGGATCAAAGGTGGTGATGCCGTCCATGACCTGGTAGGATGAAGTGAAGAGGAATGGGCGACGTAGGTGCGAGAGTGATCCATTAAACTGCTTGATCTTGATGATGATAGAGCAGCATTACTGGCATGTGATGGTGAGAAGGGTGTAGTAGTAGTAGTGATGGTAGTGGCAGTAGTATTATTGATATCGACCAGCACTATCAGGGCGAATCTCAAATAGATTAGGGCTTTTCCGTTATGCGACACAGGGTAAGTGGCAGATCTAGGCCTGTGGTCGAATATGAGCCACTTATCCAGCTGCATGGTGTTGTATTCGTGCATGCAAGTAGTCACTTGGGGGGGGGGGAGGGGGATGGAGGGCAAGGGGAGAACAAGTGCATCTGAGAGTTCTACGGCAGATTGCCGAGTCGCATTTTGGTTCGATGTGAATACCGAAGTTTGCCTCACTCTCCCTTGTTTTTGTTGATTTTCCCCACAAACAACCGGCTCTAATAGGCCGGCATCCGGGGGGGGGGGGGGCAAGTTTTGCACTTAGCGGCAGCCATAAGGGTGGACGCTTGAGGGATCAAGTTAAGTATGTTGCATAGTTGCATAGTGTGGGTGATAGTATGAATGGAATGCCTGGTTAGAGATCTTAGTGGCTTGCATTGGTTCGGATGGGCTAATAGAGATCCATGTCGATATCATGGTCATGACTGGTACGGAGTCGACCCGTTGAGCGTTGAGCTTTGTGTTCAAAGAAGATCCAAGGGAAGGGGGGTGGGGTTTAGCGTACACACACCTTTTTTATTTTGGGTTTGGTAAGCAGGCCGTATACCGAGCCGTCTACTATTTTACTGTAGAGTAAGGTAGTGTAGTAGTAATAGCTAGCCCTGGGCTGAACTGATCCGAGCTGAGCTCAGCTGAACGCTTCTTTTTTTTTTTTCAGCCATGGTATTCTTGTGACAGCGGGGCAAATCTGAGAGAGTCAGGTAAGTAGTATGTGAGGGCGCGCAGAATGGAGTTTGAATGAAATGACTTCGTCATCGACTTTTCTTTGATTCCATTGGACACCCCCCCTTTTTTTTGTTTGCACTCGATTTGTAAAGGCAGTTCCCTCTTCCCCCCCACCCCCTTCTCCCTCTTCCCATTCCTTTCATACACTCCCCAACATGGTAAATGCTTGCATGTCGGCGGCCGTCACTCTCAGCCCTTCTTCTTCTTTTCTTTTCTTTTCTTTCTCTTTATCTTTTCTTTTGGCTTCTTCTTCTTCTTCTTCTCTCCTCTTTACAGTTTGGTAATAGGCATAATAGGCATGTCCGAAGAATATAAAAAACAAAACAAAACCACCAAAGTGTCTAGGGTAGTTTAGGTTGCTCTCTAGGGTACTTTTCTAATGGGAAACGGACCTTAATTTTTCTTTCCAAGATTGGGACACATGGATCAAGGGACGGCAAGATCGGATCCAAGCATTTCCAACTTGATTGGAAGTTTGGTAACGAAACCCTTTCCCGCTAGTGGCCGCGCAGATCCCGTCCCGCCGGAGCCAGTCTTCCGCAATCGGTCACGCTCCAACCAAAATTGGCCTTGGCCTTGGCTTTACTTCATCCCACCCCCCATTTCTTACTCATGATTCTCTAATTCTCCCCCCCCCCAAATCTTGAAAGTAGATAGATCTACACGAGGAGATCAACAAGGCATGTCGAATCGTAACTCTTCTTATTTCTCTTCTTATTCTTCTTATTCTTCCTTTTCTCCTTCTCCTTCTTCTTCTTCTTCTTGTTTTGCTCACAGACCGGCTCGCAACCAAAAATGTCCAAACGCGCGATGCCAAGTCTTGGATGGAAAAGACATTAAAGTACCCTTAGTCGCAATTTGAGGCAGGAGAGACGAGAGACATATTTCGTTGGTGTGTTTTGAAAAGGGCCATTGGTCAGGTCAGCCAATGAAAAGCGGCCTTGGTTCATTTTCCACGAATCGAGGTAAGCCAGAGGGCTCGGGCGCCTGCAGGTGGATGGGCTAGATGCAAGAGTATTTGTCAAAAGTCGAACAATAGCTCCATTATCCCCCATACTATCCAATCCAATTCATTATATTTTCCCTCCAATTCGTCCCTTACGCGCTTCCTTTTCTTCCTTTGCATCTTATAATTTCAATAGTCGTTTCACACTTCTTTCATCTGTGCATTCAATGTTGCATTCCTTCTCTTCTTCTTTATTTTGCTTTTTTTTTCTCCGCATCCCCAAACCCTCAGAGTCATCTCTCTCCTGGGTTGAATGTGTCAGTGTATTTGGGAAAAAGGGAGTCAGTCAAGTGTAGCTTAAGGCACAAGCTTGCGCGCGCCACGCTACACACTTTTTCCTCGGTCCGAATCTTTCGGCCATAGTCTTGAACCACTGACGTCTTAAGCCCACCAAGAATTAGCTCTGTCACCAAAAAAAAAAAAAAAAAACACAAAACACAAACCAAAATGGTACAAAAGTCAAAAAGGAATGCCATCCATGCACAAAACATAAAGTATTAATTATTGCCAGACACTGCAATCTCAGAAAATCAATTGAAAAAAAAAAAAAAAAAATTGAAAAAAAAAGGGAAAAAACCCATTGCATATAGTAATTGATTTATCATAAATCTTTGACCCTCCATTCCCAACTGTGACTTTTTTCCTTTTATTCACCAGATCGATCAAGCATCTCCGTCGTATCGTGATCGCTTCATCGGTCCGTTTGCCATGGCCCGCGCGTCGAAGAAAGTCTGCTGCTGCTAACTCTGAGCTCGGCTTGGCTTGAATTGCCTACCTTACCTTACCAACCCAAGTGCATCCAAACTAACGCATCCACTTATTGTAGTGCGCTCTTCGACTGAACTATCTTCCAAACTGTTTCCTGGACCGCGCGACCGCTAACACTCATTGTTGCCGCTTGCCAACCAAAGTGTAGCGATGCTTTTCCTTTTCTGGATCGTGCAGTCAAGGCAATGGTCGCTTCAATGTCGCCTCCCGCTGCACAGCCAGGTCCGCGAATATCAAAGAGATCTGGGAAAACCGAACCACGAGAATCGCATATCTGCAGCCGCTTAGATCTCTGGGTCTCCGGGGGGTCTGTGTGTAACCAGGTTTTTAAAAGGAGCTTATAATTTACTTGCATCGATGCTGCTCTGCAGCTGCAATGCGAGCAGCAACGCTCGTTCGCAGTCTAAAAATTGGAATAATAAGTGTCGGCTACCGTCGTTGGCATATCCTCTTCCGCAACCCTCTTTCTCTCATCACAAAGAACTGGATAATAGTTCAATCCGGCGGATACATGTTACATCTGAATGACGGTAAAGCGCCATGGCTTGGCCAGCCTGGCTTTTCGAATCTAGACCATGAGCGTAAGTGGTGTCGGTGGGAATGGTATACGAAGTAAGGAATAGTGTTGGATAACTGTGCAATTCGTGAATGTGACGACCACAACCCCACTAAAAGCCCTTGCGACAATGGCCATCGATCGAGGAAGATGAGCTAAACCTCTCGGGGCGTGCCGAGACGCGAAGAATGGAAGAGCCTTCACCAAGAGTGGAGCCAAATCCATGGATACGAAATCCTCTCGCCGTTGAAACGATTGGAGCGACTCTTATCTCCTTAACGCCATGACTCGATTGTTGGGAAGATGGGAAATGTGGAGATATCGGACCCAGCGAAATGTCTGACACTGGCGGCTTTGGATTACCAGGTTTCGACACGGGAGGACGCAAGCTTCGTGCCTCTGGGACCATCCGAGTTTCCATCATGCTTCTTACATCACAGACCCTGGGATTTGCCGACAGATCCATCCATTAATAATTGTTCCAAAGTGGACCCTGGGATCTCCCCAAGTTACCAGCTCACTGATACTCTGTTATGTGGATCGCCCGCGCCGACGCCTATGCTAGCGGCCATATCCATGAGAGAGACACTAAGGATAGAAGACGAGAATGGTTCTTTGATTTTCGTCAATGTGCTGATGATGAACTGCCCTCATCACAACGTACTAGTTGCAGATCAAATCAGGCTCGTGGATGCGAAAGCCTCTTGTCGATCCTCTGTCTATTCTCGCGACTTAGATCAGGTACCGGTCAACACAAAGTTGTCTGATAGGTGAGCCAGCCGATGTAGATCTTGACCTTCAACCACACACAGTCGCCTCATGGTGGAAAAACAAAACTCGAGTCATGAACTGTCCTGTAATCTCCGCGGTGTTCTTTAGGACCTCACTGATTCCACCTCAGTCGCCCAGCGACCTCTAGATCAAGCAGTACGTAACGAAGACGCTGAAAAAATGATTAACGAAGAGACTGCCGAGGCCATCGAATGCCGAGACCTTCTTCGTATTGCAACAGCGATTTTCGAACTCCTTTGCCAAGACGGCTGCGCGCTGAAGGATTATTCCGCAGGCAGTCATCAATCGACACGTGAGGCACAGATATGGTAAGTACTGGCGAAAGGCTGAACAATGTCTCAGGGTGTAGCGCTGTGCATTTGTGGATTGATTGAGGTCTCAGCTCTGACCAGGGCCTTGATTCGTCGAGTTGAAGAAGCCACAGTGATGGGATCCATTGAAGTCTGGTGACGGTTTCCTTGGAGTGATCTCGAAGAAATTAATCATTCCGCGTGGCCAGGTCCTCAACGGTACTCTTATTCCCGGCCGGGGTTGCTAACACTAACAACTATGACAAATTCAGATAGGTGAGATTCGTTGATGCATCGTCCTGGGTTTCTGATGAGATCTCGTGAAGCGTGCGGTGTGTTTTAGGCGCCTTCTTTCCCGTGACGAAGAAAAGTATTGAGCTCTTAGCAGCGAAGGGCACCCGTGAGATTCAGCTACAGATACTGGGAACGCCTGAGGGATGAATGTCCTGGCAGCTGCCGCCTGTTTATCGTCTGCTGAAATGTAATTATCGGATATGGACCCCTCATCGCTCCCGGTTTCTCGTCGGTCCTTTACCGGGCGCGTCGTGCAGCTGCCAATGCCTTAGCCTTGAGGAGTCTTAACGCCATTTTGCTTTCATATGCGTATTCTATATTCTCTTGACGTTGTCATTCAGACCTCAAGTCAATGGTGAAGAGAGTATGTAGAAGATGTAAAAGTATGTCACAGAACTCTGCCGAGGCTTGAAAGCCGATGCCGCCAAGCATTCCGGTCTTGGCATCACCATTTTCCTTGGCTACAAGCGTCCATGAACCTGGCAAACAAGGTCTCAAGACTGCCATCAGGCCCTCATCATGGCTTCTCTGATCATAACCCCGCAATGAACATCCCCAAAATGTCCCATCGCACAGCAACCACGTAGACCTACCTCCAACCCGACCCGCGCCTTCCCCCCCCAACATGCTCACCCGCCTCTGCCTCACCCTCATCAACCTCTTCTTCCCGCCCCTCGCCGTCCTCCTCCTCACAGGCCCCTACACCGACACCCTCGTAAACTGCCTCCTCTTCATCGCCGGCGTCATACCGTCCCACATCCACGGTTTCTACATCTCGTGCACGTACTTCCACCGCAAAAACAAAGTCAGGAAGGGGAGGTATCCGGGGGGCCCGAAAGCGGGGATCTTTGATGAAACAGTTTGGAGAGGGGGGGCGAGTAGGGAGCGGGTGGAGGAGTTGAGGATGGAGGGGGAGGAGAGGCGGTGGGAGAAGAGTGGGAGGAGGGGGAAGAAGCATGCTGGGAAGCACAGTAGGAGAGGGAGTCGGAGGATGGATGGCTTCGATGGGGACGCGGGGGTTGTAAGAGATTATCAGGATCATGAAGCGTTTGGTGGGCATAGGAGGGATGGGGCGAGCTATCGAGGGAACAGAAGGAGCGAGACGAGCGAAGGGTTGGATAGGAGGAGAACGATTTTAGGGGAGGTAAGTGGGAGATATTGAAGCTCGGCAGGAGCCCGTGCCCTGTAAAAGCGAGAGTCGTATTGGCTGTAGCTTGCTACGAACCTGGATCAATATGGCGCGCCGATGAAGGAAAGGCTAGTATTAAGGCGCTAAATGCAAATCTCCTCAGGGATCAACGCCTCAACAAAGGCTTTCCCTCCCTCACGACGTCGCGGTGCCAGTGTTGATTCCACATGCAGCCCCCAAAGCCTGCAACACCGGCGTGGCCGACCCATCCGCATTCGTCAAACTCGAGCTGCATGGCGCAGAGGCTCCGTTGATAGGCGGATTGTCCATCTCCCCACTATTCCAGAAAATCTTCTCGACATAGCCGAGCTTCAGGATTTCGGGAATCAAGACATCGATGTATTGCGAAGCCATTGTAGTCTGGTCGAGTCCGCAGCCGGAGGTAGCTGGCGAGAGCTCCGTGATCCAGATGGGCTTCTTCCATGTACTGTATAGCTTTGTGATCTGGTCCATGACGCCTTGCGGATCTGGGTTATATACGTGCATAGCGATCACGTCAATTTGGTCGATGCAGCCATTGCATGCCTGGAAGAATGTCCCGAGCCAGTCACTATTAGCATCCATGAGGGCTGGCGAGATAAATTTCGTGTTTGGGTGCGGTGTGTCGAAGAGAATCTTCAAGTCTGAAGCAGAGGGAGCTGCATCTTCAGTAAGTGTTAGACCTTCGAAAGAGAAGTCGGGCTCATTGAAGAGTTCGAGATATGGCGGAGGGGCGTTTGCTAGCATGTCTGAGGCGTCCTTAATGTAAGTGTGGTCCATGACGATGGGTATCTGGGCTTTGTTAAAGGCCCCACTGAGCTGGGACCCTTGAGTGGGGGAGAGGTTGTAAGTGCCTTGCTTGTCGAGAGTCTTGAGGGAGAAGCCGACTGAGAAAGAAGGGCTGGTCAGCAAACATGCAAACGGTTCCTTAGACTTGCGAGGCTGAACGTACTCCAATCACTTATCCCATGCTTTGTGAGAGTATCCCAAGTAGTGCTGGGGAAGCCAGGACTCTGACCCGCATTGGTATTGAACACGGTATTAAGGAAGCCCGGCGGACAGCTTCCGCTCGCCGGAGTGAGGGGGCCAGAAATGGGAGATGTGCCGGAGGTGCCAGAGGTGCCAGATCCGCTGGGAGTCAAAGCAGGTGTACTCGGACCAGCATTGTTTGCGCTGGTGTTAGATGGCAGGACCAAGTTCAGCCCGGCGTTGGATTGGGGGGCCAGCTTCTGGTTACTATTGAGGGCTGCACTGCCGTGGCCATCTCGTTGTGGAGCAGCTTTCTCTCCTGGTGTTGGAGACGAAGTCCCATTACCGGAATTAAGCTTACATGGAGATGCATTGCTGCCAGCAGCAAGAAGAAAAGCCAGATAAAAGATTGACAGTATCATCTTCAAGATGAGGTAAAAGAGTGTGATATTACGTCAACGTGCTTGATGAGATGGATGGCAGAATGTTAGGGGGTACAAGCTGACATACATATAGCTGCAATAAAATGAACATTACTCGCAAGAGACGGCTCATAGCAAAGTGGATCAATCTCGCCAAACCCGTTTCAAAGATGCGGACAAGAGCATAATAGTAATACACGGCTCATGAAGTGGACATTGGGGGGAGAAAGTCTGAGATTAACAAAGGAAATCCTTGGTCGGTCACTTAGCCGTGTAGATATAACACGAAGGAAGGACTGCTGCAGCGACGATATATGCGCCGGCAGGGGTATTTGAAACGCAACGGCGTGTTTGGCTTCTTTTCCGCACCTGTGACTGTAGAATAGAGGTCTTGACCATAATCTGCATCTGAAACGATGCCGTTAATGCAAATCTGCTGACGGTCATCTTGGACTTCCTTCGTACCTGCATGAAGCTTAACAACAGAGGCTCTGAGGTCTGAGGGCAACGCATGCAACAATCTCATCTCCTTCACAAAACGGAGCGATGGATGTGTATCATACATTGCTATTGAACCTACAGGAAGTAATCACAAGAAGGATGTTGATAAGAGAATGAACAGCATGGAGGTTGATTCTGTGTGGGGGACCTCCCGTGGATGAAACGCTTGCCGGTTACCGAAGTGCGGAGCTTGCCCCTATTCACCATATTATTCTAGCCGAGATACACGGACCATGTCATATTATTATTCACGCGCGGGATTACGCGCGGAGAGAATTTCAAAACGGTATCTGTTGCCACAGACACTCGGAGCACTGCAAGGACCATGCCAGCAAATTCAGCAATATCGTTCTCAGACCCTGACCTGTTCCTAGATGACCATGCAAGGCCCCGCGCCTGGGTATCTCCCGACTCAAAATCACACCCACGCTATGCAGAACAAATTCCAAGCTCGAGTGTGAGGGCATTCAGAACTGAAGCCACTCTTGGAAGTACTCGCAACTCCTCGCATTCACCGGGCCTCCCTCTTCGCAGAACTCGAAAACGGGACATCGTCCACACGGAGACTCAGTAAGTCCGTTTCCAAGCTCGACTCCATCTTCGCCATCGACTTGCTTTATGGCTCTGTACGCTTTGCCGTGCCTTATTCTCTCCAGCCGCCCATCCCAGCAGAGGATATCGAGCAATTGTCCCATCTCCGATTCCTTCATAGTCACGCCCGACAATCCCGATCCATTGATAGCTCTGGTAATCTCGGAGAGAGTCGGAAAGCCTCGGTAGCCTGGGTGCATTGGTAACATGGCCTTGCTTCTATCTCTGCCATGCCCTCGCTGCCTAGACTCTGCTAGTCTAAGCTCGTCCGCTTGTTCCTGAGTCAATTTCGAGCTTGGCTTCTTCTTGTGTTCCGACAATGGTGGATGCCACCAACTTCTGCCAATGACATACTTCTCCGTCCATAAAGACATCTGATGAACGAACTCCTCATCCAGTACGCCGTCGGTGTAGAACGGCCCACCAGTCACATTTTCAGAAGGTTGGAGCTTGGCCAACATGTATGTCTTTCTATTGGGATATTTGACAAGCTTGACTGCTTTGATCATGTTCTTGTTTTCGAGAGACTTGATGGCGCGATTCATAGTAGTCATGTGTTGATTCGTCTTCATTCTAAGGACTTTACTCCATATCCCTTCTCTGGCCGCACCCTCGATGTAGGAGTACACCAGAGCTTCATCTTGAGAAAGTGAACGATATCTGCATGTGCAATTGCGCGTTAGTGACCAGACTCCTACACAGTCCGATCGTGTTTCTTACTTAATAGCATCAGCTCTCTTGACCACCTTCCAGCAAGCTTTGCCATCCTTAGACATAAGCTTGAATAAACCATCCTTTGCAAGCTGTTTTGTATACGCCAGCAATTGCTCGACGCTGTTGTCAGGGATAATTCCAAACATCAAGAGATCATCCTGACTGAACACATGGCCCTCTTCAAAGCTTGCGCACTTGGCGTACAATGCGTTCCTGAGCTCTTTGGGGCTTGACACACCACTTGGTTCGCTCATGGTGACATCTTCATCTTTGGTAGGCACAGTTTCATCGGCCGAGGAGGCCATGTCAGCAGTTAAGCAAGACCGAGGTTCAACAGAGAGATGATTGAGAATCTGCGTGAATCGCATGTGCGGGAAGATTGTTCCGACTCGTGCGGAAATGATCCGCTCTTGTTGTCAAGCTCTCGGCTAGGGCTGAGTCGGCCGAGGTTCTTCCGCCAATTCCATCAATTCCATCAATTTCGATCGAATGTCCGATGAGGGTGAACACGCTCACTGTCCTGCACAAAACCTCAAAGTTTTCTCATCTTTTGTCTTCGCTGAAAGCATAGAACCAGCTTACATCAAATTGTCATCATGGCGGAAGCCCTCAAAGCCGAAGGCAACAAAGCATTCGCTGAGAAGAAGTTTGACGAAGCAATGTATGTAACTGACTTCTCCTGCTTGGTCTGTTGTCTGTTACTCTGCTGCTTTCTGACTCGCTCTAGTGATAAATTCACGCAGGCTATCGAGCTTGAGCCACAAAATCATGTTCTTTACTCCAATAGATCAGGCGCCTACGCCTCGAAGAAAGAATTTGACAAAGCCTTGGAAGATGCAAATAAGACCACGGAAATAAAGCCTGACTGGGCCAAAGGGTGGGGCCGCAAAGGATCTGCGCTGCACGGTACAGGAGATTTAGGTACGTTTGAGCTCTCTGGTTACAAGTTGAGATATGCTGACGGTCATCTTTTAAGTTGGGGCCAACGATGCTTTCGAAGAGGCTTTGAAGCTTGACCCTAATAATGCACAAGCCAAATCGGGTCTCGCTGCCGTCAAGCGAGCTATTGATGCCGAAGCAAATGCGGACGATGCAGGTGGTATGGGAGGTGGCCTGGGCAACATCTTCAGCGACCCCCAAATGATTCAAAAACTTGCAAACAACCCCAAGACTCGCTCGTTCCTGGCAGATCCTCAATTTATGCAGAAACTGCAGCATTTAAGGCAGAACCCGAACGACATTGGTGGTGCGATGCAGGACCCAAGGTTCCTTCAGGTCATGAGTGTACTGTTAGGGATCGATATGTCCATGGGAGGTGTACCAGGCGACGGGGGTCCAGAGTTCAGTGGATCCAAGGAAGCAGAAGAGGATGTCGCTATGCCAGATGCACGCCCTTCATCAGCCAAGCCAGCAGAGCCAGCGAAGGCTCCAGAGCCGGAGCCGGAACCTGAGCCTGAAGACGAAGAGGCTATTGCAGCAAAGAAGGCGAAAGAAGAAGCTGAGAGTGAGAAGAAGTTGGGTACAGAGATGTACAAGAAAAGACAGTTCGATGCCGCCATCGAGCACTATGACAAGGCTTGGGAACTGCACAAGGACATTACCTATCTAACCAACAAGAGTGCGGCACAGTTCGAAAAAGGGGACTACGAAAACGCCATCGCCACCTGCAAGCAAGCTATTGAAGAAGGTCGCGAAGTCCTTGCCGACTTCAAGATCATCGCCAAGGCATTCGGCCGTATCGGAGCTTCATACGAGAAGATGGGCGACCTTCCACAAGCCATCACCAACTACCAGAAGTCCCTAACAGAGCATCGTACACCTGACATTCTTAATAAACTTCGCGCCGCTGAGAAGGCGCAGATCAAGGCGGAAAAGGAGGCTTACATCAACCCTGAGGAAGCTGAGAAGGCGAGAGAGCTTGGTGGCCAAAAGTTCAAGGAAGCTGACTGGCCTGGCGCAGTCGAAGCGTACACGGAAATGATCAAGCGAGCTCCCGATGATCCTCGAGGCTATTCCAACCGCGCGGCGGCATTGATCAAGTTGATGACGTTTCCTAGCGCCGTTAGTGATTGTGACATAGCAATCCAGAAGGATCCTAAATTTATCAGAGCATACCTGAGGAAAGCGCAAGCTTACTTCGCGATGAAGGAGTACAGCAAGTGTACGGACGTGTGCACTGAAGCCATGCAGCAGGATGATGGTAGCAACCGTCGGGAGATTGAGCAACAACAGCAAAAGGCTATTCAGGCTCAATTCGCGGGGCGTGCTGGGGAGACGGAGGAGCAGACGATGGAGAGAATCCAGAAGGACCCGGAGATCATGGGTATACTTCAAGACCCCATCATGCAAAGTATCCTTCAGCAAGCGAAGGGAGACCCTGCTGCGCTTCAGGATCACATGAAGAATCCAGACATCGCCAAGAAGGTCCAGAAACTGGTAGCGGCTGGGGTCATCAGAACTCGCTGAACATAAAAGGTGGGATCCGTGAGAGCCAGATGGGAAAAGCATTTTGAGGTCTATTACGAGACTGTGTCTAGCAACTTTAGCGATGTCCTACATAGAAGAAATGTACAGTGATGCCCAATCAGGATAGCAGTTGAAGCTTCCACAGCAGCAAAAAGCTTAGCATATGAATTGCAGCATGATCAATGGATTTCATCCTCGGTTGACTCTGAAGAATGAGATAGGATAAAGAACTCTGACTGGCTGTGGTGGCTGCGGACCTCGGATTTGGCCAGGACGGATTCAATGCAACTTGTTGCGCCTGGCTCGATCGCGCATAGGTTCGATTGCGAGATATCCTGTGTAATACCAACTATCTATCTATTATACCTATGAAGCAATGAAGTAAGCGATGTGGGCGATACCCATACCCAAGTGAACAAAACCAAGTGAACAAGCGCTATCAAAGCTTCATCATATCTTACCTTGATCTTGATCGCTCCAGCTCGGCAGGGATTCAGCGTCCCAGGTCCAATCTCATAGCGCCGGAGTTTAAAGTTTGTTTGACAGCCCAGAGCTTCCCTCGTCTTCACCTCTTCTTCCCTCAACCAACCTGATTAGGAACCAATTGCATGTATACTGCAATTCTGTCCTACTTCTTGCTTCTCCATGAGCTCAAGTCAGACTTCGAGGTTCTCTTATAACCTTCTATCAGCTCCTTTCCTGCCAGAATGATGTCCGACCTGCATTCGCGGGCTGGCGAGCTCAAGTCCCAAGGCGCGGCGATGGCAGCACAAGACCCTAACAATAAAGTCACGGCTGAAGATGCCGAAGCAGTCATAACTGATGAGTCGAACAAAGCGGGTATTCCAGCATTTCGATTCGATCCTAATGCTTCGCCTGAAGAAAAAGCTGCCCAGGCTAGATCGGTAACCTTACGGTCCCTCTACTCAGACTTGGAAATGTCCATGGCTAACATTGACTAGCGTGTTCCGCCAGGCTTCCATCATGACAAGAAACTGAAAGCTGTCGGCATCGCTACGGACATTGTCGGTCACCCTACTCTCATACCCAGCCTTATACTGATGCATAGAGATAGGATGATGGTACGCCAGATGCATATGATCTTCCTCCGCCAAGTAAGGAGGGTGCCATACCGGCATCACCAGTGGTAGATGGAGAGTCCAAGATGCCCAATGGCCACATGCAACAAGAAGAAACCGCTCAGTTCGTGGCCAAGACCGGTTGGGCGCCTAGGTTCGGTCAAGGAAGTATTACATCGGAGGAAGCTCAAGAGAGTCTCCTCGACCATCAGACGTTTCTGGAGAGCAAATTAGACGATAAGTTCTTTGGTGGTACGCTTTCAACCCTCGTGTGACGGTGGACTGGTCCTTTAGAGTGAGATTGACTAACGGGCTACTAGACTGGTACCACAACGCGGGAATAATAGTGTTTGCTTGTCTGAGCTCATGGTTCGTAGCCTTGGTTGGAGGTGGTCTCGGCTGGGTTTTGCTGATCATGGGTTGCTGTGCGACTTACTACCGTACCTCCATTCGTCGAGTACGTCGCAACTTCCGGGATGATGTCAACCGAGAAATGGCCAAGAGTCGTCTGGAAACGGACACAGAAAGCCTTGAGTGGATCAACAGTTTTCTGGTTAAGTTCTGGCCAATCTACGCACCCGTACTTTGCGATACGATCATCAACTCTGTTGATCAGGTCCTCAGTACTTCCACGCCAGCCTTTCTCGATAGCATGCGTATGAAGGTCTTTACTTTGGGTTCCAAGCCACCCAGAATGGACCACGTGAAGACTTATCCAAAGGCCGAAGATGATACGGTTTTGATGGATTGGAAGTTCAGCTTTACACCCAATGACACCATGGACCTTACTGCTCGACAACTCAAGAACAAGATAAACCCTAAGGTTGTACTCGAGATACGAATCGGCAAAGGGGTCATTAGTCATGGAATGGACGTCATCGTCGAGGATTTCGCATTTTCCGGGTTGATGAGGGTCAAAGTCAAGCTTCAAATTCCATTTCCACACATTGAAAAGGTTGAAATCTGCTTCCTTGGGAAGCCGGACCTTGACTACGTTTGCAAGCCCTTGGGAGGCGACGCATTAGGCTTCGACATCAATTTTATTCCAGGACTAGAAGGTTTCATCAAGGAGCAGATACACGGTAACCTTGCTCCAATCATGTACGACCCTAATGTATTCCCCGTCGAGATCGCCAAAATGCTTGCTGGTACCCCAGTTGACCAGGCCATTGGCGTATTAGCTGTCACGGTACATGGTGCACAAGGTCTAAAGAACCCGGATAAGATTGCGGGAAGTCCAGATCCATATGCGGTACTCTCACTTAACAGCCGTGACCCTCTAGGGAAAACCAAGACTGTCAAAGAGAATGCCAACCCTCGCTGGAATGATACGTTATATCTTATCATCACTTCTCTCGCTGATTCTTTGACATTTCAAGTGTACGATTGGAATGAATATCGCAAAGACAAGGACCTTGGGACAGCAGCGTTTCCTCTTGACCAGTTGGAAGCAGTGACAGAGCATGAAAACCTCCAACTGGAGATAACGGCTAACGGCAAAGCTCGAGGAATCATCCAGGCCGATGTTCGCTTCTTCCCGGTGCTAGAAGGCGAAAAGATGGAGGATGGTACCACTGGACCAGCCCCCGAATCCAACACCGGCATTGCAAGACTCACTGTCGAGCAAGCTAAGGATTTGGACGGCACCAAGAGCTTGATCGGGCAGCTGAACCCATACGCAGTCCTCATCCTCAACGGTAAAGAAATCCATACGACACGTAAACTCAAGAGGACGAATAACCCTATTTGGGATAACGGTTCAAAAGAATTCCTGGTCACTGACCGCAAAGCAGCCAGATTGGGCATGGTGATCAAAGACGACCGCGATCTTGGAGCTGATCCAGTACTTGGTACCTACCAAATCAGATTGGACGATATGTTGCAATTGATGGCGAAAGGTCAGGAGTGGTACAACCTAGCTGGGGCGAAGACAGGTCGTGCCAAAATGATGCTACAGTGGAAACCCGTGGCACTGAAAGGTGCACTCGGCGGTTCTGGTGGCTACATCACGCCAATCGGCGTTATGCGTTTCCATTTTGGAAGCGCTCGCAATCTTCGGAACTTGGAGACCATGGGTAAATCTGACCCCTACGTTCGGGTCCTCCTGTCTGGTGTTGAGAAAGGCAAGACCGTCACATTCCAGAATAATCTAAACCCAGACTGGGACGAAATCATATATGTGCCAGTCCATTCATCACGTGAGAAGCTCACAGTTGAGGTCATGGACCAAGAGACCACAGGCAAGGACCGCTCACTCGGCCTCCTCCATGTAGACACGGCTGACTACATCCATCAAGCCGACAACGGGGAGTATGAAGTTCACGGAGAGAAGCGACAATTGTCAGAGCCTTTGCGTATGAACGGCAAAGGATCTCCGAAAGGAACCCTTAACTTCACTGTTGCCTTCTACCCCACGCTCAATGTCGTTTCTCCGGAAGAGGAAGAAGCGGAAAAGGAAAGGGCAAGACTTGCGGAAGAAGAGACGGCAGGAAGACCTTCGATCAACGGTACAAGAGCCAGCACTGATGGAAAACCTAAGAGCACCATAGATGGAAGGTCCAGGAGCAGCACAGTGAATGACTCCACTATAGCTCCGAGTTCGACAGATAAAGATCGAGAGATTGGAAAGGTTGACAATAGTCTTGCTAAGCAACTCTCAAAGAACGAAAGAGAACAAGAAGAAACGCAAGGAGAAGGGCCAAAAGCTCCCCCAAAAATAAGGCTTACTCCAGAAGAGCTCCTCAAGTACGGTAGGCTAGCGACCTGAATCAACTTCTTCTTCTTGAGCTAACTGTTGGGAACTCCAGAATCTGGACTTATCATTTTCAAGCTCATAGAAGGGACACTGGCGCGTCCAGATGTGCGCGTAGAAGTCGTCATGGACGACTACATATTTCCCTCATACTCTTCATCGAAAGCCAGATCGCGACAGACCCAGTTTGGCGAAAGTGAGTGTCGGGACAGATCTGGCTTGTTCTAGTGCTAACATCGCTCGCTCAGCTGGGGATGCCTTTGTTCGAGAACTTGATGTATCCAAGATCACCTTACGACTGAAAGAAAAGCAAGACAGAAAGGGTGACAACGAACACGACAATGATCATACAATCGCTAAGCTGCAAGGAAATACCTTGGATGTGCTGCAAAAATGCCTGGTAAGAAATCAATGGTCATGATTTGTATTTCGCTAATGATGACCTTCAAAGTACAAACCAACAGAGTTAATATTAAAGGGCGCAGAAGGTACTATCAGCAGGATCACTGTTGATCTCAGATATCTGCCCGTCAAGATGGACCTAGACCCTAGCGAAAGCATCAACAACATGGGCAACCTACGCGTTGACATCTTAGACGCTGACGACTTACCAGCCGCTGACCGCAATGGATTCAGTGACCCGTATTGCAAGTTCATCCTCAACGGCAGGGAAATATACAAAACCAAGACCCAAAAGAAGACGCTTCATCCCGCTTGGAACGAATACTTCGAATGTCCAATCAAGTCCCGAACGGCCGCTGACTTCAAGCTTGCCGTTTTGGATTGGGATATGGGAGACAAGGACGACCTTCTGGGCGAAGCCACCATAAACCTTGACTTACTTGAGCCCTTCAAGCCGAGTGAGATCGTGCTACGACTGGACGGCAAGTCAGGTGTGATTCGTCTGAAGATGCTCTTCAAGCCAGACTACGTCATCAGATCGCGTCAAGGGTCTTCAACGTTCTCGGGAACATTTGCAACCCCAGGCAAAATTGTTGGTGCACCCGTCAAAGGGGTGGGCAAGGTCGGCGGAGCAGTCGGTGGAGGTGTCGTCAAGGGCGCTTCGTTCCTACGGCATGGCTTCAAGGGCAGAAAGGACAGTCGAGAAGTAAGCAATGGAGACGTAGAGCCACCCGAGATAGAGGAGCCAAGGACCAATGGAGGGTCCGCCATGGCATCACCATTGGGGACACCACAGCGTGCAGCACCAATCTTTGCGGACAGCCCGTCCGCTCCTCAGACCCCGCCACACGTAAGACAGAAGAGTTTTGGAGCGGCTTCTATAATGAGTGCCGCAGGCGGAGCGCCTAATAAGGGAGAAGCTGGTACTGCTATGTTCTTGGTGCAATCCGCCTCTGGATTCCCTGTGACATCGAAGATTCAAGTTCACATAAAGCAAATCTCAGCGAAAGGCGCCAAAGAAGTTCACAAGACTAAGGGTGTTAAGTCCTCCACCGGAGAGGTCACGTGGGATAATGAGATGTTCAAAGTACCATGCTCTGCCGACACCCAGTTCCAGGTGCAAGTCAAGGACGACAAGTTCTTGGGCGATCACGTCCTCGGCGAAGCCCCTTTCTTTATTGACGACTCTGCGGCAGGAGGTGAGAAGACCATCAGGGTTGGGGAAGGAACCGTCACGATCCACACCACTTTCATGCATGCAGAAGACAGTGGGCCTGGTAGTCCGAAGAACCGACGAAGCCTCCTGAGCAGGAGGCCACGGGATGTGAGCGGCGCAAAGGCACCAAGTTGAGAAAGCTGGCAGCAGTACGATCCCTTCGGAAGGAGAAACTTATCATTGTTTATTGCTTCATGTTACTACAAGCGTGTTGATACCACTCTGTTCTTGCAGCACTAGCCGCCTGTTTATAATACAATACCGACATTTCTACCTGCAGGGCCGCTCTTTTGCTGGCTCAACATGCCGATGTGGATTTACGGTCCACATTGGTTAGGTTAAGGTATTTCAGACCCAAGAGCAGCAAATCAGACAAACGGCTGAGCCTCGCGCACTCGCCTAAAGGCAAGAAGTAACGAGCAGCAGTCGAAGTTGCAATTTCACTATGTGAACGATGATACTAATTCTACATTCACTTAACCGCTGCAGAGGATACTCGTAGCGTACTTATCAGAGCCTGGATAGTATTTCTTCAATATGTCAGGTCACTCTCCTTGATATCGCCCACCCACTTCAACCTCTCCCAACCAAGACTCAGCCTCTGTGTTAATCTATCATCTGGCAGCAAGAGGTTCTCCTGACTTTTATTTACCAAGATGTGCAAAACGTCAGCGGGCGTTCCAGTCTTTGGACAGACGCCGTGAGCATGATGCTCACGCTCTGCTTGGGGCGAATACGAAGGCGTTGGTAGAGTTTGAGGGATTGTATTGGGAAAGGGAAGGGGGTTATGGGGTTGAGGGTCTGCGGTTGAGGATTTTTGGTATATTTGAGAAGTCGATCGGGTTTCTACACCCTGTTCGAGCTTGCGGGGTAATGAGTAAGAGGAATGGATTCTGCGTCTGATGGGGTGAAGATGAAGAAGAAGAAGAAGAAGAAGAAGAAGAAAAATGCCACGCTTCTCTCGTCAATAATCTGTCTCTTAGCACCTGGGGATTATCGACTCCAAAATCCACCGATCGTAGATTTCCCCACGCATTACTGTGAGGGTTTCGACAATGTCCTATTCGCTGATTTGTAAGTACTAAGTTGTGAACATTCAAGTAGACACGTCTGGCAATAATTCCTATTCGCTGATTTGTAAGTACTAAGTTCTGAACATTCAAGTAGACACGTCTGGCATTAATCGTGCATTTTTCTTTTGGCGGAAAAGCCTCATGGTAGACCTCGTGTTCAAGGTACTCTGAATTGTGTTCCTCGAGCCTCATGCCATGTCCTCAGTACATGGAGCCTGCGATTTCATAAGTCTGATTTCATCGGCACTGCTAGCCAGAGCAGTCTTAGGTACCAGCCCTCCCTGTGACCCGTGCTGCCATGACCAGATCAGACCGTCTATCCTGTCGTACAAAGCCGGCCTGTGATGGTGACGGGACTAAGATCACCGACCTCGGGTGAAGGTCATTCGAAGAATGATCCAGCTTTGCTCGCTCAGTGCTTCCCCTAGACAATAAAGCGGTCAGACAAGTCTTGACTGTATTCAATGAGATGCCTGACCACCTGTAGCTAATCCCTCGCACTTGGTTGATGCTTTTCTAGCCCTTTGAGCCATCAGCTGATTGATTGTATTGGGTTCACTCCTTAGAATAGCCAATACGTTTCAGTCGACCGGCCTCTTAGATTTATCTTAAAGGTCAATTAAAACTTTCTCTTTGCCAACGATAGAACCATGTGAATTAGCTTCGCTAAATAATGATTGGGCACTCCTCGCAAGACCGCCCTGAGGCCATCAACAAGTGAAGACCGGTATTGCGGGCCTCGCGAGCAGTTGGTTGGATTCATGTTGGTTGACATTGCCCGTGATGCACGAGTACTCGAGCATCTTTGGGGATTCGCACAGATAACAACGCTTCTTGCAAGGCTTTATCAGATATACGCATGATTCAATGCATAACCCTGAGGCGTGTGATTGTGGCTGACTTTCCTTTGACACTGCACACACGTTGCTCAATCCGGCGATTAGGAACTTCTCTGCTGCCCAAAGTACCGAGTCCGTGCTGGCTTTGGTAGAAAGCGTATGCTAGATACTCTAAACCTGTTGCAGGGTTGCAATAATTCTGCTCAAAATATTCCCTGCCTTACATGTAGACCGCAGAGAAGATGTAGTAGTCTTTCGATCTTTGTCAGACAGACAATGCACATATCGGGACTCGGTAGTAGCCTGAAAAGGACTAGGTAGACTGAAAATGCTTGAGTGATAAACCGAAGAACGCTAAGCAAGCTTTTCCAATTAGCGTGCCTTTGATTGGCTTTGATAAAAATTTCTTTTAGTTGTTCCTGGCATTTCCAGGGTCCAACTTGCGCCGAAGCATCTGTCCCAAGGAACCGTCATGAACAATTTTAGACAAGTTCGATTTAACCTACCTACTTTTTGAGCGGCAACAATTCTCCACACCGCTTTCTGTCCGTCGCTGCTTAGAGGAGAGAGAGCACACACACTCCTTATTTTACTTACTGATATCGAGCTCTGCAAGCTTTACAAGAGTTTCCCCCAAACGCTGCAAGCTGGTAATGTCATTCTTTAGCCCGTTCGAATAATCCAACGGCTGTCATCGGTCAAGGCTTTGCCTGTTCTGGCTCTTCGCGTCTGCTTACTGCCAAACAGCAAATCAAAATCAGACCTGCTTCGAATGCAGGGTGAAGTATGTGGATAGTTTTAATGTGGGTTTAATGCAGCAATCGGACAAAACTTCCCCCTCATTTCCATCAACTCTCCATGTCTACTTCAGATGCTTACAGCTTCCAGACGTCCATAGCCTATCTCTCCATCAATGTCAACCCATTAGCACATTAGTGTGCCCCGGTCCTTTCAGATCCCTCCCATAAATATACTCCAAAGCTGTTCAGCAGTCACCATGTTGGGTGCCTCCTTTCTTCCCGCTCGTTTACGCCATGAGCACGATCAACCAGCACCGCCCAATCCTGGCTACCTGAATCGGCAAATCACACAAGTCCTTCAGAGCGTCGCTCTTGCCGCTTTTACGCATCCCATGTATACAATCTTCACCGTTGCGATATTGGCAAGTACTTCATATCACGGTCTCCTGGAAGGCAGCCTCTTCGGCCATGCAAAACTGGGCGCAGATACGGCTGGGACCGATCTTACCTCGCTTGTGGAGGGTGGTCGACGGTTACGGCTCGGGGAAGAAACCTCATGGAAATGGCAGTCCGACAATGGAGCCCCCGGAGACCGAATTTCGGTACCGCCGGCCTGTAACACTGTCAATTGAATTTCGCTAACCAATCTCTAGGGAACCCCCCACACAATGGTCATGACCTTGGTGTTTCCCGATTCTTTGTCGAACTCTTCCCCTAGGACTGCTCCATTGGCAGATCAGATCTATATACCTGCCAACAGCTCGGTGAGAAACCTGCCAACCACGTGGAATCCGCTATCTCCAATCTCGCAAGACACAACTCTAGCTTTCGCTGTCCCCTCCAGTGAAGCGTCCGATTTCCTGGCCTCTGTCCAAGAGATATCACATAGACTAGACTTGCAAGGAGAAGAGGAGGCTTTTGATGCTGGGGCTATGCAGGGGCCGAACGCATGGGTTGTTAAAGCCGCAAAGAATGGTCGTCATTCTGCCCAGGCTACAATGGGGTTTTCAGCTGCCGATACTTGGACCAGTTTTGTAGACCTTATAAAGGTACGTTTATGATTACCAACCGTCGTCTTCATGCTGAAAAACAGGTAGAACGCCGAGTCGTTAGACATCATTATCATGATCATTGGGTACTTAGCTATGCATTTGACGTTTGTATCGCTTTTCATGTCGATGCGGCATATGGGCTCCAACTTTTGGCTTGCAACCTCGGTTCTGATATCGTCTGTGTTCGCGTTTCTTTTCGGCCTCGGCATGACCAACCAGCTCGGGGTCCCCATCAACTTTGTTTTGCTGTCAGAAGGCTTGCCGTTCCTCGTCGTCACCATCGGCTTTGAGAAGCCCATCATACTCACAAAGGCCGTACTCTCGGCTTCAGTAAGCGCACGAGGGCAAGGTGTGCGACAAGATTCGGATTTCTCAAGCACCGCCAGCTCTTCGCAGACCATTCAATCATCGCTTCAAGTGGCGGTGCAAGAGAAAGGCTTCGCAATAATTCGAGACTACTGCATAGAACTCGCTATTCTCATTGCTGGTTCTGCATCGGGCGTGCAGGGCGGTTTGACACAATTTTGCTTTCTCGCTGCCTGGATTTTGGTGTTTGACTGCCTACTACTTTTTACATTCTATACCGCTATCCTCAGCGTCAAGTTGGAGATAAATCGCATCAAACGCCATGTGGCTCTAAGCAGAGCTTTGCAAGAGGATGGCATCAGCAAACGGGTCGCTGAAAACGTCGCCTCAAACGACGAATTAGCCAGTAATAGGAGCCAAAGTGTGGGGTTCAACCCCAATGGTGTCAGCGAAATGTTCGGTAATGGCAGGAGACCCCGCGACAGCAGTATCCCAAAGTTCAAGGTCATCATGGTCGGCGGGTTCCTCTTCATCAATGCCTTGAATCTGGGTACCATGCCTTTCCGAGCGCGTGGTAGGAAGGCAGTGCCAACGTCTGTTTCTGGATTATCCAACGTGCTTACATCACCTTCCATGGATCCTTTTAAGGTAGCACAAAATGGTCTTGACCTACTCTATAGCGAGGCCTTGGAGAACAACCACTCCATCACTGTTACCGTCCTACCACCAATCAAGTATGATGTTCAAGTATCTCAAGCAGATCTGGACGGTGAGACAATTAGTGACTCCATGTCTGACGGCGACTACACGGACTACCTTCTGGACTATGTCGTTGGGGGAAGGGTGGTCGGAGGCGTACTTCACAGCCTGGAAGACCCTGTTGTGAGCAAGTGGATTATTGTTACGTTGACTGTAAGCCTTGTACTTAATGGCTACCTGTTCAACGCCGCCCGATGGAGCATCAAAGAACCTCGTACTATTAAGGAGGATCCCCATAACGGTTATACCTCAGAAATCGTCAAACATGATAAACCCCTGCCAGGGCATGAAAGACAACCAGCAATCGATACAAGTTTGGCACACGCCAACAGCCATATTCCCAAACCTAACGGGTCCATCGACATTGAAGCTACTCAAATCTCAGAATCTCGGGACCCGATAGAATGCGAGCAGATGGTGAAGAACCGCCAAGCGGCTTATCTCAATGACCGTGAATTGAACGATTTGACTGTGCGGGGCAAGATACCAGGGTACGCACTTGAGAAGACATTAGAGAATCTCGATGTTATGACAAGGCTTGCTTCGTTGACGCGAGCTGTCAAGATTCGGCGAACACTGGTGTCAAGAACCCCTGCGACGGCAGAGAATTCGGGCGAATTGGAAATATCAAAACTACCGTACCAAGACTACAATTACGAGAACGTTCATGGCGCGTGCTGTGAGAACGTCATTGGATACATGCCGCTACCAGTTGGAGTTGCTGGGCCAATGGTTATTGACGGAAAGTCCTACTATCTGCCGATGGCGACTACTGAAGGAGTCCTTGTTGCTAGTACAAACCGAGGTTGCAAGGCTATCAATGCTGCTGGAGGGGCGATCACTGTTCTTACTGGCGATGGCATGACAAGAGGCCCTTGCGTGGGCTTCCAGACATTGAGCAGAGCAGGCGCTGCCAAGCTTTGGCTGGATTCCGAAGATGGCCAAAAAACCATGAGGAGAGCGTTCAACTCGACCAGCCGTTTTGCTCGCTTGCAGTCAATGAAGACAGCCCTAGCCGGTACTTACCTTTACATTAGATTCAAGACGACCACTGGCGATGCAATGGGAATGAACATGATCTCCAAAGGAGTGGAATGCGCCCTGGCCGTTATGAGGGAAGAGAGTGGGTTTGATGATATGTCCATCATCTCCGTATCCGGGAACTATTGCACGGACAAAAAACCAGCTGCCATCAATTGGGTTGACGGCAGAGGCAAGAGCGTCGTTGCAGAGGCTATTATCCCTGGAGACGTTGTTCGAAGCGTCTTGAAGAGCGACGTCAATGCGCTTGTCGAATTGAATACGAGCAAGAATCTGATTGGAAGTGCCATGGCTGGTAGCATCGGGGGTTTCAATGCACATGCAGCAAACATTGTCACTGCTATTTTCTTGGCCACCGGTCAAGATCCTGCACAGAACGTAGAGAGCAGTAATTGTATAACGGTCATGAGAAAGTGAGTGGCCGCTTTTTGCCGTGCGTTGCAGACTCTTTGCTAAAAGACAGCAGCTATAACGGCAATCTTCAAATTTCCGTTTCAATGCCCTCGATCGAAGTCGGCACGATTGGCGGCGGTACAGTTCTCGAACCGCAAAGTGCTTGCCTCGACCTACTCGGCGTCAGAGGGGCTCATCCGACCCACCCTGGAGAGAACGCACGACGGCTAGCGAGGATCGTAGCTGCCAGTGTCCTTGCTGGAGAACTCAGTCTTTGCAGCGCTCTTGCGGCAGGCCATCTGGTCCAAGCGCATATGGCACACAACAGGAGTCAAGTGCCAACCCGATCGACCACGCCTGTATCTGCTGCGGTGAGCGCGGCACCCAATAAAGCGCAAGCAGCGGAAGGGCTGTCAATGACTATGAATGCTCGAGGACATGGTGCCTCCAACCCTCCTACCCCCAGTTCAAGCGCGTCAGACGATGGATTAAGCATGGCTGCCGCGATGACTACATCTGGTGCCCTAAGAGGGGCAGCGGGCAAGGGACACGGAGTCGAAGGTTTGACAATGACACCTAAGAATTGATGTTTGCTACCGCATACAAACATGCGGTTTCCGATTGTACATATACCACCTACCGACTTGTCATTTCCCTTCTCTTCTCGTACATGTATTGCATTTTCAGCTTTGGCTTAGAAGGCTTGCAGTGCGTTGCTTGTGCGTTATGACTAGACTTAATTAGTCTGCTGGCCTTCCATTGGTACAAGGGTATGAAATATATGAAATCATTCCATCTCGCCGCAAACTCGATATACTGTACGAAAGACAACAGGTTCTCTATATATAGCGTGTGGGCAGGAGCACTACAGCTCTAAACCGGCTGGTGATGATGATGTAAGCAGCTCCGCAATATTTGGGAGCCAAGAGCCCCTGAAATGCATCCTACCAAGTGCATCATCCTTTTTCTCCTCACAGCTTCTCCACCATCTTTTTCATCCAGAGCCAGTCATACTGGAGTAAAAGCATAGCCCTTACATGCGCAGATACTGATCTTCACTGCAGCAGCGGCCATTATTATTATTATTTTATTCTTTTGTATGCGACTGAGACCTGCAGAGGACTATCGCCCAAAGAGAAATCAACCCCGTCAGCAACATATCGCCCAGCCCTTACTACCAAGTACAAGCGTTGCAGTTTCCTCTCTCAGCCTTAGGGCGATTGATATATACGTCAGCTTCGCCACTTGATACAGTACTAAAAAGTAACAGTATTATTCATTTATTCATATCAACTTTGCCCCACCAAATGGCGCTAAGACTTTCAACCCCACCATTCTCATCCTTTTCTAACACCCCTCGATTCCTCACACGCACAATTCTCACACAACAACAACAACAACAACCTCCTCTCCATCATCACATCAGACCATCCACAAGATCCTTCTCTACATCACCACCAAACATGGCCATCAAAACCTACTTCGACGTCTCATGGTACGGACCTGTCCTCGATGCCAACTCACGCCCAACCAAGGAAGTAAAAGGTGAGATCACATTGCTGCACCCCCGCCTTTTGCCTGCCATTGAACGGAATCCTTCAAAGTTACAACACTCACCGCATTAGGAACCATGGCTAATCTCATCATAGACCAAACCGGCCGTATCAACTTCACCCTCTACGACGACGTCGTTCCCAAGACCGCTGAGAATTTCCGTGCCCTTTGCACTGGTGAGAAGGGCTTTGGCTACAGCGGATCCAAGTTCCATCGCGTGATCCCTCAATTCATGCTTCAGGGCGGTGACTTCACCCGTGGCAACGTGAGTCCCTGCACCACTGTCATCGTACAGGCATATCAAGACTGCTAACTTCTCCATACAGGGCACTGGTGGAAAATCTATATACGGTGAGAAGTTCTCGGATGAGAACTTCAAGAAGCAGCACACCGTTCCTGGTCTCCTGTCGATGGCGAACGCCGGCCCCAACACGTGAGCTCTACCATTCTAATCCTTCACAGCTGTTTAGCCTTCGCTGACTCCCCCCTTTCGATCAGGAACGGATCTCAATTTTTCATCACCACCGTTGTCACCGCCTGGCTGGACGGCAAGCACGTCGTCTTCGGCGAAGTCGCCGATAGCGAGTCAATGAAGGTTGTCAAGGCCATCGAGGCTACCGGCAGCCAGTCGGGCAAGATTCAGTACAACAAGGATCCTGTCATCACGAAGTCTGGTCAGTTGTAAAGGCTTGGCGGAGTAGTTGAGGCGGCTGTTGGCAATACTATGATGGCTTGGAATCATCGGCATGGTCTGCTTCGACGACGAAGTAGAATTACTACAGAAAAAAGCGCGCTCTGATACAAGGCAATTGAAGCATCTACACCACTCATGCAACCGTGCACCTACGCTTTGTTTTATAGTTCCTTTTGCTATTGTTCGAATGTCAGCTAACCACACTCTCCAAAACCCTTTTCCCCTGCCTCCTGACCACCCCGTCCAAAATCTCCCTAACTTGCTTACACCCATCCACCCCGACCGCCAGCATCCCCTCCAGCCGTCCCACCTGAACCCTACTCTCCATCACCAGCACGCTAACCCTCTCGCCGGCCCCCAATGTCCCCACCGTCAGCCACGGCAACTCTTGCTCCTCCATACCGTTCAAATCCAACAACGGATCCGCGCTCTCGGTCCCGGTCTCGGGCGGTGTAAGGCCAGACGTGCACGCAACGACGTAATCGCTCATCGGGATCCCGGCGTCGACGAGAGCGAGGGTGGCGGCGTTGAGGCAGGCGGCGAGGAGGGAGCCGTCCTGGGAGAGGACGTGCAGGGTTATTGTTATGGTGGAGTGGGGGTAGAGGTGGGTGAAGAGGGTGCTTTGGAATGATGAGGCGATTGTGTTTTGCATTTCTGTCGTTCGTCTGGTCAGAGGTTAGCTTCTCCTTTTCCCTTTCCCTCTCCCTCTCCCTCCCTGCCCCATGAACAGCCAGCCCAAAAATTAAGAATAACCAGAATAAACGCACCTATCCCCCCTCCCCCCCCCCCTCCGTCTCTCCACCCCACTGAACCCCGCAACCCCAACCTCAACCACCACAACCGCGTTCCCCCCTTCCTTGCCCCCCTCCCTCTCCCTCTCCCTCTCCCTCGCCGCCCCGCCACCGCGCACCTCCGCCGGACCAGAAACCACGCACACGACCTTCGTGTTGCCCATTTCCAAATACGAGCTGCCGTCCGCGGAGGAGGCGGCCTGGGTGGATATCTGGGCGGAGAGGCGGCGGAGTTCGTTCCAGCGGCGGCCGTCGAGGCGGAGGTGGGAGTGCGAGAGGTGGTAGGTTGTTGTGTCGAGGGGCATCCTTTTCTGTTTGGTGGTTTGTTTTGGAGGGGCGGGGGGGGATATTTGTGGATTGGGGGGGTTTCGGGAGGTCGGTTTTGGTGGGTTTTGGGGGGGGGGGGTGTTTTGCGTAGAAATTGAGTTGAGGTGAGGTGAGGTTAGAGGAGGGTTTAAAGGTGGAAAATGAATAATGGGGCCTGAGAGGGGTGGAGTTCGTAAGGTTAAGGAATCATTCTTAGCATTTATAATCCTGGTACGGGAAACTGTGCGTGGGTTCGAATCCCACCCTTATCACCATTTTTTGGGGGTTTTGTCTCAATTTACAATATATCGTGGTTTTTAACTCCCCTATCTAAGTTGTTTAACTTAGACTCCCGTTGATTCTCTAATGTTTATGGATTTGTGGCAATGCGAACAGAAATCTGAGTATTTACTATTTGTTACAGTCCCGGGCCTGGAACTGGGTCAGGCTCCATCCCAGCTTTTTTATGTCTCAACACCTCAACGCTCCGGCTTGCGATTTTCGATCCTATTCCTTAATCGAGGTACCATAGCCGTGGGCTACGTGAATGCAGCTCACTTTTCCACCGGCTAATTTGATCTCATGAGTACACAACATGTGCACCAATATTATCTCATAGTATAGGATGAATACTACCTAGCCGGGCTGAAAAGAGAGATATTACCATTGGAAGCTTCTTGGTATCAATTGGCTGAATTTCAACTTTACCAAGTCTTCTTAAGGTACCCTCCAAAACGGAAACGACCATGTGATATCTGTGTACCTGGTCTTGGGCCGAGGATGTCAGCTTTTGGCTGTACGGAGCGAAATCCGTTGAAGGATTTACCAGCACGCATGTCAGCAAAACATGAATGGCAAAAGGCTTTCACTTTGCACAAGCCTAAGGAGCCAGTCAACAAAACTGATATCAATTCCTCCCACTCAAGCTCTTACTCCCACAATTGCTGATAACCCTACTTATTCCTTTAGCTAGCCCAAGTGGTGACATCAAGATGCTGTTATTACAGCTTATAGTCCTCTTGACACAATTTTTTGCTACAGCTCTAGTGGTTGGCTTCACCGGCCCCTCGTCAATTCTACGAGTGGGCATACTCCCTGTTGTTGCCACTTGTACCTGGATCTCAGTCTCAACATCTCAACAATGCCGAGAGCGTGGCCCGTGGGCTGCTATAGTTGGTGGCTACTCTGTACTCTACCTTCTCCAATACCTTTCACTAGCTCTTCTCAAAGGACGGACGTTTGAGACTCAAGACCAAAGTAAGACGTTCTCCAGGAGGGCCCACGATGCAGATATTTCCGATGTTAACGTTCAATCGATGGCCGCCGATACTTATCTACTTCGTCTGAAATATGGTCTTGCCACAGCGTCCACTTTTCGAAGTGATGACACGAAGAACTTACCGGCCTTCTCGGCCAAACAACCGGACTGGGTTCCTTCGCGACCAGCTTTCCTACGGAGGACTTTCATCAAGCTCGTTGCCTGTTATATTGTGCTTGACATATTTGGCCTTGGAGCGGACGCCGAAGTGAACGTGAAAAGTTTCTCTCCGCAGCAAACACTGTTCTTTCGTCGTTTGTCGGAAATCTCCGAAGAAGAAATTGCTACAAGAGTTCTTACCACTCTCGGCACTGGCATCAGTATCTATTGCTTTCAAGATGGCCTGCAAAGTCTATTTGCATTGACGGCAGTGAGCATGGGCATTAGTGACGTTGAATCTTGGCGCCCAAGATTCGGGTCTCTCCGTGATGCATATACTATCCGGCGATTCTGGAGGTATGTCCAGTCCTGCACATGCAAAGCAGTGCGTCTTTGTTGACCAGGATGAACAGTCTGACTTGGCATCGACTCAACCGCCGGATTGTATCAGATCCGACAAACCTCATCGTCTATCGCTTACTCAAGCTGCCCCGCAACAGTATAGTCAGCCGATACTCGGCTTTGATGCTGCATTTTTTCATCTCCGGCGTTTTGCACGCAGTCATCGATGTAGCCTCGGGCATACCATGGCTTAGCTCCGGAGCGATCCAGTTCTTTTGTACACAAGCTCTTGGAATTATGCTCGAAGACTTTGCACAAGCTATGTACTATGCGGCGTTCGGCAGATCTCGGGTTTCGACATCGCCAGCCTTGTGGAGCAGATATCTAGGTTATGTCTGGTTGGTGATATTCTTATCTTGGTCAATGCCCGTATATCTTTACCCAACGCTGTATCGGACAAAAGGCAGTACACAAGGCTCGGTGTTACCGTTTAGTCTTCTCAGAGCTTTCATAGTAACAACGTAGGAGACAAAGAACTGACAGTTTCACTATATAGTCATATGTGTTGACAATTGCTTCCTTGGGTTGATTTTGGATGGCTTGTAGTCGAGTCAAGAAGCTACAGCCCTATGAACTCTTTTGATTCGCCTACTGTAGTAATCTCCAACACCTAGCTCTCGCCACGCCCATGGGATTTCCGGGTCAATTAGGGCCAGATTGTTGTCAACGTGTAATGCGGAGCTTTTGAGTCTGTGTCGCCAACTTCGCCGCTCTCACTGTATTAACAACATCAGCTATGGGCGGTGTGGACGATATAAGAGTCCTGTCCGACAGTGATGACGACCTTAACATCTCTCAATCCGTGCGAAAAGATCTAGACCACGAAGATCACATCAAAAGTGCGCCTCTATTTCCTCACCCACATCTGAAGCTGCGGAATGACACTCCGGTCTTCAGGAGGCGTAGGAAAACAGATTTCAGACGAATCGTCTGCAGCCGAAAACCATGATCCCGTCGCCCCAACCCGCATGCGGGATGCGCGCCACGACGGTGAGAAGGTTGATTGGTCCGAAGACGACGAGTCGGATGCGTACCAAAAATTCAAGGCCCGCAAATCAGTAAAGCGCAAGGCAGCAGCAGCTAGCACTCGAAAGGCCAAGGCTATCGAGAAACAGAGGGATGTTGTCGGCAAGAGTCAGAGAACTATCATCAAGGACGGCAAAGTCACCAATGGGAAGGAGAAACAGTGGGATGACCAAACGGACGATGACCAGCTGATGGAATACACTTTGCCTGACTACTTGCAAAATAGGAGGGCTAGGTTCGATAAAAGGGCCGAGAAACTGCAAGCAGCTGGGCTGAAATTGCCCCCAAAGTACGATGATATTGAGTTCTCAGATGACGAGAGGCTGGAAGAGTTGGCCGAAAGGCCCGATTTCCCTCGAGGGACGCCAGCGGCTCCCTACAAGGACAAGCAGCTGCCGAGATCATTGGGCCTGATACCGGCGCCCATTGCGCAGTGGTTACGTGATTATCAGGTTGAAGGGACAGCGTTCTTGCATGCGCTGTTTGTGTATCAGACAGGCGGGATACTGGGAGATGACATGGGTCTCGGGAAGACGGTGCAGGTGATTGCGTTTTTGACTGCTGCGTTTGGAAAGACAGCGGACGAGAGGGATTCGAAGCGTATGCGGAAAATGAGGAGAGCGGACGCGCCGTGGTATCCGAGAGCTCTAGTGGTGTGTCCAGGGACGTTGATTGAGAATTGGAAAAACGAATTCAATAGGTGGGGTTGGTGGCATGTGGATGTTTACCACGGAGACACAAAAGAGGCGGCTCTGGAGACTGCTGCAAAGGGGAGGCTAGAGATCATGATTACGACGTATACGACTTATAGGATGAACAAGAGCGCGATCAACATGGTGGAGTGGGATGTTGTTATTGCGGATGAGTGCCATCAGCTCAAGGGAAGGAATTCAGAGACTACGCAGTCTATGAACGAGATCAATGCATTGTGCAGGATTGGGCTTACGGGAACTGCGATTCAGAACTCCTACGATGAGTTGTGGACGCTGCTGAATTGGACAAACCCAGGAAAATTTGGTCCCATATCGACTTGGAAGCAGAGTATTAGTATACCGCTCAAGATGGGCCAATCCCATGACGCTACCGTCCATCAATTGAGCAAAGCTCGGAAAACCGCCAAAGCTTTAGTTGAGAACCTGCTTCCCCAGTTTTTCCTGCGGCGAATGAAGACGTTGATAGCAGACCAACTCCCCAAGAAAAGCGATCGAGTCGTCTTCTGTCCCCTAACAGAGACCCAAGCGGATGCGTACGAGAACTGCATCGACAGTGACGTCGTTAGGTATATCAAAAACTCTACGCTTGACTGCAACTGCGGCTCCGGCAAGAAACAAGGCTGGTGCTGTCAGCAGTTCCTCCCTGACGGCGGAAAATGGCAGTCCTATGTCTTCCCCGCCATTGCCCACCTCCAAAAGCTTTCGAACCATCTCGCAATTCTCATTCCTCAGTCCGGTGATCCAAAAGAAAAGCAAGACAAAGACCTGGAAATGCTACAGGTGGCCGTCCCCGACCAGTGGCGCCAGCTCTACCGCAACCGCGATTCCATCCTCAACTACTCCAATCCCGAATTCTGCGGTAAATGGAAGATCCTCAAGAAACTACTTCGCTTCTGGCACGACAACGGCGATAAAGTGCTCGTTTTCAGCCACAGCGTGCGTCTATTGAAGATGCTGCAGATGCTCTTCCAACACACCACCTATAACGTGTCTTACCTGGACGGCGCCATGAAATACGAAGACCGCGCTAAGACCGTCGACGACTTCAACAGTGACCCAGATCAATTTGTCTTCCTCATCTCCACAAAAGCGGGCGGCGTAGGCCTCAATATCACTTCTGCGAACAAAGTCGTCGTCGTAGACCCGAATTGGAATCCAGCATACGATCTTCAAGCCCAAGATCGTGCCTACCGCATCGGTCAAGTTCGTGACGTCGAAGTCTTCCGTCTCGTTAGCGCCGGTACTATCGAGGAAATTGTGTATGCAAGACAGATCTACAAACAGCAGCAAGCAAACATCGGCTACACCGCCAGCACCGAGCGCCGCTACTTCAAAGGCGTGCAGGAAAACAAAGACCAAAAAGGCGAAATCTTCGGACTGGCAAACCTCTTCTCCTTCAACAACGAAAACCTCGTCCTCAGAGACGTCATCAACAAAACCAACGTCGCCGAATCAAAAGCCGGCGTCACAATCATCGGCGTGGACCTCGACAACCCAAACGACAAAAACGGCGCCGACGACCCCCTCCTACCCACCGACAAAGACGAACCGGACAACGAAAACAAAGCCATGTCCCAACTCGCCGCCCTCATCGTCGACGAAGCGGAAGAAGCCGCCGGTAAACCCAAACGAAGCAAGATACCCAGCGGCGGCGGCGGCGCCATCAAGAAGAAAAGCGACCCCGTGCAAGCCATCCTCGCAAACGCCGGCGTCGAGTACACGCACGAAAACTCCGAGGTCGTCGGCTCCTCCAAGGTCGAAGCCTCCCTGTCCCGCCGCGCCCAGGAGGCCGGCAACGACATCGACATGGGCGATCGGAAAATCTTCGCAAACTCGCAGTCTCAGCCTCGCGCGCCCAAGCGTCGACGCCGCAGCCGCAGCCGCAGCCGCAGCCGCAGGGACGACGACGGTGGTGGTGGTGATGGTGGCGTCATCGACGTCGAGGGTTCCGGGACAATGGAGGAGGACGCGGACGTCGAGTGGCGGTATCATCCGCCGCAGGATGTCATGAAGAGGCAGCTGTGCACGATGGCCCAGACGTTTGGGTTCGCGGATGCGGTGGAGTTTGCGTTGGTTGTGGAGGGGTGGACGCAGGCGCAGAGGAGGGAGTGTTTGGAGAAGTTTTATCGGGGGAGGAGGAGGGAGTTGGGGTTGGATGGACCTCCTGGGGGTGGGGGTGGGAGGGGGAGGGAAGGTTGATGATGATGACGGGTTGTATGTAGATGGTTACGGGGATAGATGGACGGACGACTGGGTATATTTGATCTGGTTTGCTTTTGATTTTGCTTTTGAGTTTCACTCTGTGAGCGAGGCGTTGAATGCGAGATACCCCGAAGCAGGCAGGTTTGGATAAAAATGGAGTTTTCGACGTGTACAGAGTTGGATTTAGCAGCAGCGGGTATATGCCTCAAACTTCCTACATGCTCTCACACAAATCGCAAGCCAAAACCAATCCAAACCAATCTTATCAAATCCGCCCGTGACCCTCAATCCCATCCATCCAAATTACTTTACATGCACCAAGCCAAAACAACAAATCACCGCCCAAACTGCCTCTTCTCCAACGTCCTAAACAGCCCAAAACTCACCGCGCTAAACGCAAAAGCCAACTCGAAGCCAACGTCGCCCCCATACGCCGGATCCCCAATCCTCTTGCCTATGGGCCCGATGAACCACACCTGCGACATGCCCATCACGGCGCCGAAGACGCCGAAGCAAAAGGCGAGCACGGCGGCGATGCCGGGCGGGAGGAGACCCGGGTTGTTCCAGATGGAGATGTCGTACTTGCGCTGTTTGAAGACGAAGTGTTCGGTTAGGGAGATGCCTTCGTAGATTGCTAGCCAGTAGCCCTGCAATGTGATAATGTCAGTTTGTTGAAGCTTCAGTGTTTGAGGGGCCCGGGGGGAGGAGGAAGAGGTGGAGGGGGGCCTTACGATTAAGAGCATGAAATTCTCCAGGACGGACTCGAAATGGCTGTAGCCTGGGATGGCGATGGCGCAGTAGACGAGGGTGCCGATGAAGGTCCAGATGAAGCGCGGGACCGCCTGCGTCCAGCGACCGAGCAGTTGCAGGCTGAAGGTCAGGCTGTAGATGTTGGGGCAATTGTTCGCAATGATGCTGAGGGCTAAAATGACGAGACAGAACTGGCCGAAGCGGCCGAGGGGTGGAAAAAGCACGGCCGCGAGGAGTCCGCCGATGCCGGATTGTTTGTACCCGTCTGCGTAGCTGGTGTCGACCGGGTCGAGGGTCGCGGTTGCGATTGCTAGACCGAGCATTTCGGTGAAGCAAAGGGGCAAGATAAGACCGCCATATGTCCAAGCGAAGGTTTTGATCCGTGAGACTGATACAGGCTGGTACACTGTGTAGTCGGCTGCGTAACTCGTCCAGCCTGTTCCGAATCCGAATACAGACGCCGAAAACGATAGAATCGAGCCTGCTTCGGAGCTACCGGCGCGTATTGCCAGGTTGCTGAATTTTCCGCTGTGCGCGAACTCGCCCAGTACGATCAGGAAGATGATCAGACTGGGGATCCACGACCAGAACTCGTAGTGATGCACAACTTTGTAGCCAAAGACGGTGACGAGCCATGTCGCCGCTGCGATTATGATGATGCCAGCATAGCCAGGAACGTCGTGGTTGACGGCATTGATTAATTGCGCGCCGACTATGACATTCACGGCGGACCAGCCCACACAAGCGAGGATGTTGAAGCATGCAACTGCGGAGCGGCGTTAGTCTCTGGCCTCCGATGAGGAGAAGGGTTTGTAGAGGTTTAAGAAAATGTTTCATTGGTAGGGGAAGCACGTAGCCACTTACTAACTTTGACACCATGAAAGCCGAAGAAGAATCGAGAGAGCACCATCTGGCGCAGACCGAAGCGAGGCCCGAAGGTGGAGAAAAAGGCAACGGGGGTGATGGCGAGGCAATTGATGAAGAGGATAGCGAGGAGGGAGTCCACGAAACCAAGAGAGAAGACCGGAACGGCCAAAGCGCCAATAGCGAATGATGAGACCACCATGTTCGCCGAAAGCCACTGTCGAGCCATATCAGCACCTCTTGCGCTCATACTGGCCACTTGCTGGGAATACCGACCAGTGTCCCAACTTTCATCAGATTTGTATCCGTCCTCTCATCTTCCGGTACTCTTTCGATTCCTCGCGGCTCAACGCCAAATTGGAAGACTGTTCGCTGGATCTTGGCATATAGCGAATCGCCAGTGAGGAAAGTCTCGGTGGCTACGGCAGGAGCCTCGGAAGCGTAGATTGAAGGGCCTTTCTCTGGGTCTGTGCCATTTGGCGAGTAGCTGCCCACATCATAGTCGTGTTTCTTGTCGTCCATTATCGCAGGGGGATGCAGACTGTGGGCAGATCTGCTGGGTCGCGTGAGGGTGGGGTGGGCTTAAAGGCGCTAGATAGACAACGACAGAGAACAGAAGAATATATCGTCGATGTAGGAGAGAAAGAGGTAGAGATGTTTCTGCGACAAAATGACAAGGAAAGAAAGAGAGAATAAGAAATTTTTTTTTTTGGAAAGAAGTCAGCAGTGGTATATGCACACTCTCGAAGAGAGTGGAGGTGGCCGACGGACCATGTCAAGTACTTTATTCTATTGGGTACGCTGAGCGCCGGGGCCAAGCTGGCTGATAAGCAATGGGAGCTATGCCCAGCGATCCCACATTTGAGCGAGGGGGAGCTTGTGGTAAGTAGTTCGGATTTAACCACGCGGGAAGATATTATTAGGTGAGGTAAGATGTACTTCTTCATAAAGCATGTCATCTAGACCCGGCTGTCGCCCGATCGTGTTAGATATGTTGTTAGATATGTTGTTAGATGGAACTGCTTTAAGTGGCGGATTCTATCAACATATGACTGGTCACACTCTGGAAGCAGCATGTAAGGGCAAGGACATGAGCGCTGGAAGAGGTAAGTATCAGTGGACATCACCGACGTTGACTGGAAGGATAGGCGAGAAGTGTACAGGCTAGATAAGTCAGTGCACGCTGATTGGTGCAAAGCGCTGGACCTGCTTTTCGTCCCATCCGTCCTTCTAGCCCGCTTCGAGAATAGCTCTTGGAGCACGGCGGGGTCCATCGACATCCCCTCGATCCCACGTCTCACACATCTCACACATCTCACACATCTCACTAACCTCACATATGAAGTAACAAGGACAAAGACAATATGTATGGGAGCACGCATATAAAGCCTGCTTATTTCCGCACATATCCGTGGCGCGCCAGGAGCTGGATTGGCATCGGAGCCGACCGAAATTCCACTTTATGTAGGCGGCCAATTCCCAAATGCTAAATACTACTCGATTGGGACTCAAGGGGACAGACATACGCAAATGTATTCATAATTTGCCGAAATGCTCGTGATTAGAGAGGTGTGTACATGAACGGGTATGGGTGATAAAGCACAAGAAATAGGAGATTCCTGTCTATGACCGTTGAAAGACTATGTCCGTGTTCGTCTACATGCAGGTTACTGCGGTACTCAATACTGTCCTCGAAAGCGCTTCTGTTGGCCTTTTCTCGCACCCTATCTCCTACTTGAAAAGAAGTCATAGATGTCCTCGATCACTCAAGTCCCGACAGTCCCAGCTGCCACCACGCAAAGCGGGTATCTAACCAAGACGGGACATTCCACATGTGCATCGCATTATTAGAAGCGACAAGCCAATGGCTCCTGAGGGCACCCAGAGCAGCGAGCTTTACGGGTCCAACCTAGTAGACTTGTGGAGGGCCTGGATCTCTTGCCAATATCATATGTGTCTTTGCGGCTTTGCCCGAAAGCCGGACATAGACAAACGACCACGGCTGCTTCCTGGCAGTTCAAGAACAGAAGATCGCAAGTCAACCGGCTCCCACCTCAGAGTGCCGCGTCTGACCACTCAATGGCATGGTAGGACCAAAGGTCAGAGCTGGTAAGGCAGTTGTCTCCCATTACGTTCGAAGAATCCGAGAGGCCCGAATTCCCGCGTCCACAGGGTCTTTGTACTTGAGTGCCTGGACATGTCGAACCAAGGTAACTGTCACGTCACATCGATGCGCGATGAGTCGCCAGCACACATGGCTTTATCCTTCGTCTCCTTCTCTATGGCTTCTCCTTCGGGAATTGCCTGTCTTTTGTACGAGTGTAATGCCAACTGTTCGGAAGTAGCGCCCCTTCGACAGAAATTCCATCGCATTGCATAATAGATTACTAGGGTCAGGTTCTGTGCCTTCCGTCCTAGGAACGATTGCGCAGATACTCAATGGACTGCTCGCTGGGGAACCCTCTTCAAAGGCTACTAGCCGTCCAGTTTCACCCTTTCCTGGAACGATGCTTACACATATTTGAGTCAGGAGTATGAGCAGTTTCATATGTACTCTGGTATCCGAATACAGTCTGGCCTTCGGTGGTCACCTTACGTCGTTGGTGACGTTGCAGAATGTGCTTGTATTTTCCTCATGACCTGAAACGACTATGATGAAACTTTGCACATTTTGCCATTCAATAATAATCTCCATAGGCAATGCTTCCAACCCCCACGGGTCCCGCGGTCTCGTCCAAGATTGTGATCAAGGTCTCAAACCAGCCTTGCAGACGATCGAAAAATATTCTTGTCCCTTCCAACGTATCCGCCAACATCAACCAAGTCAAGTCTTGCCGAGCGGACGAACGGGCAATTTTAATGTGTAGCTTCTTTTCCGACCACTCGAACACCAACTGTGACACAGGCCCGTCGCCTTGCGCCGCGACGACTGCTTGAGTGACATGATATTGCGCTATGGCCGTGAGATCGAGGAATGTCTGAAAGTGTATCGGCGGCCCGTATTTACTGAAAATCAGGGACGTAGAGGTGTCGGGGACTCGCATCTGGTACGGATCCAATGGGTAATCCCCGAGACTTTACAGCGGTGGAGGTTAGAGAGCGTGATAACCTGAATTATGTGTGCCATATCTTTGGCTGGGGACTTGCCTTGTTGCCAGATCTGACGCATTGACCTGTTCTGGAAGTAGTAATCCCAGGGTCGTGTTGACGAGGGGAGCTCTCCCGGGGCTTGTCATGACGGCTGCAGGTTGAGTTCCCATCACAATCTGTTCGGTTAGTCCTGCAAGTATAAGTACTAAGATTGTTTTCGAAATTTGCATTTTGTAAACTCCTCCTAACATTGGTCGATGTAGACCCTTACAACTTCGATATGCAGAGAAGTACCATATCAGTCAACAGCACCCCAAAGGCGTTCTGTTTGCAACTCCGATTTTGCGACTTGCGGCGAGTAGTCTTGTCTGAGAGGCTCGCATCTGGCTCTCCAAAAGTCCATCGGTGAGCGATTCTGCAGCTTTAGAACCGCGAGTTTGAGTAGGATATGCAAACCAAGACATCATCTACCTAATCCAGCCTTCGATGCTGATATGGTAAAGAGAGGAGTCTTGATCTAAAGCCATGTTCATTTCCGAAAAGTGAAAGGAAAAGCTGCACCACCCTCTCCGATAGTTCTTCAGTACGAATAGAGACGAGAAGCACTCGATACCTACTTCTACCTTATAGAGTGACCGCGGAACCGAATAAGCGATGGGATACTGTTAGAAGTATGTACTCCATCCATCCCGTTTACACTAGCAATATAGGTCACCACGGCTGCTCCCAGGACCGTGCCGTAGTCTCAGTGCTACATGCATGCATGCGACACGTTGCCCACAGTGCTAGCATCGGGATGGCACTATAGGAGCGCGAAAAAGATACGCCCTCGTACCAGGATCCGCTGCGCGAGAATGGTGGAGGTATCCAAAGGCAAGGAGCCCTTCGTTGCCTGGAGTGATCAGGAAAAACCGTAATCAGGCATTATGATTTGCTGAAAAAGGTTTTTGAGTTGGATAGGAGGCACTTGGGTCCTGAGTTGGGAATGGCTCGCGGTTGAGGTCGGCCAGATGATGTCCCATCCGGAGGTGAATGTAGATGGCTGCTAAGTTTGGAGTATTTACGACTCAAGAGAACATTATCCAAGGCTTGTACTGATGTCAAAGCTCTGCCTCAGATGAGGGTCAGTCGGACGGCGTTCGTATTGCAGTATGGAGGGAGAATCATCGAGACTCAACAATGCGCCCAAACCTTAGTCTCGTTTGGTATGGGAATGCTAACTTTCAAAAAGACTCACAACCGTTGGCTTAGTTCCACACCAATTGGTCCATTAAAAACTATACAAATCGTAAGAACCAAAAATATTTGACATATCAGACGGGGTTTCAGGTATATTCAGGCCTTTTCCGCTCCAGAACGCCGTACCATGCATATCCAATCCCATCACCAAAGCCCATTATTATATTGTACAACGCATGACCTTCTACCCTCCTGACTCCTGAGCTCCCTTTCCCTCGGCCCACGTTCGCAACTCTTTCGCACTCCTCGCAATCTCGAACGCTAGCGGCGGCAGGCCTTTCACAAAGACGTCCCAATTCTTATCATCAGCAATACATTCGCCTTCCCTTCCTTTGTCCTCAAGTCTGTCGACGCATTCTGATAATGTGAGCACAAGTCTTTGCACCGACTGCTCGCTGGGCGAGGCATCGTGCGTTTTGGCAATAATCTGGGAGGTGATGGATACAATAGCTGCGAGATGGTCGAGAATGTCTGGAGCTTCAGCTGACGTCCGTATGGAGGAGATAAGGGCTTGGATGGAGGGAAGAAGGTGGTCAGTGCGGGATTCTAGAAAAGTCTAATGGGGATCGTTAGCCGTACTTCAATCGCCAAGGTGGAAGGAAGGGAAACCCACCCTAAGCTCTTCCATTTTTTTATCTGGAGATTTGTAAATGCCGTGGATAGGATTGGAGTCAGCAGCATATTGGGGGCCGCCGAAGAGGCCGTTCGGGGCATGTTTCGCCAATTTACCTTGAGTCGGCTGCATGGAACGTCGGGGATCGGTTACGGTGCTGTAAACAGAGTCTGCACCGGTGCTCTCCCTTACACGGGATAGACCATGATAGTCAACTGTAGAGTCGGCGATGACACCGTTTTCCTCCTGTTCTTCGAGCTCGTGCGCAGGGGTAGCCCGTACCTTGACGAGGCGGATGAGCTCGATAACGGAGGACGTGAGATGGGAAGCTGCTGCGTCAAGGAGTGACACTGGTGAAACGCCATTCGACATTGCAAAATTCCTCGAGGCTGTGATGAGGTTGTTGGCTGTGGCGGACACTTTTACCCTGAGCCTGTGCTTTTGCTGCACCACTTCGTCTTCGCTAGGTCCTATATCTCCCAGGTCTATTGTAATGTCCCGAACCGCAATAACCACAGGCTTGACACGGGTCAGAACGGCATGCGGCTCATCTCCCCTTGCGCTCTGCAACAGCTCGTCAATCGCGATCTGGAAGCTGGTAACGTGTATGTCTTGAACGAGCCCATCTTGCGATCTAAAACCTTTGTCCTTAGCCACTTGACCAGCGCCTGCCTGCTGTGACGAAATAGTCAACGCAGAAGCGCGTAGGGTCCGTGCTTGCGTTCTTTTCCGAGCATATCGATTTTTCCAGTCCTGAACCTCTTTCTCGAGTTTCTGAACTTGAAGGACCAGGTTTTCCTCTCGTTCCTGTGATTCATTACTTCTTTCAGAAAGTGCCCTCATCTGATTGAGGAAACCAGCCGCCTCCTGCTTCACCTCGGTCGTGACTTTGTCTTGCCGCAACAGTGCCGAACGTAATTCTTGGTGGACTTTATCGAGGTTATCGTAACGAGCCTTCCATTCGCTCTTTCCTATGCTGGCTTGTGTTGTTAGAGTGTCCAGCTGGGATCGCAAATCCCGCTCGTTGTCGGCGTGGTTGTCTCTGACTTTATCAAGCTCTGACTGCAAGTTGTCGTTGAGACTGCGAGCTTCAATGAGCTTTTCTTCAAGACCCGACTGCAATTTCGCCCATCTCTGTCTTTCTGTATCATTGGCCTGATTGGTACTTATTAGACGCTCAACTTCAGATCTGCGGTTCTGAGACTTACACTCTGTTCCTCGTTTCGAGACTGATTCATTTTGTTCATTTCCGCATCTTTTTCGCGCAACTGCTCTTCTAAGCCTTTTAGTCTCACCTGCAATTCCTCAACCTGGGTCTCGAACTCCGCAATGACTTTACGGTCCTTGTCCGATCCACCTATGCTTCGAGATGTGAATGTGGTGTCTCTCCGGCTTCCATAGATGTCACTGCCTTCCTCATCATCGTCCTCCACCATCGTGCTCTTATTCGGTATTATAGTATTACTTTGAGATGTCTTCGCCATTGGCCTCCCCTGATTGTCGTTGGATCCTTCCGCCCCAGGAATGCCTAATCCTGCCATGACCTGACTTCCCAATGATGCATTTCTTTGACCGTAGTTCGGTTTCAAACCGTTGGGTGAGCCCACGCGACTCGGTGGGCCTCTTGTACTCGTAGCCGGACTACCCACGCGGCTAATACTATTCCCTGCAAACATGGGAAATCTTCTCTCAAGCTCGTAGAAAACGTCTGTCGCCAGGTCCTGAAACCTCGGTGGAGGTAAGGTAGCAAGTTTTTGACGAGCCTGATTTCGTTTTGGATGGAAGTTGTCCTTGGGCAGCAAGTAAGGGGGCACCTGGCCTGGTCCATTGGTTTGCTGTCCTCCAGAGCTCTGCCTTCGTAGCAGCTCGTCAAAAACGTCTGTGCTCAGCTCTTGGAATTGGACTGGTGACAACCGCAACAGCTTGTCCCTCGCTCTGTTTGGTCTTGGGTTGCCCTTCTCATCGCGCAGAGACTGAGCGAGGAACCTCTTAAGGATCGCGTAGTGTTGCGACAACCTTTCTTCCATGATCAAAGTCCTCCTTCTCTGACCCTCCGAGACGGAAATTGTAGTTCCATAGCTGGATCGTGCTACTGACTGTGGTGGGGACGGGTCGCCCGGTCTGTGATTCATCCCATTCGAATTCCCTACCTGACCACCATGTGATGAGCCTGAGATAGGAGGGGTGACAAGGTTGCCACGGTTGTGTGGAAGCGTTGGAGAGTATGGAGGCGGACTAGAGTACTGGTATTGTGAAACTCCGGACCATTCACTACCGTGTGTCGAATTTGGCGAAAGCGGGCCCAAATGCCCATTCATAGTAAGGGTATACCACCCTGTGTAACCCCAGGGACAGAATCCTAAATGTCTCGATTACTGCTCGTGGAGTTGGCGACTTTGTGAATGAAATGATGAGGAGGCTGGAATTGAGACGAAGAAACAGAGAACAAAGAGGAGGGTATACGCGCAAACGATTAATAAACGATCCAAAGCATTTGCGCAGGATAATAGACTGTCGAGCGCTGAAAAGTGAAGGTATTTAGAATATATCCATGCTTCACTATTGTTTGCGAAGTTCTCCTTTTGATAGTGGGTCAAAGTCAAAGATGGAAATTGGTAGCCTCCACCCTGACCACCAATGATCGACCGCGCCCCTGCAGCTAGGGTTTGACTGTCTAACCCCCATCGGCGGTTGCTAACATTCAATTACGAAGTACAGCGTATATGATCTATGAAGTTGAAGAGGAGGTGGGCGGAAGATCTAGAGATTGAGCTACAATCACTTCTTCTCCTCATTGCATGTTCAGACAGATGCTGAAGGTCTCTCTCAGAATAGCTGCATGGGGATATTTGGCATACAACTAACGACAGCGGAATCCAGCGTTCAAAACCACCCCAGAGTCCACAATGCCGGTAACTGGGGCCATCTCTCTTGCCACTCTGCCAGCAGCTCTGGCACCCTTTCGTCGAAACCGTTTCCGTTGCCAGACCTCCTCTCTTCATTCGCAGCCTGATTCAGCGATTCAGCTAAATCTAGAATCGCTTTTCCACCAACTAATGCCTCCTCGTGGTTGTCTTTGATGTCTACATTAATGACGTGCACCGGCCGATTCAGTGGACTGCCTCTCTCGAGCAAATTGTCCACAACAGCGTCCCAGCATCTCTCTTCGCATGTGATCACCACGTCCACTACGCCTCCTTCTGCACCTTTGCTGCCTTTGTTCTCCCTCTGCGGATCCAGTCGTGGCTTCCCAATCTGCCAATCTTGCCACCTTTCAGGACCCCATTTGACGGAAAGATTGCGCTCAAGCATGGAGAGTATGCCGTTAGCGCGGTACAAGCGAGGGTCTTTCTGCAAAAGCTCTTGATACATGGTGCCATAAGCAGTGGTGTTGAAAGGATAGACGTTTGGTTGGGTTATAGACGGACCGGGAAGGCGTACGAGGGAGCCTGTGCCGAAAGAGAGAACGGGATAGGAGGCGAGCGACAAGCGGAGGTGGGCTTCCATTGATCTAAGCATTGGAAAATTAGCAAAGATGGGGTTTCTCTAAATAAGCTTGAAGCAATGATTACATTGTCTGGGTCATGGGCGTGGTATTCTACGACGGTCACATAGGCTAGACAAGACCTCAATTGGGGAACGGAATAGACTACAGGAGGAACTAGTGAAGAGTTGGTGGGCTAAGAGCGTACCTGTTCTGGTTACTTGCACACACTGTGCAGAACCTCAACTTGAAGTCACCCTCCTCATTTTGTGATCCAGCCATTTCGTCTCGTTCTTCGCTTCCATCGTAACCACCTCTAGGCTTCAGATCTGATTGTGCTGGCGGAGGTGGTGGAGGGGGTTGTGTTGGAGTTGCTGTCCGCCGTGGATCCAGACGAGCTAATCTTGGGTCCGTGGCCATCCTTTAGAGAGGAGATGCAGGTGGGGTGAGCTTCAGAGCAATTCGACTAGGCAGAGTTGGAAGGAATCCTTAAGGCTTAAGAGGCGCTATTAGCATCCGTATGTGCGTTATTGATCAGGTTGAGAGGAGGTGCTTTAGTTTTCAGAGAGTATGCGTATAGGTGAATTTCTATCTTCACGGACGTACTGTTTCCAGCTAGGACAGCTCCAATATAAACTCATCATGTAGAAAGATGGGATGTGTATTTGAAGCTAGCTTCACAGTAGACCAACTCACATTTCAGACTCTTTGAAGAGACATCCTCATTACGGGAAGCGAGTTTTCAACATGAGTGGCTGAGGATAATGCATGTAAGGTATGTGACTATCGTATTCTTTTTGCCATTTCTGGCTAATGATAGCACACTGAAAAAGGAGTTTGCGCTTTGCAGGTAACCGGCCCGCTAGACTGGGCTGACCAATCACAAGGGCACCTGGCTACGCTAGGGCCAAGCAACTCACTTCTGCAAAATCACAACACTCACCAACCCACCACACCGCACTTGGTACAGGACACAGTCACACTTGACAGTGTACCGTATTTCTATTCCCACAGTTGATACCGAGTCTAACAATACACCGTCAACATGGCTGAACGCTTCATTCCGGAGCATCGTCGCACCCAATTCAAAGCTAAGAATACCTTCAAGCCGGATGAGCTTCGCCGTCGTCGTGAAGAACAACAAGTTGAGATCCGAAAAGCGAAGAGAGAAGAGAATCTAGCAAAGAGACGAGGCATCGCCGGTCGCGATGGGACACAAATGTCTGCACCTGGTGCTTCTTTGGGCGCTTCAATCGATAGCGATGATGAAGGGGGAACAATCGAAAGCCAGGTGCGTAAACTCGACGTCGTTCATGCTTCCCCTCTTCTTGTGCCTATGACTACCAGAATCGCCCAAATGCCTTCAGAAATCATTCCGATGCCACCTTAGCATGCACTGCATTCTGCTTTGATCGTCTCATTTCTCCATTGCAGTCGACGCGTGATCGTCACGCTCCCAGACCAGCAAGACCGGAAGGCAGATCAGGTTTCTTAGGGCTTGACAGTACATCAGGCTAATTCGTTCCTCTCTTATCAGCTTACTACCGAACTTCCTCAGATGGTTGATGGTGTATTCTCCAATGAGATAGATTCACAGATCCAAGCAACGACCAAGTTTCGTAAGCTTCTGTCAAAAGAACGTAATCCACCTATTGAGAAGGTTATCGAGACCGGTGTGGTTAGCCGATTCGTGGAGTTTCTCCGTTCCCCTCATACGCTGGTTCAATTTGAGGCCGCATGGGCCTTGACCAACATCGCGTCTGGCTCAGCGCAACAGACTCAGGTTGTCATCAACGCCGGAGCTGTACCGATCTTTGTCGAACTCCTCAGCAGCCATGAGCCGGATGTTCGGGAGCAAGCTGTCTGGGCGCTAGGAAACATTGCTGGTGACAGCCCGCATTGTAGAGATTTTGTCTTGGGAGCTGGTGCATTGCGACCATTACTTGCTCTTCTGGGGGACAGCCGTAAGCTCAGCATGCTTAGGAATGCAACTTGGACTCTGAGCAACTTCTGCCGTGGGAAGACACCCCAGCCAGATTGGCAGACTGTAAGTCTCTCATCCTTCGTTCACCCTCCGGTTTTCAAGTTGGCTGAACAGTCGCAGATCCTTCCCGCATTACCAGTTCTCGCAAAACTGGTCTACTCTCTCGATGACGAAGTCCTGATTGACGCCTGCTGGGCTATCTCGTACCTATCTGACGGCGCCAACGACAAGATCCAGGCAGTGATTGAAGCAGGAATCCCTCGTCGCCTGGTCGAGCTTCTTACCCATCAATCGACCTCAGTGCAAACACCTGCACTTCGGTCCGTCGGCAACATTGTCACCGGTGACGATGTACAGACCCAGATTATCATTAACTGCGGCTCGCTACCAGCACTTCTTTCACTCCTTGGCTCCCAGAAGGACGGTATCCGCAAAGAGGCATGCTGGACTATCTCGAACATTACAGCCGGGAACTCTACCCAAATCCAAGCAGTCATTGACGCTAACATCATCCCCCCCTTGATCAATTTATTATCCAACGGAGACTTTAAGACTCGCAAAGAGGCATGCTGGGCCATATCTAACGCAACCTCCGGTGGACTTCAGAAGCCGGAGCAGATTCGCTACTTGGTGCAATGTGGCTGCATCAAGCCACTCTGCGATCTGCTCGCCTGTCCCGATAACAAGATTATTCAAGTGGCTCTAGATGGATTGGAGAATATTCTGAAAGTGGGAGATATGGATAAGGAAGCTTCCGAAGACCCGTCAGATCAGAGCGTCAACCACTTTGCGCTCCATATCGAAGAAGCAGGGGGCATGGAGAAGATTCATGATTGTCAAAACAACATCAATGAGGAGATATACATGAAAGCTTTCAACATCATTGGCAAGTACTTCTCTGACGAAGAGGAGGCTGGCGCAGACATGCTTGAGAATGCGCCGCCGGGCCAAGGTGGCTTCGGCTTCGGCCAGCAGCAACAGCAAGCGCAACAACCGGGAGGCTTTAACTTCGCTAACGGAGGCGATTCAATGGACATGTAAGACGTCTATTCAGCAAGAAAACGCTTCTCCTGAGCACCCCGGTCTTCCACTGGTCCCGAAAGGAGACTTGTCCACGATTACTCGGATACGCTCAGAAGATATTGTCAGGAGCTCAAGCATCACATTAGATGCTCATTTCTAGTCTGGCCTGGATATCGAATGTATGTTGGCTCTTCAACTTCTTCGTCACCAACACCGTGCTATACCCCTTTACACCAACCTACCCCATTGGCACCAACACAACCGAACCCCATTCGCAGACTTATCTACACCAATCCCAACCCCGATTATTGCAACGACCCTTTGACGACAGTAAGATTCACCATCATGTAACCCCAAACCCGGATCAGCACAGCATTATTCACCTCGGCGTCCCCAAATTCCCGGCCTGGTTCTCGTCTATGTCACGAGAAGGGCCAATGTTAATAGAAATGACTCGTCTTAGCACTGATACTTTAAGTATCTCAATCAGCCTACAAATCAAACCTCATTTACCCCAGCGGCAGCGATTGGTGACATATGATTCGTTTGCATGGGCTTTTAACACACGAGATTTTGCCCATGACCCACCCCATCTACGCACTGGTGTTATCGTCGTTTCTCCCTCGCTTCTGCAGTACCTCTCCTGATGAATATCCTGACAATGGGCTCAGCTCGAAGGATGGCGGTCGTGCCAAGATATTAAACAAGTTCGCGATTGGCTGTCCAAAATAACAATCGACGATCTAAAATACAATACACAGCATTCCAGCTTTTAGCAGCTCATCCAAGTGGAGACTCTTGCTCACTCGTAGGGCTGAGTCACGTGTTGCGTGCTGTAGGCGTGGAAGCATTTGACGACATAGCTGTCTAAATTTTATCGACAACGAATTCGCTAGTTCGTTTACAGGACAGTTCAAACATCCGACTACAGCTATATAGGAAGTCCTGAATTCTAGCAAGCTCACAAATGTGCGCGGTCAATCTCCGAATGATGATCAAATTATATTTCTTTCACGAAAATCCTCTGATTTACATGAAGAAAGTTCGCCTCCTAGTGGCTTCCTCATTGTGAACACATTCTCATGATTGCTTTTTGACGATGGGACTGCCAAATTGCCTCTCAAGCAGTGATGTTCTCGAGGTTTGACGGGCCGTGGCATGAAACGTAAATCATAGTAAATCTCAAGGCAATATCACCCATTGACACGTTTAATGTGCAATAGCCCTTGCTTCGTATAAGTCTTTATATTCGGCTAGAGAGGCTGCAGCAGCCGCCACGGACGTTAAGGTCTTCAAAGAGTATATGCAAGCATACCGCCTGATGCCGTAGTCACCACACTCGGCCGCTCATTGTCTTCATGTCCAGCTCTCTAAAAGGATTTGAACAATGTAAATGTGATATTGAAAGACGCCGGTTCGTAAAGATTGCGCGTGCCATCTCATTGTGGCCGAATGGGCAACGAGATGTTGAGTCTGCTTGTAGACAGAACTTAGAATCGCACTGTGAGATGTACTTAGAGCACTCAGGAACGACGATGTGTGGGTTGGATTATTTGCGATCCTTAGTAGAGCGACTTACGCATGTCCGAGACTGAAGGGTTGATGTTAAAGTAGATCCACGCCAACGTACTTTGTGAACCGTGCAGTGGCTTAGAACTTTGATAGTAAGTTAGTCATATCAAATCCAGACTGAACAGAAATTTGAACGTGCGACGCAAAGAAAGTGGGACTAATATTCCTTTCCATGTAGCTTGACCTCTCATGGTCTCAACCTCGAACTTATGCTTTCTACACTATGGGATGCCAACACGTGGTTCATTGCACAGCTGAGGAGAATCTAGATTCATCATCAGAGCATCACCAAGACTGTTACCTTGGCCGTGAATTCAGGCGGTGGCAGGAACGCTTCGTAGATACCGTAGAAGTGTGTCGGTAGGCACATCTCATAATCTTCGGGATCAGCATGCCTAATCGTGTATTCAGTACGTCTGGAAATCGCCGTGCATCCGTTTCATAATGTGACTAATTATGTCTGTAGCATCTCTGTTGGGACACAAAAGTACAACACGTTCTGGCTGAGGTTGGCTATAGTAACAGGATGAATGCCATTGATGAACGATTCCTCTGCCGAGCTTATGCTGAGAATTGTGTTTTGATCTGTTGATCTAAGGATCTGTAAAGCAATGCTTGGTCGAATTGATGAGCCTTTTAAGCGCTTCCTCGTTGAGGAAAAAATAAATCGTTTGTCCTGAGGGTTAGGATGTCAATCCCTGCATTAACCGGCCGATCGACCTCGTCCATCGCCCGGAGCGCTGGGAAACAAGCCCGAGGTCGTGGTAGGGCTCTAACACACAGTGAAGACCCAGTTGGACGTCGCTGGTATATGGGTATAACTGTAGGAGCTCTCCCTAAATTTTAACCTTCTCTTTACGGTCACTATCCAGTAGAAGTAAACGAAGATACATTCACGTTTGATCTATTTATAAAGATCCCGCCGAGTCTGGAATACCTTGCGCCCAGAAAACCAAATCAGATTGCCCATTCATTACTCTCGGAACAACAACACGAGAATCGTTTTCCCCCAGACTTGGCTGTTCCAGTTGCTCTCGACGGTCAGCTCCTGTCAAGGCAAAATCATTAGAACTCGGCGACACGCCCTGCGCCGCATCTCAGCTCAAGAAGCGCCTGCGGTTGATTCGACGGGCGACTACCCATCCTTTTGGTCGCCGAGCGACTCTCAGCCTCTTCCTTCCCGCCCTCACACATTTATTGCATCCCGGCGGTGAAGACTTGCAGCTGGTCTGTGTCTACACATCCTCAGCGTTTACTTCCTCCTTCTCGAGTGGTTTCGGGCGTCTCATACCTGGGCCCAGCGGGGGCGAAATTCCGCATCTCGAAACCTTCGGTGCACGCTCCTTTCAGCAAAGTTACTGGGCCGATAGAAGCTCTTAGCAACAGCTTCGAATACGAGCCCCATCGCATGGATCAAGTCCCGTACGACAGCCATTAAATCTACACGCTTAAACAAATATTCGACGCCTGTAAATTGAGATACTGGCAACCGGTTGACCGTTTCTAGAGTGTCGAGCTCTGGTGTTACACGAGCAAACTTTGGGAGGGTTTCGTTCGAAAGACCGACTATATAACGACAAAATGACAACCGTAATGTCTCCATCGTATTCTCCGTCCTCTTCGCCGCATCACGGTCAATCGCCATCGCCAACGCCATCGCCATCGCCCTCGCCTGATGCTCATATACCCACGCTACCTCCTTTGAACACCAATCCCTCTAATCGGCGAGCACCGTCGCAACGGCCTCCATCGTATGCCAAAAGCCGGATGTCCACGTATTCTACGACATCGAAACACTCTCACGGGGGTTCGAGACCAGCCTCCTATGCTTTTCCAGCTTTTCATTCAAGCCTCTCTTACGCCCTGGTTCGAGATTTTGCGTATCCAATGGTACATCCTTGGCATTATGGGCCTCCTCCAGAGGTATCGGAGCCGCCTTCTGGAAATTCGACGCCTGCCAGCGAAAGGCAGCGTAGGTCATCAGATCCTGCAAATGCTACATGGGACCGTGCAACTCCACAGTGGTCTGCTGGCCCTTGGGGAGGTGACGGTTTCTTCTCTAACCAGCAGCTGCCACAAATGGCATATGGAGATGGCCCACCATACTTCGAGGATGAGGATTTGCATAGCCCAATTGTGGTTAGCTCAAGACATAAGAAGAATAAGTCAGCGTTTGCTGCTACGGGCTCTAGGTCTGGGAAAGGAAGGGGAAGAAGCCCACAGCAAGACGTGGAGGAGGAAAATGAGGATAACTTGCCAGCCAACCATGAGGGGTCGCGCAGCTACTTTGCCGGTGTCAACGGAGATGGGACGGAAACATACTACATTGGCGAAGAGGACGAAAGCGCAAATGGCCCTGGAGGGGAGCTTGTCACCTACCCGCCTGACCAAGCACGGCAGTCACTGCTTGCGCCAAACACCTATGCGAGCCCTAGACAGAGAGACTCCCATTTTGCGACATTGCCGAATAGGTCTTACGCTCAAGGAGACGTGTCAGGAGATTCCAGCGATGAGGATTCGGAAATACCTAATCAAGATACAGATTCTCGGTATTCGAAAGATTACCAATTCACGATCGCTTCTCCTGACGAGGAAATGCACGGGAAGGCGGTTGCACTCTTCGATTTTGCTCGAGAGAGTGTGAGTGAGCTTCCTTTAACGGAAGGTCAGATAATATGGGTCTCATATCGTCATGGCCAAGGCTGGCTGGTGGCCGAGGATCCTAAGACTGGTGAATCGGGGCTTGTGCCAGAAGAGTTCGTGCGCCTACTGCGTGACATTGAGGGCGGGTGGAGCGCTTTGAGCGGAGAGCAGTCAACAGAAGAAGGCGGTCCATCGTCCCCAGGGACAACGATGCATGAGTCCGTAGCGACACCTACCCAAGCTGAGCCATGGGGACATCCACATTCAGCACACGGCAGCAACGTAAGCAATGGCGGTGAGAAGCGGCCTCCTGTAGTCAGCACTTTTTCAACCAGCAGCAAGGATTTAAATCCCTATCCCCATCATCTACTTGGTGAGAAGGCAGGAGGCACTCCGCCCCAGGTGGTGCATTATGGAAGTCCTACGGTCACGAGCCCGTCTCCAGGTCCGCATGGCCTGCGAGGTTTCGAAGAGATTAAGGGGTCGGAGGAAGAAGCCGAGGAGCACGAGGAGACTGAGGCCAAAAAGGATCAGAAAGGAAAGCGGTAAGACTTGCTCAGGCGATTGATCAATCCTTGCATTTACGTTTACATGAGAAACGTTCGCTTCGAAGATACCCCGAACATTTCTCCTGTGTTTACTGTCAGCCGGAGCTTACTTCCCGTTGAAGATTTCTTCTTGTTTATATTGTTAAATTCTAGATACCGTCCTGCATGTATTACATGAGCGAGTACCGCGCAAGCGGGCATAGCAAATCAAATAGGCGTTCGTTCGATGCTGAAAGCATCTTGAAGAGGCTCTTGAGCTACCCTGCACTTGCCCTCTGTCATCTGTGTTTCACTGCTCCATGATTAAGAAGCTCACGATGGAGTTCGAGGGACAGCTTCCTGAACTACCCTAGCAGATATCTTTGAGAAAGTAAAGGGTAAAGCCATGTACTGTAACTATGTATGTGGACATGAAACATAGAAATTAGAATTTCAATGGACTTCTTCGCAGACTGGCCAACTCAATCTGCATCTTGGTTTGATGTGGCTAGCGTAGAAGTACAGTAAAGCCCCAAAGCCAGCGATCGATCGCTACTACCTCTCCATTCTCCCATCAGCCAGTACAAAGGCATTCAGCATGGATCTTAACAGTCTTAAAGATCAGGTCAGCAACCTGACGCTGTATGACCTCAAAGCCGGGGTGCGAAAGGTTCAAAATGGTGAGAGTACAATCGGCACTACAGCTGTAGCCACAGCTGATATGTCCTTATTAGCCGTAATGAACTACACCGAGATGGAGGCGAAGGTAGGCATTGATGGTTTCTAGAGTCAATGAGATCTGCTCACGAATGCCTCAGGTTCGAGAAGCTACTAATAACGAGCCCTGGGGCGCTTCATCGTCGTTGATGCAAGAAATTGCCAATGGCACGCACAGCTAGTATGGGATACGCCTACCTGCACCGAGCTTATGCTAATGGCATGGCCACAGTCAATTGCTAAACGAGATCATGCCCATGATATATAAACGATTCACGGAGAAAGCTGCGGAGGAGTGGAGGCAGATCTATAAGGTCGAGACATTACTCGCTCGAGATTGTGCAAGGGATCACTGACAGCTTGCAGAGCCTCCAACTACTTGAGTTTCTCATCAAGAATGGCTCGGAGCGAGTGATTGACGATGCTCGGTCCCACCTTTCACTACTCAAGATGCTGCGGCAGTTCCATTTTATCGACCAGAACGGCAAAGATCAGGGAGTAAACGTGCGTAACCGATCAAAGGAGCTGGCCGAGCTGCTAGGAGATGTCGAACGCATCCGAGCCGAACGGAAGAAAGCGAGGTCCAACCGCAATAAGTTTGGAGGCGTTGAGGGCGGTGCGATGAGCGGTGGCATGTCCAGCGGCAGCCGGTATGGGGGCTTTGGCAGCGAAGATTCTGGTGGGTACGGGGCATACAGTGGGGGAGTTTATGGTGATGGGGGTGGATTTGGAGGGAACACGTCTAGTTTCCAGGACTCGAGCGGCAGGAGAGATCGATTCGAGGAATATGACGAGGGTGACGATGGCGAAATTTCGTCTACTTCACGACGGGAAGCAAACGTCCCAAAACGAGAGCAAAAGAAAGCCGAGCCGCCTAAACCAAAAGAACCAGAGATCGATATTTTGGCCTTTGACGATGACATTCCACCTGAAACCCCTCCGAAGGAGTTCGCCTCCAGTATGAGGAAGTCCAATACGAATCCACTCGATACTGTCGCAGCAGACGACGACGACTTCGACGATTTCCAGTCTGCCACGCCCACCACAGCAGCTTCTTCGAGGCCATCGATACCAGGTATACCACTAGCCACCAGCACTACAGCGTCGAGCACCCAATTCGCGGCGCCGAGACCCGTCGCTCCTTCACAAGGCAATAGCCTCAATGATCTCGTGGGCGTTAATCCCATCTCACCAACACCCAGCACTATGAGCAGCATGGCTTCGCCATCAGCATCTAATTACAACATCTCATCCCCACCAGCAAGCGCCTTCACAGTTCCACCACCGCTCACACACCCACAAGTCCAACAGCAACCTCCTCGCCCAACAGGCTATCAAGCCGCAACCCCCAATTATTTCACTTCTGTCCAAGCGCCCACACCCTCCCAGCAGCCCTCCTCAGCCTCAAATGCAAGACCGGGCATGACCTCCACGAACAGCTTTTCCAAACCTGCTGCGAAAGTCTCGTCGTCCGGTGGCGATGTCTTTGGCTCATTATGGTCTTCAGCAAGTGCAGGTGCGGGAATCAAAAAGTCATCGACGCCAGCTAGTGCAGGGCCAGGTCTGGCGGCAATACAGAGAGAAAAGGCGTCTAACCAGATCTGGGGAGCTCCAGCGGCGAGTAACCAGGCCGCCATGCCTTCGGCGCCAATGCAGAGTAACGGACACAGCGGTGGAGCCGGAGGTGCGTTGAATGATCTGCTGGGCTGAATAGGCTGAATCATGAGTTTGAACGGGAAGAAGTTGAGTCTACCGAGGGTATTATGCGAAATGAGCCTCCGACGGTAGATTCTTACCTCGTGGAGCATCTCACCTGGGGAATTTGAATCGCCATTGGATGCTTTACAGATACAGTGAGGGCTACGAAGAGGCTATATCGACTATTGGGACTGGAAAAGATAGAAGGGAGTCAGATTTAAGCTTGCAAATCCATCACAGCCGTCCGATCCAATAAACTTGCTGATCGACGAGCAAAACGCGATCTTTATATAACTTCAAATCTCGTTCTAGGTCTGACTACGTTTCCAGTCGATTGTCCGCCCTGTATAGTCCGGCCTACATTTCTCACGTTGTGCCAGTTTTGTAAACTTATATTCGCCCGAAGCCTTAAGCATTTCGTCGCCAGATATCGGCACCAGCTCGCTATGTCTCTGATCATTTTTTTTGATTTACATTACCAGCTCGTCATTCAAAACCTAGACTTCTTTGTTGCGCTTTCATAATTTTGATCATGCGCTCGCGTGTTTGTTCTCGTCATTCCAGAATGCATTGTCTACGCGGATTCTGGAGTAAGCAAGATGCCTGTTCAAGGCAATGCTTGTTCAAGACAAGAAGTAGATTTGCAACTCTGGTCTCGAGAGTAGAATGATCCATTTGCTTCCGACACATGTGTATTTCTTCAATCTCCAAGCATCGTCCAAATTGTGTGAGAAGGGAAGAAGGTGCATGTTGTTATGCGTGAGTCAGAGGTCATATGAGAAGACCGCTAGATCATGCCTTGCTGTGTGTTGATACATGGATATGCATACTGTTCTTGAAGCTCTGGCGCGGTGTTGTTGATTTGTGTGGGTATGTTGATACTGGTTCGCTTACAGTGACTAGGTGGAAAAAACGCCGCACTTTGGGAAAGTCCTAAAACCGAAATGACGCAAAGAATATACACGCTAGAACCAAAGAGTGCCTCAGCTGAAGGCTTGCACGTTTTGCGACACAAAAGTGGTGCCTGACCTGCTGACTTATATAATCATCGATTGATCCTACACAAGTATCGATTTAATTGATTAATTGATAGTAAATGTTCCAATGACCATTTTTCATGATATCTCTATACGAGGATTATATCGATTGTCACGTCCTGTGCTAAACATTTCAACATCCCTCCCAAAGAAACCCCCCAACATCATCTGATCGCCTGTAGAGCGTTTACTGATCACCATTTGGACTTTGAAGTTACGACTCTGTTGACGGTATCTCCTTCTGACTTCTTAAAAGCATATTGTAACAATTCAGAGACCTCTCTCAATGCCCGAATTTGACGAGAGCTTTTCTACCTCTCCGGTAGAAACAAACTATTCAGGCCAATTCGGCCTACCTACCCTTAGCTCAAACAGCAGTCGCGCACCCAGCGATCCCCCCACCACCAATGGAAAACAGGGAACACCGCCAGCAATTGGTGCTGCCAATGGCTCTTCAGGCTTACATGTAAGATCATGCACCACATGCAGGAAGAGGAAGGTCAAATGCGATAAGAGGCATCCATGCTCCAACTGCAACAGAGCAGCAATCGAGTGTGTATTCCCTAGCCCAGGAAGAGCGCCTAGGCGCAGCAGGAAACCACCCGATACGGAGCTTTTGGCAAGATTGAGAAGGTTGGAGGGGGTGGTGCAAAGCTTAGGGAAGGGAGTCGATGAGGAGGCCGAACCTACGAGTGAGCCGGTTGAAGTACCAAAGCCTGAGTTCGAGCCATTACAGCCGAACGGACCGCAAGATTTCAGTGTAGCAGATGTCAAACCAGCGAAAAGTTGTGCCTTCACAGGGCCGTACGACCCTATTCCTGCCCGTGGGGACGTAGGCGGCCTGAATAAAGAATTTGGAAGGTTGAAAGTGGAAAATGGAAAAAGTCGATATGTCAGTAACAAGTTCTGGAACAGTCTAAGTGAAGAGGTAGCAGAGATGCGTGATATACTTGATGATGATACCGAAGACGAAGAGGACTATCCTTCACCTGGCTCTGGATCGTCAGCATCCGCCAATCATCAAGGCTTCATCTTCAGCTTTAGCTCCACAATTCTCTCTCTTCGCAACTTCCATCCTCTACCCGAACAAATACCAATATATTGGGGCATATTCAAGACAAATGTCGACCCGGTGATCAAGCTCCTTCATATTCCCCACTACGAAAAATTGGTATCTCAGGCGATGCTGGACCTCGACCATGTCAGCAAGCCTTTCGAGATCCTGTTGTTCACGATATACTTTGCCGCAGCCACAACTCTGTCGACTGACGACTGCATACTACAATTGGGTTTGGAAAAGCAAGCTGCGCTTCGAAAGTATCGGTTTGCAGTTGAGCAAGCTCTAGCGCGCGCAGGATTCCTCAATACTCAGGAGCTAGTGATATTGCAATCCATGCTACTTTTCTTGACATGTGTCCGTAGATCTGATGACACGAGATATGTCTGGACTCTTACAGGCCTTCTCATTCGTCTTGCCCAGGGTCTTGGCCTTCATCGCGACGGACAGCAATTTGGGCTTTCAATATTCGAAACAGAGATGCGCAGACGACTGTGGTGGCAGATCAGTTCACTCGATTCGCGAGCTTCAGAAGACCAAGGCACTGATCCTTCCATTGTCGAGCAGAGCTTCGATACCAAGTTTCCCCTCAACATTAACGATGAGGACTTCGACCCCAGTACGAAGGAGATTCCGAAGGAACATGAAGGCGCTACCGAAATGACTTTCGACCTTATCCGATACTCAATGGGAATAACGGTCAGGCGTCTCAGCTTTGCTCCACCTGGAGAAGGTCGCTGCCGGGTAATAAGCGCTAGGCTTAGTACCGAGGATAAGGAACGCATGATTGAAGACTTACATCGGTATCTCGAAAAGAAGTATCTCAGCCACTGCGACATGAGTGTCCCTCTCCACTGGGTCGCAGCGACGGTTGCTCGACTTATTCTCGCCAAGATGTGGCTTGTGGTACATCATCCCTTTTCAAGGTCAGATGCTGGCGCAGGCCTCCCGCAAGAGACAAAAGACCGGTTGTTTCGTACTTCGCTAGAGGTCATTCAGTTCTCCCGCCTGCTGGAGACCGAGAAGACGACCCTGAAATGGGGTTGGCTGTTCCGTACATATGTACAGTGGCATGCCATAGCCTTCGTCATTTCGCAGCTATGTAGCCGGACTCTTGGTCCCGAGGTTGACAAGGCTTGGATGGTGATCGAAGAGGTGTTCGATGACTGGGGAGGGACCGTTACCTCCAACCAGCGAGGGATGCTCTGGAAACCGCTGCGGAAGTTGATGGCAAAAGCAAGAGCCGAGCGGTCGAAAGCCCTTGAGAAGCAAGCTCGATTTCCATTAGACGGCTCTCTAGGGCCTACTATTCCACTGTTCAACCTCGCGCCAGGCCCCATGTCCACCGGAAACGTCTCGCTAGACTATTCTACCTTTGAAATGCCAGGGCTAGTTACTGTTGCGCCATCAGCCACAGAGGCGGACTTGAAGGGCCTGAACGGGTTGCAACAGCCATTCGCACCCTCGGGACAAGCTCAATCTACAGATGCCATGATTGGAAGGGATCAATGGAATCTTGATCCCAGCATATTTGCACAGGATCGCCTGATTGAGGAGAATGATATGACTTGGACTGGGTGGGATGACATGATCAAGGATTATCAGGTGGAAAGTGAGAATGGCCAGAGTCTTCCGACTGGGCCACAGCAGGATGGGAATCTGATGAATTGGTGGTAAAAAAATTGCCAGTCTCTGTCACGTCTGGAAGAATGAGTTAGTGACGAAGATGATACCATGGGTGGGTAACATTGACCGCCACGAAGTACATGTAAAATACTTGAGACATTGCTACTCATTGTGTAGTGGCTTTTGGCCTGTAATTAAGTAGGAGCTCTTGATGCCTTAATTGATGAACATATGCAGCCCGATCCTATATCTCTGAGATGCATGAACTTGAATGCCAGAGACTCTCTACTGAACAAGCTGTCATGGCTCTTCACAGTCAATTCCCAAAGCAGCTAGCGTCATTAGGTAAAATGAAGTCACATATCTCTGTTCTCCTCCTCCTCTGCGCTTTCGCAAGCAAAAAATGGAGCTCCTCGACGAACATGCTCGGAACAATTATGCCATTCTGCGCGACTGCCTCGCTGAGCCCATCATCCTCAAGAGTGCGCCTGCACCGCGCAGTGCCAAAGGCAGAAAGCCAAAAGGCCGCAAGACATCCCTTGCAAACCCCGTCTCCGAACCCCCCACATCACCAAGCAACGACACCAGCGATGATGCAGCAGACCTCGCAGACTTCATAGACGTAATTCCACCTTCCCATCCAAAACTCTCAACCTTCGATCCCCCGCCCTCCGAAAGCGGGCTTACTTATTCACTACTAACCCGTACAAATCTCCCCAGTAGTACCTCGCCTCTGAAATCTTCACCTCCTTCCCCACAAACCTGCAAACCCTCTCCTACGCCTCCATCAAAGACTCCCCCCGCCTCGCCGCCACCTACGCGGACCCCCTCCCCGCCGCAACAACCAGCCGCCTCCTCGCTTCCATCCCGCCCTCAGTCCCCGACACCCTGACATCGTACCGCCTGCTCTCCCCCGCCACCTCCACCACCGGCACAATCTCCACCTTCCTAACCCCAATCCTGCACCACTACATCTCCTCCACCACCGCGCCCCCACCCCCACTGCACCAACAACACCAACACCGCAACCACAAACGCCCTCCCGCCTGCGAAATCTGCTCCCGCGACTGGATCCCCCTAACATACCACCACCTGATCCCGCGCTCCACGCACGCCAAGGCGCTGAAACGCGGATGGCACGAGGAAAGTCGGCTGCAGAGCATGGCGTGGTTGTGTCGGGCGTGCCATTCGTTTGTGCACGGGCTTTGCGGGAACGAGGAGTTGGCGCGGAGGTGGTGGAGTGTGGGGTTGTTGATGGGGAGGGAGGATGTGAGGGGGTGGGCGGAGTGGGCGGGGAGGGTGAGGTGGGGGAAGAGGTGAGAGGGGAGAGGGGTGGTTAGGGGGTGTTTTATGGGAAAGGAGAGGATCTGGGAGGGAGGGGGGGAGGCACAGGTGCAGGGTTGGTGGTAAAAAAGTGTGGCTGGGAGTTTGGATCCGCGAGATTTGGGCAGTGGGATATATGTTCCTCTTGCGGGCCCGGCTGAATGGCACGACTCCCAGCTGCTTGAGGCTTCGTACGGAGAACTCAGGTCGGGAAGCTTCTTGCTTGCAGCATACAAAGTCGAGACTTCTCAAGAAGCTGGAGACATGACATTGGTCATCTCCTTGGGCTAATGCACTTTTCCTGGAGTGCAATATGGTCTTGTTTATTGGTACATCAGATGATGATCGAATCAGATCGTATACAAGATCTGTCACTCCAGAAGGTGGAAGAGATATGATCTCCATGCATGAAATTTGCTCAAAACACCGTCGCTCAATGCCGCTCAATGCAACCGCAAATCGCAAGCTATGCAGCGCAGAAGTCGTCACGCCCTACTGGCTTTTTATTGTAGAATTGGTCCACGGTAGGCCGCATCAATCCTCCTCCTCCTCCTCCTCATCCTCATCCTCCTCGTCCACACTCCCATCAGGATACCTCACTCCCCGTCTAATTTCATCAGTATGGATCCTGCCGACGCGTCAGCCAACGCACTTCAGCCTTCTCCTCTTCCCACCACGCAGCAAAGCCTGCGAAACCTGACACGCTACTTTCTCCTGGGAGCTCACTGACGTCAATCGCTCCCATTCCATGCTTGTCGAGTTGAAGCGGTGGTCCGAGTATACGGTCTTTGTGAGAGCAGCATTGCCGTATTCTTGCGTGAGCAGGCCGGCGTAGTTGTAGGGGATCTTGACTGGTTGGTCTTCGAAGAGGGAGTCACGCAGAGGGAAAAGATCTTGGATCTGTGGGGTTTGTCAGCGGATTGGTTGAGTTAGTAATAGGGAGGTGTCGAGAAGTTGAGGCACCTACTTTTTCTTCATGTTGGTCTTTGGAGCACATAACGCCCTTTTTCGTCTTGTGTGGCCGTACGGCCGTTATGTCGATGAACAGGCCAGTCTCTATGTCTATCCACCTTGCATCGATAACGTTGAGACTATCGTCGTACGAGGGGTCCGTATACTTGGGGTTGACCTCTAACATATAGTCTCTCCTCTCATCATCGCCAACATCGAAAGTATGGATGGTCATGTTGTAATAGCAGGCAAGCATGTGCACCGAAGCATTCGTCATCTGCACATCGATATCCGAGTCCCAAGGCATGATCTGAGTGGTAATGTCAGGAGATATATCGAGACGCGGTTTGGGAGAACATACTTTGCGGTTCCACCACCAGCCTAGGAGCGTGCCGTGTATGATCCATGTTTCTGCGCCTATGTCGGACATGGAAGAGAGGTATGATTGCATGAGGAGGGAAAGGTTTGCTTTTTGTTCTTCGTAGGGGAGGGTGTGGTCGGTGAACCTGGGGAGGATCAGTGGGGTCCATTTGCTTTGCTGAGCAGGGAATTGTCCTACCGTCCATCGTAGTGTGGATGGAATCTGAGAAGCTGTTCAGCGCCTGCGTTTCTGAGCGGACAAGGACAGTACGACTTACACAGATTCGTCTGTTCACAGCATCAGTATCAGCGATGGACGTTCAATGATCAAGGTGTTATGCGTACGCCAGTATTTGGCCTTGGGGTCTCCACCTCTCCCACTCATATCTTGGTAGTCATGATGTATCCTCACACTTTCGATATCCGCGTCTCCTTTCACCGGACCGTACTGCAGCAGGGCGGCTGTGGAGACGAGGGCAAGCGAAAGCCAGGAGGGTGACCGAAGGATCATTGGTAGTATGGGCGTGGAAGGTATGGCCGCATTATAGATGCTAGGCAGGCCTGCGAGTTGGGGGTCTTGCTGAAGTGTCGTTGATTCCAAATGGTGTAATTGATGTCTTGTCCGAAAGCGAAAAGGGTCGCGTGCTCACTCGCCTCGAGGTGAAGAGGATCTTCTGTGTAAGAATGCAAGGACGCAGATCGGCTGTTAATGCGGCTGTGCAGTGCAGTGCAGTCTCGTAGCATGAGCACAATGGAGAAGAGAGATGGAAAAGTATTGCCGTTTTCCGTATGGAAAATGGGGATTTGATTGTCGCCCCTGGTGGGGGTACTTGATACCTTTAAAGTACCGCCTTTCTTTTCCCCGATAAAGCGTCATTAAGATTAAGCGGACATGATCTTACTCATTCCTGACAGGTATCTTCTGGTACAAGAGGACACTTATGACATTGTATTAAAGACAAAGGATGCAATAAGGTAGGTATGGAAAAATAAATAAATACATGAAATCATGAACCATGATAATACTGTATGTATCAATTTACGGGTAGAGCGTTGGAATAATTGGCGCCCAACGGGCGGCATTAATTACCACGCACCAACGCGTGTGAGAAAAGCTTGGTATGGGTCTACGGGAGCTTGGAAATTGGCGTCGTATTCCTTAGCTTACGCTCTTGTCGTTGAGTGCCTCTCTAACTAGACGCCGAGCTTGCCTTCCTTCCGAAAACATCATAAATCCATGATACACACTTAAGGAGACGTGATTGATGAAGTGGTCTATCTATGTAACATTAGGTTTGTCTCTCTTAGAGACGGGCGACGCTGCAACCCTTGCTCATATTCCAACCTCACAGCCTCACGTAACGGTGCCACGTGGAGACAAGGGCATCTACGCCTCTGGTATTTCCGTTCCCTGCAAACACGATAAAAGCTTCGCATAAAGCACAGTACATACGCTTTCGCTCAATGCTCCAACAACCTCAGACTACCTTGGACTACGACGTTTTCCAAGACCGATCCGGGGGGGATGTCGATAGTGCTGCCCTCCGTAGCCACGATGATTACAGTCCCCTTCAACACCACGCCTCGGCCTAGGTTGACAGCTCCCGTAATGGTCAAGTGGTCCAGCTCTAGGATCTTGGGGATACTGCTGATGCGCTTCTGGAAGTCGCTGACCTTCTTGAAGTCATTTCCAAGCTTGATCAGCGGTGCAGGGCCGAAGCGGTTCTCGTCCATCACGAGCTGGCCGTGCTTCAAGCTGTAAAGATCCGACTTGACAAGCATAAGATCGGAGCAAGTCTTGACAGGTAGGAAACGACGGCGGGGCACGTTCACACCATGAGCGTTCTTGAAGTGGCGAATGGCGGCACCAACGGCGGTCTCCAATTGAACAATGTTGACATCCGACTCCCCCTTCTTGTCAGCCGGAATAGACTTGTTATTGGGAATGATCTCCATCTCGAGCTCATTGTCTTCCACCACTCGCTTGATGGCTTTCAGGTTTAGCCAGATGTTGTTGGTGTTGAAATATTTGAATTTCTTGATTGACTTGAATTCATTCGTGTATTGCTTGGGAACCTGTGCGATTTCCAAGAGACGGACCGAGCCTTCGTAGTCAATGATGGTACCACCCTTCACATCGGCCTTGGTCTTGTCGGTCAGTTCCATGATGTACTCCGACTCGGACTGAACCATGTGCTGTAGGATGCGGAGATCGCAGACTGCGCCTAAGTTGTCTGCGTTGGAAAGGAAGACAATCTCTACACCACGGTCGATAAGCTTTTCCAGGATACCAGAGTTATAGAGTGATTCGAAGACATCCCCATGTCCAGGAGGGTACCAATCGGAGATTGGAGAGTCGTATTTCTTGGGAGCTGGGAGTAGCGAGTCGCGGAGAATGCGAGGATACCGAGATTGATTGAAGGTCATAATGTCAATGTTATGTCCTTCGTATTTCTTAATGATGTTCTGGGTGTCCTCATCGGTGTTGAAGGAATTCATCAAGACAAATGGCACGTTGACATTGTAGGTTCGGTTGAGGTATTCGATCTGACGGACGGATAGATCCAAGAAGGACATGCCATCGCGAACCTCAATGACAGACTTAGGGCCGACGCATCCCATGGATGTACCGAGACCACCGTTGAGCTTGATAATGGCGAGCTTATTGAGAAACTCAACAGACTCAGAGTTTGCCAGATCATTGTAGTCGACGACTTGCTCTGGGTGCGGAGGGGCGATACGGTCCCAGGATAGAACGTTCCCTTTAGCCTTGTCATTCAGATAGCGTCGGAAGAGACCAAAGAAGTTGTCCATCTCTGTCTCAAAGCGTTCCCTCTCCTCTTCATCTTTACAAGTCTCAGCTAGGGCATTAAGAGCATTCCGCATTTGCCCAGCTGCAACGGAAGTGGAGGCGTTTTCGAATGCCTGTAAAATTTCGCGTCATCTGGTCAGCAATGAACTTAGAACATGAGACGCCGCTAATGATAGATACCATATCTGCGGCAGTGTCTGGTGTAACGGTTATCGCGTCTTGAGCTAATGGGAGTAATGCAAGAAATGGCATAGGTGTATGTAGAAGGGAGTGACGAGTGATGAATATACTGTCTGTTCAAAGCCTGTTGTGGAAACCCAAGCTGACTCAAGAATATTGAACAGTTGAAAGGCCCTTGAACGACGCACTGATGTTGGTTGACGCTTTGTTCATCACTCGCGCAGGAAGAAATAATAGTTGCGTGACGTGAAAGTGAGGTGGTGCTTTGAGCTTGCCGATTATCGAAGAGTGCCTTCAGATCATTCCTAGTGAAGGTCACGACTTCCGTGCACCGAGGTTCACGGACATCTTCGAAACAAGCGAGCCGGCGCTTCTTCAAGCCCAGAATATCACATCACGCAGGTGCTAATTAATCACACATTCTACTTGTTTCAAGAAAACTCCAAACTTACCACGTGTGACTGAGACTTTCCATGGTGGTTCCGTTTGAACGCGCCTGGACCTTCCCCGTTTGTCGCACCATCTCTGAGATGTGAGGGTATAGCTCTTTGTGCTGCCGCCATGATGTGACTATATCAAAAGAGGGTAGCAGGCTGGTCGTCTATGGCTTTCTGCACATCAATTAGCCTCGAGATTGGCATAGCAACTGTAGCACGTGGGCTTTGGGTGAAAGGGGCAATGGTTTGGCTAAGACCCAAAGAACTCTTTCATGTTGTTCAAATCCAAACTTGACTGCTGGGGGTACATGCAGAAGCTCCAGAACTCAAGGCAGGGGTGGACCTCGAACATTGGGGAGCAGCGCTGAGATCCAAGAGCACCTCCACCTTTCGGAAGGGGGAACGGAGAATTGACTTACTCAATTGATCTGCTAGGGCTGGTTATGTACAGGAGAATATGTGAAGGAAGAAGGAAGATAATGTGAAAGGGATCTGGCGAGGTATTTATGGAGGAAGGGGGGAAGAGGATAATGTTGGCAGTACACAAATACTTGAACAAAACAGAGAAGAGAGTGGTGGGGTTTGTTGGGCGTTAGAAACATCCGGGCCGCCGTAACGCTAAAAAAAAGTTAATTCTCCGACTGTGAGAAGAAGATACATGTAAAAAAGGGTGTGCTGTCAGGGCGCTCTCTTACTCGATGGATAACATCGGCCTCAATAATAATATCCAAATGCAACAAAGACAAGGCCAGCTTATCATCGGTCTTTCCCATTCGAAATCTCTTGGTTACCAAGACAGGCAAGCTGCGCTAGATGCAGATTCAATTTGCAGCTCAACAATAACCCTAACGCCCAAAATAGCTCTGGCGGCAGATCCCCCTTCGTCTTTTGCCCCTTTTCCAGTCTATCTGGACCCACAAAACCTGTAAAAACATCAATGGCATATCCTCCAGATCGGTCGCCGTCAATCTTAGGCACTTACCATGTCCGGAAGCGAATTGGCCTCTGAGAATATATAGTCTATTCTGGAAGGCCTGTCGCTTGGCTTTTAAAGGCATGCAATTTCCACCTACTTCACAAGATACCCGACGGGCGTCTTGATCTGATGATCTGCATGGATATCAAGGTCCAAAACCGTCAGACCTCTTCCGTGATGGGATGATCTCCTTTCCAAAACGGTCTTGAGTGCTTTTGGCTCTGAGCCTTGGAAGCGTTGAAAAGTCCTCCAAGGCTCAATCGGTTCGCTGCCTGTGGCGTTCTCAGTCAGAATCGTTGTCGGCAAAAGCAAAGAGCGAAAGAAAGTACTACCACCTCAAGGCTTCGGCTGATACTAGATAGGACATGGCTCGTGAAATAGCATCACAAAGTTAAGAGATGACAACAATTCATTCGCTGCTGGTACGCCCTTCAATTTTCTCGAGTGACTGTACATTTGCCTCTGGTACACTGAAGTGAACCGTATTATTGGGCCTTCCATTGAAGATAGTTATTGAGAGCAGAATTGGGTATGGGTTAGGCCGCGTCTTTTTGTTGAATTGCCTGTGTCTGTTTTTGTTTGACATTCGTGATTACTTGTATCCGCACAATACTAGTATCTCGAGATTATCCATCAAAGGCTGTCAGAGAGGAGATGAAAGGCGATACTTTTGAAAATGAGAAACCAAACATGGTGAATCAATAGTTCTGTTGTGAACGATGTTGAAAGACATCATCCCTATACGAACTACCGTCTTTTTACAATTCGTTTCATCTCCCAAAGTATTCTTCATTGATTTCTGTGTTGATATTACGAATTTTGTTTTTCATTGAATGCCAGGATGCACAATTAGTCGAAGGTCAGCTTTGCTCTGGTAGCATGCTGGCTCTTTGCGGTCACCGTCGTCTCTGATTTCCTGACATTCAGTAGTGGCTCGACCACCGGCTCTGTTGAGGTCCTCAGCAAAACATCATTGCAAAGCGTTGTCAGTGCTTCTTCTACCGAATTCACCGTCCTGGAATTCTATACTCTGATGGCCCCTGGCGCCACACCTGCCTATACGGCAAGTTTTACAGCAGTAGTCAATTATCCTGAAATAACCACAGTAGCTGTGTTTCCACCAGTGGTTTCATCTACAGCTCTGGTTACTAGTCCTTTCAGTACCACCGTCCACGTTGTTTATACTTTGATCTTAGCATCAGTAACGCCAGTGGGTAGCACTGGCGCGGGTCTTCCCGCACCAACACCTTCTCAGTTGTCACCAAGATACAAACTTGAGAACCTCAACTACCTTGACTTCTGTGCCCAAATCAAGCCCTACACCTACCCCTGCGCCTTCAATTGCACCTGCACCTACCCCCGAGCGTTCACCTGCACCTTCACCCGCACCTGCTCCACCCGAACCTATAACCAAGGCAGCGGCTCCTATTGCCACGGGCATTTGTGGGCGGCCGGGACAAGCGGGCGGCGGTCATTGTGGTGGTTGAGGAATTTGGCAATGGCATATATTTGGGCTCTCAAATGATCATGTAATTCACACTCAGAGACTCTACTGACAAGATGAACTTCGAACATCAGCACGTTAGCTTTCATGTTCCGTAGAGGTTATCCCCAGGGAGATTTACAACAAGGAAATCAACGAATAAGACTCCTTCCAGCAGCTACATCCAACCTTTTTGTGCTGAAACTCATGTAAACGGAAAGTTTATTAAGCGATGGTCATGCAGCCTACCCGTCGGGTATATTTTCTCATTCGCATCATAGGGCGGGGATGGCAAGGCAGACTCGAGACAGCGGATTCCCCCCACAGTAAGGCTAAATCAGCAACGCCGCTTCTTAGCTTCAGCCTGATGACGAGCATATCAGCTGGTGGTATCCTCTTCTCTCTTTCAACATGTATGTCAAGCAAGAGACTCCAATTACCCTCACACCTGAAGGCGGTAGCACGCAAGAATGGCTAGCGACCAAGGCAACTGGGGACCTGCTATCCTCGCCCTTACCATCGCTTTCCTTGTAGTTGTCCTAATCTTCCTCTTCCTTCGGATCGTGACCCGTGTGTGGATTGTGCATCAATTCTGGTACGATGATGCCGCTATCATATTGGCGGTGGTACGTGCCTGCAATTGCTACTTATTTCGACATTGCTGACGACCAAACAGCTCGGGACCACAATAGGAGCAGGCCTCGATTTCGTCGAAGTCAACTATGGCTTCGGCAAACACCAGCAATTCCTCACCCCTCACAATTTGCAGGAGTTTATGAAGTATACCTATGGGGAATGGATTCAGACATTTGCGACTCTTATGTGGACCAAAGTGTCTATATGTCTGTTCTTGATGCGGCTACCCAACAGCAAAGCAATACTTTTACCGCTACAATGTGCCGTGGCATTTTTGCTCTTCTCTAATACTATCTTGACCGTCATATGGATCATGCAGTGTCAACCCATCCACGCGGCATGGGATAACAAGGGCACTTGCATGAGCAGGGGAGCAAAAGAAGGCATCATTCTCGCTCAAGCCGTCATATCGGTTGTTTCCGACTTCGCTTTCGCAGCCTTCCCGATATTGTTTCTCTGGCGGGTACAGATTGATCTTAAGACTAAGATTGGGCTGTGGATCTTGATGTGTCTGGGATTCATTACGGGAGCTTGTTGCCTTGTCCGGACGGTGCTCAACAATCAATCCGTGCCCCTCGATGGCACATACGATGGCATAATCAATTGGCTATGGCGGCTATTCGAGGTACAGATCGGGATCATCGCTGCTTGTATACCGACCCTACGACCATTGTACCTGCGGGTCGTGAAGCGCGCAGGGGGTAACACACAAGGTCTAGACACGAATATCAAGTTACCGCTTACCAACGATCCACCACAGATTTGGCTCGAGAACATTGGTGAGGGAAACGAATGTGACTGCGATAGTGCCACGAATAACCATGACCAAGGCCACAACAATGACCACGTCGATGATCATGGTCATCGACATCAAGGCAAGGATACCATGGCGGATGATCTAATCAGGGAGGGGATTCTTGCTCCGGATCCCATGGACAAAAGTGTGAGGAAGGACTCCGCGCATTCTGAAAAGGCAGGCGAGGAGCCTCCGCTGGAGAGAGAAATGCACAAATACGGCATCGACGATTCGTTGGTCTGAGATGGAGAGAAGCTATTGCCGTCCCGTAGGCGGTCAACAAGATGGTCATACAGCCGGAGGAGGTGCACTAGTGCTTACGCCTTGAAAATGCACCTCTGTCGTGTTGTAAAGCGCTCATCAATTGCTAGTCGATGGATCGCATTAGCTTGTGTCAACGCAAGCGTTGCTGCGGTCTGATGCAACAGACTGCCTCATTGTTTGTGGTCATAAACTCAGCGGATGATAATTCCCAGCAGTATGTAGAGAACACTCAAAGGTCATGCAAAGAGAGAACACCAGCAGGTAAAACTTTGAGACATTGAAAGGCTCCGGTCATGACGTTGTTGAATTTCAAATTGGAGGTCAAGATCGTGAAAGTGACGTTTGATAATCGGTCAAAGCCTTATTTAGTAGCATCATTCCCAGGCTAGGCAAACATTCTCATTAACCAACAACCTCACAATACAAGCACGTATTTCAAACAGAAGCCGTGTATCCAACCCCAGTCTTTCTGCTAAACGTACAACGACTGCTCCAATTGCCTCGCCATCCGCAGATCCTGCAAGAACTCCTTACAGATCTCGCCCTCGGTCCTCGGATCCCCCCAGCGGAAAGCGTGCGTGTGCCACGGGTGCCCATCATCCAACATGTCCATGATCTCCCGCACATGATACGACTTCATATACCGCGTTGACCTCTCCGTCGCCTGCCAACGGAACCGGAACAAAGCGCAGGTGTCCGCGTCACTCAACCCAATCACCTTTTTCGCAAACACAATCTCCCACTGGGACCACCAGAGCATGGACCGCGGATCGAATTTCGGGCTGCGGGAGGGGGGGAGCTGGCTTCGAATTACTGATCCGTATGGGGGTCGCCATTCGAGTGCTGGCGGCCAGCCTGGGGGAAGCTGGAGGTCTGCGTTGTAGGATCGATGGATGAGATGAGGGGGTGCGGACGTAGGTGGCCAGTCTGGCCAGCCGTTGCGTCGTCGCTGCTCGCCGATGCTGGGAAGTGGTAATAGGGGTGTTGAGTCTTTGCTCCAGATTTGTGGGTAGGTGAAAGGTGGGGGAGTGGTGAGGACGGTTCCGTCGCCGTGCCTCGTGCGGGCAGTTTCGGTTGTCATTGTCTTCGTATTGACGCCTGCAGAAAGGTGAGTTTTTTGTAGTAGGTCATAATGAGCATGGTCTACCCTCTTAGTGTCCTTCGTCTCACAGTGAAAACCCCCTGAGTGATGACTGGGATTAAGGCTGTGGTTTTGTCCAGCTGTTGAAGTCGATTGCGATCTAGCAGACGGGACGTTCACCATTCATGCTAGTAATACAAAGTATAAGTAGCTTGCGCTGGAGGTTAAAAGAACGGTTGGGAAAGGCTGTGATACGCGCTGGAAGATTTGAGATGTGTCAAGCTTGCTGTCCAAGGTGTGTCAAAGGAAGAGATATCGCAGAATTGAGTGGAGCAACGTTATGTCAAAACGTCCAAGTCTATGCGTTTGGAACAGCAGAAGCTGGAACTGTATCCACAGCTACAAGACGGTGTCTTGCGAGATGGTATCTTGTCCAGAGGTTGCCGCTTTGATATTGACGGTTTGTGTCACTTCGGCTTCGGCAAGCCTATGAACGGTCAGCATGCGTCACTCCCAGCCAGAATCGGACGCGGGCATGGAGAAGCTCGGTAATCCTCCGCTTTATAAGTGCGTTTTCTCTTGAATTTCGTACAAGTGGGGAAAGTCTTTTTCGCATTTTCTCGTCGATTGCCTGCTTCGGTGCGCCTGCAAAGGCGCAGGCTTCCCCTATCCGAGCGAACTTTTGTTGATTAGCATCGAGTATCTCCAATGTAGGTTGCAGTCTCATCTGAAACTCTAAAGAAACGAGGCTGCGCGCCCTTGAGTCCCAGAAACCGTGAGAGAATCCTTGTGCCGGAGATGAAACAATGTTGATCTCTTGGTGTTAAGCGAGGAGACGAAGACCAAGTATACCCTCTATTACTGAACATTACTGACCTTGGCTTTTCCGAACCGGATGAGGTGCTTTTCGTCATCTAAGCTTCCTAGACTCAGGAGAATCCTTGAATAGTACCCATCGATCCTTTTGCATTTCACAGCAACAATGCCGTTGCTGGAATAGTTTGCTCAATGACAAAGAGCATCTCAAGAGCGGGAGGATATGCGCAGATAAATACGGCATTCGTCCAGAAATAAGTAAGCTGCCTTTTCTTTATCAGAAAGTCTTCTATACTCGGATGTTGACGGCCTCCAGGACACGGCAGCAAGAACGTCTTCCAAATGCCTCCCCCACAACAAGTGGACAGAACCAATTGACTCCACACTTTGTCGCGGGGCTCTGTTCAGACATGTCAAATCCTTTAGTGATACTTTCTCTTCACACACACCGAGCGATATTGTTCGTCGATACTAGGCCCTTTCGATTTCTGTGAGGCCAACAACAACCAGATCGTTGCTTGACAGCCAGTCTATACTTCCTTTATAGTGTAATTCTTGCGCTCGCCGGCGAAACGACACGACTCTGGCTACACGCCAACTCCATGTGCATGAGATCTACGCTCAAGCCAAACGCGAAGGGTGGTCCAGCCGCAGCATCGAACTGGCTGTAAGGATATGTTACCAGCAAGAGGATCCAGATATTCACAGCTTTTGGCAGCTGTGGAGGATGCTGAGAGCCGAAATGCAAGAAGACTCCGTAGCATAAGGAGGGGGCAACATGGTGGGGGTGGCAATACAGAGTACGAAAGCGATTCAGCGGACGATCACAATGATACTGACATATTCGACCATGAGACCGAGAGGAACTCGAATCTGGTCAATGCAAGTTGTGAGTAACAAATTTGCATCAACCTCGACGACTGGGGGTAGTGGTGGCAACGACGAAGGGCGACCAAGCAGCATACTCAACTGTCAACATCTACCAAGTAGCGAAGGAAGTGCATCACATGATAGAGGCTCGCCGAGGAGATTCAGATATTACACATTTAGAAATATCTTGGACGGCTTCGTTTCTGTGTGGATTGAAAGATCGAAGAACCTGACGCATTTCATGAACATGAAAGCAACCGAGATCAAGATGCGTCCGGTACAATCTTGTCATGTCAAAAGGGCGATTTCCCATTGCAGGCAGTCCAACTCGCGCATCTGTTTCGACTTCCTTTTCTTTCGTCGATAACCACGCTACTACCAAACGGGGAAGCGCAGGCTGGACCCTCTCTCGTTACGGAGTACGGAGTATTGCTGAAACTGCGACTTGATGCATGCAGCATCTCACTGGCTTTAGCCGTTGACCTCTTGGCGAGCGCGAGCGCGAACGCGGGTTTTTTGGACAGCGTGTGCAAACACGAGCTGCAGGTGGAAATATATCCAGTCTAAACCTTTTCCGGGGTATACTTATCGATAGCGCGTGTTAGAACGAGGCGTCAAATACCCTGCATTTACTAGCGTGCGTCTTGAAACTCGCCTTCCCCAACCTCCTCTGTTCTTTTCCTTTCTTTCAGGCCACTCACCGCTGCTAACACGCCGAAGCCTCAGGCGCGACACCGCGCGACACTCGTGAAATGCCGCAAGTGATGCCCGTTTTCTGCCTTTGTGCTCTGCTTTAGAGCCATGATCTGCGCTCTCTCCCTTCGAAAGAGGGGCGAATCTTTTGTCGCGTGCACTTTTCTTCTGAGAAACGGGCCGGATGAGAGGTGGGTGGTGCAGGATGAGGCTTTTCTTATGTTCGAGAGGGTGCCTGGTTTTCCTGGGGTATCCTTTTATTATTGCCATTGTCGATAGAAATCCGCAATTCTGTACTGTTATGGGAAAAATGCAAAATTCTCAATTCCATTGACGCATTCATTGCAAGACGCCTCTACGGAGTACTTTGACTAAGATCTTGCATTGACGCAAATTTCTCTCTCCTCTGCCGTCTAGCAGGCTGTTGGCAGCAAGGCTTTGAATTTACCGTAAGTCATTGCACCTCCAAGGCCATGTCAATGTCTAATCATTGCTTGTTGCGCAAGACAATTACGAAGCTGCGAGATATGCTTCATCACAATGTCAAGCTCAGCCTTCATCCCATTCTGGTTGTGCGACAGGCCTCGAGATACATTCCTGTCTTACGTCCCAAAAGATGACCTCCTTTCTCTTCGTCTGGCTTGCTATGACTTCAGCGTACGCGCTGCACCACACCTCTTCAAAGAAATCACTGTCAACTTTCGAGAAAAGATTTTCAGTAAGCCAGTGCGAATGGCAGCATTAGGTCGGATAGGCCAGCATGTTCAGACGCTGAGGTTCAACATCCCCCACAGCGCAAAGACATTCCTCCCTCCACTAGTGGATGCCAGCGGTGTGGAAGTGCCTTTCATCTACGAACCTTACATCGGTTCTGCCAAAGACCCTGTTACCCGCCACAGCCAACCCACCTATGGAAGTTGGGAGATGAATGATCTGCTAGTCAAGCAGTATCCGCCCTTATTTCATGACGCTGCCAAGGTCTCGGCTTTTATTCAAGCCTTCTCAGCCATACCAAACCTGAGGCATCTGGAAATCGCGTGTCCGGGGCAGCCATCCGAAGAGCGACAGCGTCGCAGTGTCGTCGACTACGCCTTAATCTCTGTACGTATTGCTGTCGAGCGAAGCAATCTTTCGCGCCTTGAGACACTGTCCCTCTCGCCCATTCATCCCGGTGCGGTGCAATATCTCAATCCATCGTTGGGGTATGGCGTTAGCCCACGCTCTACCAGACGCTGGAGGCAGATCCGCCAGCTCAACATACAAATGGACACCATTGAGTCAGGGTCCCCGGTAGATCATTTGAAGTTTCTACACTCGTACCTCCAGGGTTTCGCTCCATTCCTCACAAAGTTTAATTTCCGCTGGCAAGGATCCTCCGAAAACAAAGGGCCGTGCCCTGTATCGCTTGCCACTGAGAGTTGCATACAAACAACCAGTTGCAACCATGAGTGTCATAAGCGATGCGAACTCCCACTCCCCTGTCTGCGCTTTGAAAAGCTTCGCGACATAGAAATCATGAACATCTTTCCCGATTCTCCTCAGATAAAAGGATTCATCCGCAAACACCGCCGCACCTTGGAATCGCTCAAATTGAACGATGTCAAATTCCGACTCGGTGATTGGGACGATGCACTCTCTCCGCTTACAGAAATTAGCGGTAGTGAGAAGTGGAAGGAGACTGCAGAAGAGGTCATGGATGTGCCGTTGATGCTGAGTCCCTTGGACTTCGAGCAAGAGCAACGCATTACAGCCTGGAAAGACGGCATTAGGGCTAGGGTTAGCAGCACAAAGCCATTACAAGGGGCATTGCATAGAGCGAGTGCAAAGGGGAAAGAGCTCTTGTCCGGGACAGAGGAGCATATGCGTAGGTTGCTGAGCGGCTCTATCTTGAGTTGGCTGTGAAAGGAGGCGACGTTTGTTGTAGATAGACGATTAACGAAAATTTATGACAATGATCAAATGACCACCATCTGAACGTGGAACCAAGACCATGAGCATACTTTTAGCCTGGCCCACGCAAAGTATCAGATGGAGTAAAACCGAACATTAACCGCTCTACCTCGGCCTTCCATCATGTCTCCAAGTGGTTCAAAAGCCACCTGAAAGCCATTATAATTATATTGCTCGCACCCTCCCCCTTTCACCCTCTTCATCATCCTCCCCACTTGATCTCCGCTTCCTTTCAAAAGTTATAGCCCACGGTGTACGACATATACCGCAATCAGATCGGCCATCGATACCCCACTTAAATAACAATGACTCTTAAATCAGGCAGGCTCATCCACGTCTCTGAACAAAGGGCATAGGACTAATAAATGTCAGACTCGTTTCCTTCCTCCGCCGCCTTCGATGCTATCAAAAGCTCCTTACAATCCGATGACGCGGAGCGAAAAGACTCCGTGAAGAAAGGCAATGCCGTCTTCGCATTCACACTTAAGAACAAGGAGGGGAAGACGGACAGTTGGCACATCGATTTAAAGGAGAAGGGGGAAGTGGCTAAGGGGGAGGCACCGAGTGGGAAGAAAGCTGATGGTCGGTGAACTCTTACCTTGGAGTGGGGAGCCAGACGTTTACGTCCGGCTGGAGGCTACTCGAATCTGCGAAAGGATGGTAGTTGAGAATACTTGCTGATGATCAGGCTGTAGTGACGTTATCATTATCTGACGATGATTTTGCTAAGCTAGTCAGCGGGCAGACACAGGCTCAACGGCTGTTTATGGCGGGGAAGCTTAAGATTAAGGGGGATGTTATGAAGGTAGGCTACCGATCACTTCCGCTCTTGAAGACCCCTCCGCTGACTATTGCTTGATAGGCAACAAAAATGGAACCCGTACTCAAGAAGGCGCAAACAAAGGCGAAGTTGTGAAGGTGGCTATTATTTGGCAACATTCTGGAAGTGAAGCTCTCTTGCCGTTCGTCAATTAGAGAAAGAAGCGAATGAATTTTCGTCTTGACCAGATCAATGCCTTTCAACCGATCTGTATCTATACGCCGGCGTCGTGTCTAGCTCTCGCTCAATCTTTTCGTACCTTCAAAGACCCACGGCAATACATGTTCAGCTGGTATCGAATATATTGGCAACATGATGCACATACTCACTCGAGCCTCCGAGATCCTCGGGCGTAGGAGATCTTCGATCGGTAACGACTCATAGTGATACGCTGCGGCTATATAGCAAAAGCATACGCCTAGCCAGCGGCTCAAAAATCGCGAAAGAGGGAGCGTAGACTCGGATTGCTGGCACTCATGACCGTCAATGCATAATTCCTGCATCTTTCCGACTTCGAGGGGAAGGGGAGAGGTATCCAGAACCCTAAGACAACCAGGTTGGCCACAACTTTCGTGCCTTGCCTACTCGCAACATGTTTGTCATTATCGAAGGGTCTTTGGGTGCCGATGTTCCCTCTTCTCGACTCAGGCAGCAGCACCGGCAGTATATGTCCAAATCTTCTTGTTTGCCCGCAGCCTGCCCGTTGGACAGAATCATTTTCTTTCGTAGTTCTCTTAAACAAACGCTCGTGCCTCCGAGCCTTCAGCGGATTTGTGGCTACGTAGTATTTCCGAATTTTTGCACTGTCTCGGGACTTGTAGAAGGAAGGCTGCGGTACCATTGCCAGGGCATGTGCTACGATCTGCGCGCCATGTGCGTAGATTCCCCTGAAGATGCCAGATCAGGTTAAGCGGAGGCTGTCTCGGCTGATTCAATGACAATTTGTTATGGGCGGTTGGCAAGCTGTGGATTCTACCTAGACCATCAGCATCTTCACCAAAAACTTCGACAGCGCGTGTTACACAAGGGAATTTTGGAGATGGTGAATGCAGGCAGGACAACGGAGAAGGTTCGATGACGGAGCGCCCCTACCGGATGCGGCTTCTCTCTCAACGCTCTTCAACACCGCGACCCTTGTTAGCCTCGCCCGTCGCGCCTTGAAAAGCATTAAAGAGTACCATACCGTGCATACGTGCTCATACTTGATATTCGAGGCTTAAAAGCAATCGGTCGAAAGGCCCTATCGCCTTCCGCGTGCACCCCACCTCAGCAAAGATGGCGAAGCGAATTGCCGACCAACAGCTCACAAAGGATGGTACCATGTCAGATGAGGATGGCTTCTCAGTGGGATCGCAGATAGGAGGACCGCAGAGAGCTACGGCGGCGCAGATGGCACAACGGAGGTACGTGAAAATTCTGGAGTTCGGGTGTTATTGTCGGGCGGAAGGCTGCAATTGTTTGAGCAACCCCAAACCATCACACGACGACGACAACAACAAAACTTTCACTTTCCTTCTTCCACAACACCCCCACAGATAGATCCAACCAAAAATACTGCTTGCATCTACAACACCCACGAACAATTTCGTCTTCATCAGGAACTCCTTTGATGAGCTACAGCGCACTTGCGAGAAGTATGTTCACTAACAGAAAGCCGACTAGGCTTGCGAAACCTCGAGGTGGCCGTCGGCCTGGAGCACTGCGTCCACCCGCCTCACCTTCGCCTGGCATGTCCTCTTCGCCGCAACAGAACTCCTTTGGTGAAGGTGACCGCCTCAATATGAACGGAACACAGCAACAACAGTTTGGATTCAGTTTTGGGCAGCAGTCAAATGGGTTTCAACCCAACCAGAACAGCTCTTCCTTTCCGCCATACCCTAGCAACACCTTCAACCCTTCATTCAGTGCACCCACATCAGGGTTCAACTTCAACGCGGGGCAACCCCAGGAGGTGAACAATCCATTCACTGCCATCAATACACACAACGCTCCTCCACCCGAGCCGACCGGTTTTCAGGGAAGCATATTTAACATCCCACCGCAAAAGCTAAGTCCCTTTCAGAAATTCCTCGAAGGAGAGCAGAAGCCTTTATTTGCCCCAGGCGCTCCAGACATTTCAACCTCAAATCAATCACAACCTTCGAGCAATGTCTTCAACCAGTTTACCAACCAACAACAACCAAATCAAGCTAATCCTGGCATTTTTTCGCAAGCGAATGCTCAGCAGCAACCTTCCAACAATGCATTTGGTCAAAGCACAGAGCAACAAACCCCGCAGCCCACCACAGACATATTTGCGCAATTCAAAGCACCACAAAATCAAAGCCCAAGTAATCCATTTGCGCAGAGCATCTCTCAGTTCCAGCAGTCACAATCCGCGCAACCCACAGCCAATCTCTTTGCGCACTTGGGTCAACCTCAACCATCAAGCAGCTTTCTCACACAGGGCTCAACATCGCCGACCCAAGGTGGGAGTTCTATGATGCAGATTTCACCGGATCCTTCGCCACAGTCACGTCCTTTTGGGTTCTTGAATCAACCAAATAATCAAACACAGACAAGTCCTACCAAAGGAAGTACTGGACAGGGCGGAGGTGGCAGCCTTTTCGATAGGATCTCGAAACCCTCTGCGGACACGGTTTCTCAGTCTGAACCAAGTCAAATCAACGACTCAGTTTCTACAGGCAGTGGGGGCAGTCTCTTCGATAGAATCTCGAAACCATCCGCCGAGACTAATGCTCAAAGTTTTTCCAGTCCTACTACGAACAGTCCCGCTCCGGCCAGCAACAGTCTGTTCAACGTGCCGCAACCGCAAGGCACGTTACAAGTCTCGAACGAAAATGAAGCAACCAGCCCTACCAAGGTCAAGGCGAGCGAGCGAAAAATTGCGAAGCCTACGCTCTTTCAAGCCCCATCCGAAGCTGCGCATCCGTCGTACAAAGCCATATTCGGTAATCTGAAGATGCCGCCTACCACTCAAGCATCACCTTCCGCGACGTCAGGTATCTCAGCGATCCCTCAATCTAGCCCTTCACAATCTAAGAGTGACTCTGCCTCAACAACTCATGGCGATAGCGATACGCCGAGCTCATCTGTATCTATCCAGCAGTCCAGTGAACAACCCAAGGATGTGCCAGGTATTCGCCGCAAGTTTGGGCCGCCAGCGGCTCCTGAAGGCTATGATGAAGAAGAGGCACGAAAATGGTCCCAAGATTGGTGGGTTTCATTCTATGTGCGGCATAAAGAGAAGCGTATAAAGAACGCTGAGCGTCAATGCGATGAGAGGATAAAGGCTGTCCAAAACGGGTTTGATCCCTTAGCACAGATTGCCGGTGGCAAGAGGAAATCTACTACTGAGGATCGCGGAGGTAAGCAAGATGAGATACACGGCAAAAGGGCAAGGATTGAAGGCGCGTCAACATTTACTCAAGGACCACAAGGAGCGTCATTAAACGGAAATGGCACAAATCAATCACCTTCCAAAGGCGATAGTCCAGTGCAGCAAACGGCCAACAAAAATAACAAGAGATCTGCGGACGACGAGCCAGAGAGAGAGGGTGCACATGGCACGGCTGACAACGGCAAAAAGGCTCGCGGTCATGATCCAGTCCCATATCCATCACTTTCAGCTGCCTCGTCAGGCTCCCAGACTTCGAGTATATTCAAGAATATTCTGGACAAGAAGGAAGAGGCCAAAGTCAATGGCAACGGAGATAACAAAGCAACCCCTCTTTTCCAATTCCCAGCGCCCTCCGGGTCCGCTTCGAATCAGTCGCCATCAACTTTCAAGCCCTCTTCTAACACTTTAGCACCGCTTTCTTCCCAGCCTAACGCGGAGTCACCACCCAACCCCAAATTTGGTTCTTTCAATCCGGCTTCGTCGACATCAAATTCTCGTCTTTTCGCCAATCAGCAAAGTATCACCAACGGCGCGCCATCAAGTACGTCGACCCCATCGTTCAAGCCGACAGATTCCGCTGCTGCATCTTCGACTGCCTCAAATCCAGCTCCTTTCTCATTTAAGCCTCCTACAAGCAGTGAGGCTCCATCGGATGCGACCAAATCGTTGGCAATTAAATTCTCCAGCGGTGCTACAACGTCGACGGAATCTAATTCCACATCCTTTTCTGCCAAGGCAACTACGAGTGTTCAAACCTCATCAGGAGATGACAAAGTTCCAGCATTCAAGGTTCCAACATTTGGCGCTGCAGTAGCATCGAATTCATCCAACCCTAGTCCGTTCTCCGTCAAGCCGTCTGCGAGCGGCCAGACCGCGCCCGAAGCACCAAAAGCTCCAGTGTTTAAAGTCCCGAACTTTGGTGTCGGTGCCTCTTCGACAAACTTTATGTCGCAGTTTGGCAAAGCTGCAGAAAAGACCGCGGCAGAAGAGAAGAAGAAGCGCAAGGCAGCAGAATACGACTCGGATGATGAAGACTTGGCCTCGTGGGAGGTTAGAGATGCTAAGGAGCAAGCTTTGAAGAAGCAGAAGCTCGAGGAAGAAATCAAAGGCAAGGTTGCAAAATTAGTTGATGGAAAATGGGTGATTGCTGGAGACAACGAGGAACGAAGCACGACTGCAAAGCAAACAGAGCCAGCAGACCCTAATGTTTCAGTGTTAAGCCAACCACGTGCACCGTTGACTAACGGGCACAATATATTTGGACACTTGTCCGGTGAAGAGTCTGGGGCAGAGGGTAGCAAGACTGGCGATGCCGATGATGAGGAGGATGAGGATGACCAGGATGATGAGACTAACGGACAACATCGGGTGCGCGGGCCATTTGACGTTGATGAATCAGAATCGGATCCAGACGAGGCTGAAGGAACTCAAGCTAAAGAGCCGAGAGCAATCAACAACCCTTTTGGCGCAACCTCGAATGGGCCCTATAAATCGCCGTCTCGCCATGATCATGATACAGCAGAAGAGGCTAATGGAGAGGACACTGGACGAAGCTTGTTCGACCGAATATCCAGGGACAAAGATGGTAACCCTATTCGTGAGATACCGCAAGCAGACGGTCAGGCAGTTTCGCAAACAAGCAATGTCTTCGGTCGTTCCTTCAAGTCTAATTCATCAAGTAACCTATTCAGTCAACCTTCTGATGCTGCTTCGAGTTTTACAAGCATAAATTCGAAAGCCGGAGACAGTCAACAGGGTGATCATACATGGAAAGCTGATAGCCCCATCAGATTTGGAGACTCCAGCAATCCGCCTGCGGTCAATGTTACTTCTCCAAGCCCATCCAAGCCAACTTTTGGTGGACTTTTTGGCGCTCAAAAGCCTAACGTCGCGGCTGAGGCGCCAGCGAAGTCTACTTCGAGCGTCTTCAGCACTCCTCCAGCAAAGACTCCTAGCGTTGGCTTCAGTTTCGGCTTGAAGCCTGCTACGGCCTCATTGGCACCGCCATCCAACAATGGATCGAATACAACATCACGCGCTACATCGCCTGGTGCAACAACCGGCGAAAGTGCAAACGAGTCAAACGCTGACGGAGAAGACGACAAAGCCGAGAAGCAGGAGCAGATTGATCTCACGTCTCCAGGGCCAGGTGAAGAGGATGAAGATGTTGTCTTACAGGTGAAAGCAAAAGCATTGAAATGGGATACAGCGTCATCAACATGGGCCAGCAAAGGCGTTGGTCCCCTGCGTGTCCTGAAGAATCGGGAGTCACAACTCACTAGAGTTCTTTTGAGGCAAGATCCGAGCGGAAGAATCGTCCTCAACTTCGCCTTATCGAAATCCTTTACCTATGAGAGCTCGCAAAGTAAGACTGTAAGGGTACCAATCCTCAGCGAGAGCGGCAAGATTGAGACTTGGATGATTAAGGTCGGCAACGATGACGACGCGAAAAAGTTGGCAAGTGCTCTGGAGAAGAATAAGACTTAGGGAAGCTTCACTGTGTGAGAGGGAGGAGCGAGTTGGAGGTGCCATTGATCAGAGCCATATTCGGGGGATCGCATTTGTACAGAGATTGGCTCGTCGAGCTGCTGCAGGTTTTGCAAGTTCGCTTTCATTACAACTTTTCTATCCTTCCCAGGAAGGACATCCGGATTCATCTACACAGCATGCGGAGTCACGGAAAGAGTCCCTCGGTTATTGTCACTTTAGCGAAGCATACGGATCAAGATTGGAGTTGAGGCGTTGTCGGGATCTTGATGTCGTTCTTTTTGTATCGCCAGGTCTTCGCAGGGATTTCCCATAGCCGTCTCCCACTTGCGTGGTTGATTGATGGTTGTAGGTTGAGAAAACTGCGTCGCCACTCTGTCTTCAAATGTGACCTCTGCCCGTCTCCCACTCGCGTGGTTGATTGATGGTCCAGGTTGGTAATTTGATGCAGAATGGGAGAGTACTCGATACCCACTCGCTACTTTCGATTTGATCGCGTCTTTGGACTGCTGGTTGTCGGGAGTCGTTGAGCAGACTGCGAGAGTTAAGGGGATGTGGCTGGGTGCTCCTGCCTGCCCCGATGATTCGAGCATGTTGGGATATCTACCGGCGATACCTTCAGGTGGAGAAGTATATTGGGAGAGTTCATGGGGGATTGTGGCTGGCTGCTTCTGCCTGCCCTTACGGCTCGAACATTCTGCGATTCTTGCGGGTGGATTTTTGTGCTTTAAAAGGCATGCGAGATAGATTCGTGTTCAGCAAAGTTAATCAAGTCAAAATCAAAATCAGGTGCTAGTCCACAAGCCCACCAAGTGTTTGTGGTAACGTGGCTTGATTGCAGACTAGACTGGGACGGCTTCGACCCTTGTGCTCCTCTGTTACGCAGTCTACTAAATTCAAGCATAGACTTCTCAGGCAAAAATCCCAGCGAGGTCCTTCATATTCTCATCGCCAATACTAAGCAGTCACACTCTTAGAGGACGCCAACGCCCCGTCACCGTAACTCTAGCCCAGTCTCATACCAGCCTGCCTCGGCATATATTTCTACGTCTGCAAAAATGCGGTTGCGTAACGGGTAGGGAGGTCCAGGTTTGATCTGCTCTACTTGTGATGGCGTATGGATTCGTGGATCTGAGCCGTGGCATTGTGAGGACAAGATTTGCTAAGCAGGTCCTTTTCGGTTTGTGGTAGGAGGATGCGGGTACAGTGACTGGGAGGCACGTTAGGAGTCGTCACTAAGTTCGGTAGAAAGCTCAATATTGATCTTCTGATAAAGCAACAGAGGCTGGCAGTATCATAAATGGATACTTCTGCTTTTGGAGATGGGAGATCAAATTACAGTGGAGGGAACATTCATGATTGTAGACTTGTCCATTATTCACCCATCGTTACATATATGCATCATTCGTCAAATTTGATCTTCCCCTCACTAACATCCGGATACACATCGAACCTCCTCTGCGTATAAATCGGTATCCCCTTCCTCGTCTCCTCAATCTTCTCCCCAGTCAACTCCGCGTACACAATCTCCTCCTCCTCTCCCGCCTCACACATCACGCCCGCATTCGGATCCACCACCATGCTGTGTCCCCACGCATTATAACTCGCCCCCATATCCCTCGCCGGACTGCACAAGCCCACGTAAACCTGATTATCCATTGCCCTCGCTCTCGCCTGCAACTCCCAATGCAGTGCTCCTGTCGTCAGATTAAACGCGCCAGGATATAAGAGCAGGAAACAGCCCTTGCGCGCGGCGATGGTGGCGAGTTCGGAGAAGCGGATGTCGTAGCAGATTGCGATGGCGATTTTGCCGTAAGGGGGGATGTCGGCCAGTGTCACTTTGTTCCCCGGAGACAGGACGTCCGATTCTCTGAATGTGATCTTGCCCGGTATGTCAATGTCGAACAAATGCACCTTTCGATGCGTAGCGAGCAAATCCCCCTGCGGTGAGAAGAGCAGCGACGCGTTATGGTATTTTTTCGTAGCCTCGACGTATTCCGGTATGCTGCCGCCGAGCAGGTAGCTTTTGCTCTCGACAGCGAGCTCGGACAGCGCGTGGAAGGTCGGCGATTGCTCCTTGGTCGGTGGCGATGGCTGCAGCGTCTCGGCGTACGAGGGGAAGTACTGGCAGCCGTAGGGGGAGTTGAAGCATTCGGGGAGGACGATCAGGGAGGCACCGGCTTTGGAGGCTTCGAGGACGCGCGAGCGGGCGCGGGCGAGGTTGGCGGGTTTGTCGGCGCCTAAGAGGGGAGGGGGCGGGGTCAGAATGGGGGTGGTAGGTGGTGGTGGGGATGGGGTGTTTGGGAGGACGTGCCTGTTGCGAGCTGTACGAGAGCGAGCTTTAGGGGTTTCTTGAGGAGGTGTACCATTGTCGTTGGACTATGTTGGCTCTAATGATGGGGAGTGAGTCTCGATAATTTGGACTCTTGAGATAATGTCTTTTTATCTCCGAGATCCTTCGCTCCGTAAATATAAAGATATCTCTCCCCACAATCACCCCACGATCTTCCCCTAACTCGTACTGCATTTAGAAAAGTTCTCTCACCACCAGCAGAGATGCATTATCATGATCACTACATACACTTTCCCATGCAGTCCTCGACCGACCTCCAGAGTACGAGTACAAGGCTCTGGTGTTTCCATTGTGCTGCTACGAGTACAGAGGAGCTTGACTCCTTCCGCATAAGATTTTTGACCTACATCTTTCACGTAATTTTATCTTTGGTCTGCTGCTACATCATTTTTCCAAAACCTATCCCATGTGCCATATCAATTCCAGATCGTCTATGGAATATGTTAGCCGAAAGACGATCCACCACCTGGAAAGAGAATATATTTGCCCCTGTCTCCAAATTTATGACCCTAAGACCCAACCATTCCACAGCTACTTGATATCCTTAACAATCTTTCCCAGAACACGATAGCATAGGGAAGAAGACTTCAGATAAACGACGTGACGTGAAGATAGACAGCCTTGAGTCAGTGATAAAAAGTCCGTGAAACTGTTTATCATGCCCATTTCAACCAGCTTTGCATAAGATACTGCTCGACCAATAGACCAAGGCTATTGTCCCCTCTGTGGACTCTACCCTCGCCAATGGAAGCTCTTTGAAATAAATGGCAGAACCAGGCCTGAGAGCATCGACATCCAGCTTGATCCTTTAGACGCCTTTCTTCCTGTTCTGAAGCCTCACATTGAACGGATATGCTACGGCTCTTCTAGCATCGAGAGTAAGTGGGTGTCGGATTAGTGCCAATTTTGTGATGTATTCGAGTTCGGATATGTCAGTTATTAGGATCCGGTGGCTTATGTTGTTTATCTCAATAACCGAGAACGTAGGTATAGACATGTCTATATGCTCTTTCGACCGACTCGTGATTTGAAAGAACATCCCTAGAAAGTATAGAAAACGCATGGGAACGCACAGTGGCACAATGTGAATGTCATGAATGGCTTGTTCTATTTTTCCATTTCATTTGAGTGTCTAGAACAGTCCAGTATCTCCGAATCTATTTCTACCCTTTCATGCTAGGCGATCGATGGCAGATCCAGACCGCCACGCCGAATCTAAGTACTAGAGGCCATACTTATGTTGAGCCGCAACAAATCCTGTAGGCACGTCCTGTTTTCCCGCACCTCTTCCTCCACTCGGATGGCGGCCGGGTTCACCGCTCAACAGAGATCATTTTGCACTTGTCTGCGTAATGAATGACACTGGCACACTGATTTGGCCAGTCGGCGTCTCACAATACGTTCCACCAAAGAGTGAGTAACAGGATGTCGGAACACTGACAGCTCCGCTGTAGGTGAAGGTGTGACTAGGAATATTTGTAAGCGCTCCGACCTCCATATTACAAACGATGGGGCGGGCGAGCTTACTCTCCGCACTCGACACCGGTTCGTTCCACATTGAGATCAGCTCCGTCATAGTAGAACGCCACGCCCGATCCGCATGGAATATAATTAAACCCGATGAGCGATGAGCCGGGCAAAAGGCTCAGATCGCACGTCACTGTCACAACTGGGTCGAAATTGGGATCCACAAAGTTAAAGCCCAGTGAGGTAGTCTCTTGTGTTACGCCAGGGTAGGTACAGTTGGTGCACGTATGGTATTGTTGAATCGTCCATGATTCGCTAGTGCAAGAAGACTGACGCTTGGTGTTGCCGTTGGGATTTGGAATCGCAAGGGCAAGCGAAGCAAATGGGAGAAGCTGGAAGAGATGCATCGTCACTGAGGCAAAGGCTGACGTTAAAAGATGAGTTTAAAAAGAACAATATGGGTATGAGAAATTTCTGGTTAAGGTGACTGGGAACGATGGAGGACTTCTTGCTGTCGAGCACGCAGAGAATTGAACAAGAGCACGTAGAAGCAAACGTGAAGCAAACAAGCAGATCTTTATATACAGCTGCAACCCAGTAATCCCGCTGTACTTCCAGCAGTCAAGCATCGAAGCGATAGCTTCATTCGTATCGAGCTATACGAGGTCATTGCAAAAATAGCTCCTCAGGCCGTCATTGGACTCCGTGGGACCTTGCATATTCAATTTTCCCATAATTGTTAGCTTCCCCCGGCTTATCCAACATTACATCCAATACAAAGCCAGCTGAGCCGGTTCACTGCATTGTTCGGACGTCCACGAAGGGAGGAATTCCTACAGCAAACAGAGATGCTCGCCTCTGCTCGTGCATGTGCACCGGCATGTAAATAAACCACGCAAAGCTTTACGAGCTGACATAAGATGTGCATGAGTTGTTAAGCAAGGAGGTCGAATGAAGCAGCGTGTAAGCGTGGGGGAAGGTAATCCCTTGATCCCTCGATCGACAGCAGTCACGGATAGCTCCGATGATGCCAAGAGTGCCAAGAGACAAATCGAACAACTTGTTGAATTTGGCACTACTCAGCCCTATCGCTTGTATATAGTCAGATTTTTCAGTAGCTGCAAACTATCCGTCACCCACATTTGCAACAGGTTATGAGCCCGGACTGCGCGAGTCCCAGTAGCCGTGACGGGTCCCTCACTGAGCGAAAGTGTTGTACGGAAGCCCCACGTCGAGCTGGGCAACGGAAGCCCCACAGCGGTGGGCAACGGAAGTCCCGTGTATTGTCGAGTGGAGTGTCGGGGCGTTGGCTAGGAGGAAGGAAACAAAGGAACGACACCTATAGCAACGAGACACCATCGAAATACGACGGGCAGACGGACTTCAGGCCAGAGGGCCAGAGGGAGTCAGGCAATAGGCTCTAAGGCCAGGTGGCCAAAGGGAGCAGTCAATCGAGTACTCTTTCCCCCACCCACGAGCGAGCGATTGAGCGGTGGAAGGTTTTAAGGAGGCTACGTGTCAAGAGTTAAGGATCAGAGGGAGCTACGTGAAGAGGCTGTGAGAGCTGCCCTCATTTTGCTGGTCCTGCGGGCCAGGTTGCGGATCTTCCCCGGTATTTGAGTTCTCCTGCGAGAAATCTCCCTCTGGTTCGGGTCCGCTTAAAGGCGTGTTTTGATCATTTGTTGGTAGCGACGTGACGTGACCTCCCGGCTGTATAGCATCATCCTGATCGTCGTCGTCGCTAGATATAGCATCATTCAAGACATCTGGAACTTCATTAGATGCCTCGGTGTGGTTGGGGTTCATGACTGGGACGTCTGCTCGCAACCAGTCGAATATCGGAAGCAGGCCTTTGGGTAGCAGTTCCAGGCCTTTGCGATCCTCATAAAACTTCACATTCGTCGGCCATTCGAATCGATTCTTATCCGGCCTATACACACGGTACTGAGTGCTCGAATGGTACCCAGTATGGATCCCTAGGTAGTTCACGGTGTCCAGCTTGGTGTCTCGTTGCTCCTTAGCCAGGAACACCCTGCACACACACCCAAACGCCCTCTCTTTGCTGAGGTCTGGTTTTTTTCTTAAACCATAGCTCATCAGGTGACTTACTCCCTCTGTTCCTCTGCGGTAGCCGGTTGTATATGTGACATGCGTACGTCACGGCCTCCGCCCAGAAGGTCAGTGGTAGTTCGGACTGGATCAGCATCGATCTGGCGAGCGTGATCACGGTCCTATTGAATTGTTCAGCAATCCCGTTCTGATATGCGGTGTACGTGCTCGTAGGCTCCATCGTCACACCCATATCCAGCAATTCTTTCTGAGTAGCTTGATACTCCTTCGCGTTGTCCGTCCTGACCGTTACAACCGGCATATGACCTTCTGCCAACAGCAGTCTGACGTTATTCAGAAAAAATCCATGAACACCCGCCTTCGTGATGAGTGGGCGAAGAAGAACTGTTCTTTCGGAACCCCAAAGCCGCTCCCATACAGCTACTTGGTGACAACAAGGCCAGCCTAGCCCTCGTCAAGAACCCTGAATATCATCAAAGAACCAAGCACATTGATATTCAGTACCACTACATACGCCAGGTCTGCGAGGATGGATTGATTGGACTTGATTTCGTACCCACCGCCGGTCAAGCGGCTGATATACTGACTAAACCGCTTGCTCCGCAGGCGTACCAGCGAGGTAGACAGTTGCTCGGTCTGTATAGCCTCAAGTCCGTCCTGAATGGGTGAAATGATGAAGAGGGAGTGTTGGTATTAGGTAATCATTTCGCTCGGTTTCCAGCCAATTCCAGCGGGGAATGATCCCCTGGTCCAGCCAGCGTTCTATGGGTGGAGCCAGCGAATGATGGCGAATCTGATGGAATCCTCTCAGCGAGTATATAAACTGGTCCATGACCGCCTTCATGTGCTAGCCTTAGCCAATCATTGAACAGTATTTCTGCTTAGTCATAGCTTTCCCGCTGCCCGCAAATCAGTCATTGCAACACAACTGCCGTGAGGTTTAGCTCTTTTCGCTTTTCCACTCCTTCAATTCCAATCATAGGATTCCATCTAGATGTGCTCTACCCAAAACACTCGTGCGCAGTATTACTGATTAGCCATTCATCAACTATTGCAAACTCTGAGATCAGATTAATGTGACTTGTATTTTTGATAGGACTGATAGTGCACATGAATTCAAAGGGTGAAGAACCAAGGTATGAATCAACCGTAATGAGGCATGAAGACATTTCCGTGCGTGCATTTCCATGCGGATGATGCTCTCCCAGGCAATGGCCGGTCGTCATTGGACGCAGCCCATGCCCTCGAGGGTGCTTACCTCTGCGGTTGATAACTCTCGTTCTTTCCCTTCATACACAAATTCAATAAACAGGCGCCTTGTGGTCATGTCAAAGCAGTTGCTTGTCCCATTTATTCCCTTCTCATTCTTAATTCACCTACCCTTTCTCCGTTGCATCAACTAATAGCAGCCTACATCCCCTTCTCATTACGTTCTCCATGCTCTAAACCCTCTTCCAAGTCCCGCTTATGGAGAAGGTTGCTCGCCGGATCGACGCACCTTTGGTACCTGAGCGGGGCTTGACAACATCCTCAGCGGTAGACGCGGATCTCAGAGACCGCATCCGCTCTCTACTAATCTCTCGCAATCGCCAGTACCCTCCGAAAACACCTTGTACTACTCCGGACTACAGCTACCAGATTTGGGATCCTGACGAGAGCCATCTGGACCATCCTTCTACTTTCTCCCAGACTTACGGGTTCAGTCCTGCTCAGGCCATCGCTGAACTAACTCGGTTGACCTACGAGCCTTCTGACATGGGAGCTACAAGGTTCGATGGACCTGCTCGTCAGATCAATGACGAAGCTGAAACCTCTCCGAGACGACCAAGTCAGCCAAACAGGCAGAACGATCGTAAGTCAACAGTCGGGGGACCTCGCTCGCATGACAAGTCAGGCCTGAATCAACGATCTCACGCTGATGTTCTGGGCCGCGAACCTTCGTTCATTGAGGGACTGAAACGGTCAAACTCATCCACATCGAAGGCCTCGACTCGAAACCGCATACCACGATTTCACCTTCGTACCGTACCGCCTGCAGTCGACGTTAACAAGGTCATGAGACCCACTCCCTTGCATGTTCCAGGTAGTTATCGCTCTGAGGTCCCTAGCAAACAGGAACAGGTTCCCCAGACTTCTTATCTACCTCCAGACGACAAACCAGATATCATGGACGAGAGTCCGCTGGCTGTGCCGACTTATGCAGGACTTGGCGACGGCAGTCCCCACAGAGCTATCGATGCCTTGACCAAAGTGGCGGACCATGACCACATTGCTACTGACCGACCAAAATCAGCTCTACATAAGGCGGCGTCAAAAGAAAAGCTTGGACCGACCAGCCCTGTCAACCAGTCCCACAATCTGCTCATGAAACCTCGCGCTGGTGAAGCCGTCGTGGGTCAAGCAGCTCGACCCATACTCACATCTGGCTCGGGCCACGATCACACGAATGAAGATCCCTCTGAAGCGCCCGTATTCAATGTTGGGGACGACAAGGAAGAAAGAGACTTCAAAGCTCCAGTAGGTTCGAACGAGCGTGACAAATCTGACTATTCTCCCCCTCAGGAAAATAAGAGCGATCCTTTAGATGGTCCCAAAATCTCGGTTTTGCTAGCTCAATTACCGCCAGTGAGGAGAAGCACGACGGAGCACGTGAGTACCCATTACTTAACCGCGGAGCCATTTGCCGTACTTGGGAAGGCATCTACTGGCACCAACTCGCCCTCGGAGTCTAGTTTGGAATCGGTTCCTCTCCACCCAGATGGAGGCATTCTTAGCCAAGACTCTCCTCTTTTGCCGAAGTTTTCTCAGGCTAGTTCTCCAGTCAAAGGAGAGCAAGAGGAAAGGATTGACTCCGAAGTTGATGAAAATTCAAATTCGGCTGCGGAACTTCGACACTCCCTTCGGCAACCTCCAAAGACTACAACAGGGAGTAGGACCATGTCAATGCTCTCCGAGATTAGTGCCCGGACCGGTCTACAGGCGCCCTCCTTAAGCTCAATGACGAGGCGTAGAAAGAGGGGCTCTACCGCGAATGCCAATTTGACTACGAAGCCGCGTCGCCATTTCAGACAGGCTCCCCATGATTCAGGCATGCTAGCGGCTAGCAAGGGGTACAAAGCTCTCAGCGATGAGGTCCAGGTCGAGAGACTGGAGAGTACGGACAGCACCGACCGGTTTTTGGCCTTGCGAAACCAGCAGAAGAACGGCACAGGTTTCACCAAGATCATTCAGGATCTCGAATCTCTACTCAATCAAGCTTTGACAATAGCCGGCCAAGCTGCGGACAAGGACGATGGTGAGAACATGCCACTAAAGTCCCACGACATAAACCATGTCAATGATCGCGCACATTCAACTGAGTCAGTTGACAGTATCCAGGGATTGTCTTCGCTATCTGGGGCTGGTGACGAGGAAGACAATTATTCGTCGGTGCCGCCTCAGCAAGTAATGATCAATGAGCCTAAGAGCGATGCTCGTTATCATGGTCACTTTAAGAAAGCTCGGGATGCGACACCATATCCTGCGCACACAAGGCAGGCCTCCACAGCACCGTATCTTGAGGTTGATATTGGGATCGGTATGAAGCAGCAAGATGCGAATCGGCCCCTTGATATACCAAGCACTTCAAAGACGGCTGGCCAAGCTGGAAACCCGTCACGGGAGCCGTCTTCCACCGCAAATGACTGGGCTGTAATCCAAGCACCATCTCACACTTCCAAGCTACGTCTAGAGATGAACCCACCGCCACGTGCTCCTCAGACGCCACCTAATGTGCAGCCTTCCACGAAAGAGCAACACGCTTTGCTCTTACGAGCCCACGGAGCATCTGAGAGCACTTTGTCAAGGGAAGTTGTCCGGGACTACGTCAATGCTCACCATCAGCCACCAGCTCAGCCTCGTCTGAGCTCAAGACGCTTGAAGAAAGGCCGAGCCCCACAGCCAGAGGAGCTTAATCTGCCGGAGCCTGACGTTTCTGATGTAGAAAGTGATTGCGAACATGTTCCGTACGTAGCAGACTTCAAGACTGCTGGGCTCCACTACCATCCGGTGATCCAAGAGACAATGGCTGGCGATGGTTATAATGCGGCAAGACATGGCGGCCGTGGTTTTCAACCTCGACAAGATACTGCTGCATCACTGCGTGACGCCGACGACAAGAGAGAGACTTCTCATCGTAGAGAACGCTCTGCCAACAAGGATTATACCCTGAATGACCGTCACCATTTCAGTATCCGCGAGTCACATGGGTTCAGTCTTAGCAGATCTCATCGTCGCTCGCCAATCGCTCGGGACTGGAGCACCTCACGCAAGAGATACGTTGCTACCGTGACTTGCGTTACGACAGCATTCGTGGGAATGATCATTGGTATCTACGCTGGTGAGGTGCCTGCTATTCAATATGCTATTGCGGATGAGCATCATTACACCATTCTGGGAAACGTGCTTTTCTTCCTTGGCTTGGCCATCACCACGGCGCTCTTCTACCCTTTGCCCTTGCTTCACGGGCGAAAGCCGTACACGCTGGCTGCACTAGCCATACTCTTGCCGTTGCAGTTTCCACAAGCTCTTGCGATTAACTCGCAAAGATCCCCGAGTGTCGCGACATACCGCATTGGACTCCTACTTCCAAGGATATTCGCAGGTATCGTAATGGGCTTCGCAAACATCAACTTCATCACTACCTTGCTAGACCTTTTCGGCGCTTCTTTGCAAAGCGGGAACCCTCACCAAGAGACGGTAAACGTCAACGATGTCCGAAGGCACGGAGGCGGTATGGGCGTGTGGCTTGGTATCTGGACTTGGTGTTTTATTGGTTCGATTGGGATTGGGTTCCTCATTGGCGCAGGTATCATAAGTGGCTTAGATGTTTCTTGGGGCTTCTGGATTACAATTATCGTGAACGCCGCTGTCCTTTTACTCAACATCCTCTCACCAGAGGTCCGCAGATCTGCCTACCGTAGGTCGATGGCTGAGGTTCGTAGCGGAGGTGAAGTTTCCAGGAGGGTCGCTCGAGGGGAGATCAAAATGCACCTTGAATCAACAGGACCAATCTGGTGGTGGGAAGAGGTCATCGCAGGCCATGTGCTGGCCATTCGTATGCTGCTGCAACCAGGCTTTGCGATACTTTCGCTCTACCTGGGCTGGATATATGGCCAGGTGGTTTTGGTTATAGTGGTGAGTTATTTACGCTACATGGTGGATTCAAAGCTTACAGCTTCACAGCTTCTTGGGGCTCTGCTCTCCAAGTACTATCGGTTTCATCCCCAGTACGTTGGTTTGGGTGTAGCAATCATCCCTCTTGGAGCTCTCTTCGCCATACCCTTCCAGAAGGCGTCGTTGTTCAGTCGAGCAAGGCACCATGCCCAAAGGACAGACAGCATGACATTTGAGAAGCGCGTTACTTGGACGTCTCACCTGGTCAGAAGGGCCATTTTCATGGTCTCGTTGCCTTTCGCAGGGTTGGCCTACACTTTGAGTTCCGGTGGCCAACCCACCCATTACATGGTGCCTATCATCTTCGCTGGCCTGATCGGGTTCCTTTCGAACCTCGCCATCGCCGAGTGTCAAGGCCTAATTATGGAAACTTATGATACGTCAGACTTGCAGCCAGGCATGACTGGAAGACCTCGACGTGTCCTATCGGAAGAGATCAGGAAGAAGAGGACCAACTTTTCCTGCTTTCCTCGAGTGACTGCAGGCCTCGCAATCGCACAGACTTTTGCCTTTGTCATTGCCGCTGGTGTGACAGCTTGGGGTGGGGTTGTTGAGAGGCATATCGGGGCTCAGACGGCGACAGCGGTGATGGCGGGCGTGCTGCTGATTTTGACATTGCTACTGATTGCTATTCTGACGCGCTTCAAGGTCGTTCAGATCATCCCGTCGGAGAGGTTTGGCACGAACATATTGTCTGGACCGGAGGATGAGTGGAAGCCGGTCATCATTGGTAACCCTAGTGGTACGACGCGCAGGATGAGCGTGTTGGAGCTGGGCACATTGAGCCGGTGGAGTGAGATTAGGCGGAGGAATAAGCTTGAGGGACCTGTGCGATGAGGGGGTTGTTGTTGGGTCGTCCTACAGGACGGTTGCATTGGTCACAGCTGGCCTATAATCAATGCTACCGTAGCATATTCTTAGTACATTCACTTGTCCCAGCAACGCCCAAACTCGCACCGGCGCCGTGCCAAGAATGATGTCAAGTTGAGATGAATTCAGAGTCATGGATAAGGATATTGCTATTCGGATTGCACGCATGTTCTTCTCTAGCCTGGTGTTTGGAGTTTCGAGTCCGGGTAGAGGTCTGGTGTTGCCAAGCTCATGGTCAGGCAGTTACGTTGCCCTGGTGATATTCAAATTCATGTGGGACAATGGCACGGCACTGGGCAGAATGCTGTATGCCGAATACAGTAGCAGCTGTGGCTTCGGAAGATAGGGTTGCCGGCTCTAGGGCAAATTGAACGCTGTACCTTCCTGACAAGGCAAGAATCGTCCATGCGGCGGGACGGGATAGTGCGACTGCATGGTTCGGGTTAATACGGTAGCTTATCAGAAACAATAACAATATCCGCAATTCTTGATAGACTGATAACTATACTCGTGTCTATCTGAATTATATAGGATGATTGCGGGGCGGTTGCATGGCAGTGTTGTGAAGGGAATGCTTGTGCACTAATATTAATGCACTGGGGTACACCCTCGGTAAACCTCTGAGGATTTCGACAGTACCTCAGGCTTCTACCGTCTTGAAGAGATGCATATCACAGTATAAGTATCGTGAAGCGGATAATAGTAATAACAATAAGACCTTGACCATAATAATATAATACTTAGTAAGAAGAAGAAGGAGAATAATGATAATAATCATAATCATAATCATAATCATAAACATAATAATAATAATAATGAATTATTACTGAATCATGAACATCCGAAAGCGTTCAGCCTTGGCCCCTCAGCCCTTTTGTCCGACTTCCGAATCCCGATGCACAGTCCAGGTCCCTTAATTATGTTTTCTTCACTCTTCCCGGATATCTGGGCCGTGTGGCTTTGGTTGTGGCTTGGCTTTGGCTTTTCCATTTTCGTGCATTCTTCGCTTCCCTTTTTTCAACTCCCTTGTCAAGTTGTCTCCCTGGAAATGCCCTTTCTTACTGTATTAATTAAGATTTGATTTTTCATTTTATTCCCATGACTATCATTTTCAACCCGGACCATTCCCGCTGCCGATCCGGTAATGGCATCCGTCCATCTGCACCTATTTGATTTTTAAAAACTATTGAGCCAAGACTCGATTGGCCCGAATGTTACCCCGGCTTTGTTCATCGCGACCACGGCCAATCGCACTAGGCGAAGGTGTATTTCCTTGGGTGGGCTCTTTAGCCTCATTTTGCCAACTGCCTTGTGCCAAGGCCGAGTCTCGACCCGCGGAGGAGTTAGCTTGAGCCAAAGTGCCGGGTCTCTGGGGCGCGTGGCTAATAGCTGGTGCTCTAAGTTCTGGAACGTCTGGAACCAACGTCTGGAGCTTGCCTTGCCGCCAAAAAATCCAACAAACCTATTCAACTTCTCAACTTATCAAACATCCTATCAAGTACATTAATATTCACTACACCAACACAGTATCTTTCCGCCCCATGCTCTAGGCCCTCCCGCCCCGCTTCGACGAGTCCCGTGATGCCTCTCGACTCTCCCAAGTGAAGCTGCTTTGATTGATGCTTTTATTAAGAATATCCGCACCCCATGTTTGACCATTTTTCCTTCGCATGGGCCTCCAGGCAGCACACCTGCTGCCAGTCATACCCAATGCACGACACTGTCTCCCCGACCACTTCTCGTGAGTCGACGCCGTGCTATGACAGTGGCTACAATCCCGCCTCCCCTGAGCCCTGTTATCCCATCACTACCTCCATCGCCGAGCTGTCTCAGCACTTCGGCCAACATTCCCTCACCTCTCACCGACCGAGCATTGGCCTAGAAGGATCTACACCACGTACGCGTGAGCCAAACCCGCTCCACCACTCTCCGACCAGCTTCTCCAACCGAGTTTGCCGTCGACGGCAAAGCCTCAATCGGCTCCAATGCGTCTCGGACCACCACCTCTCGCGCATATCCGCCCTCGTGGAAGAAATGGTACAGACCGGACAGCCAGTATACGAACCCACCCATCCTACCGCCCTGCTCGACGACTCCACATCCCCATCCCTCTCCCCGGATGAGATTCCGCCAATGGCGTCACCAGTTACATCCTACTTCAACATCCCCACGTCAAGACCTTCCTCATCCTTCAGCCCCAACTGCGATATGCGGTTGCCGCAGCATCCTCTGCGACAATCCCATTCATACAAGATCGATAAGGACGTGAGGCACCGTGCCTCTAGGGATGGCGTCGGGAAACCAATGGTGAAGAAGAAGATTCGGATGCGCAAGAGCTTGAATATGTTGGAGGGTGCGGCGAAGAAATGCGAAGGGTGAGAAAGCAAGTTGTGGTTATGACTTGAGCGGTTACATTCTGTGTATATACATGTTCGGTGATTGGGTTTTTTTGGGACGGGATTTCACTTGAAAGATGGAGAAATGGGCGCTTGGATTGTTCCGATCATATTTCATTATAAATAATTTCTAGATCGAGGAGCGATGGGTTTGTCAAGACATGACTTCATGTCTCCTTGCTTTGGCACCGGGGATGGCTTATGGTGCAGATCTCGAGAAGATTCACTTTTTGATGCTAGGGATATCTCAATAGAATCTGTCTATGCTACAACCTAGTAGGAGTTGCCATGAACTTAATTGACTGCAACAATGCTCTGCGACTCCGCGACAGACCCTGGCGAAGGGTAGGTAGCGCTTTCCTACATCCTAGCAAGGTTCAACCACAACATGCACATATTCCATTCATCCTCTCCCGAATCATCTAGATCATCCGGGAGACAATTGTAAACGATTGATGGGATATCGAGCTGGGCCTGAAAGCGTATGATAAAGCTCTTGGCGGGGGAAGAAGATAGAAATTTGCCGTGGTGCTCACCCGAGAGCTGCCGCTTTTAATTGCCGGCTGGGTGACGGGGGGGCAGCACCCGATGCTAACAAAGACGGCTTGGAGGGCGGCACAATAAGTAAGTCCTGGACAGCGCTAGTGTCAGCCCTAACCCTTCTTTCGGAAGATAGCCCTAGAGTATCCGACCCCGGAATTATCTCTTAGGCTATGTCTATAGGGTCTAATAGGGGCGTTGATCCCTAAGGTAAACCCTGTATAGGCGCACTTCCGAATTAGATATAAACGCATTGTTTAGGTAACCCTCCGGGGGGGGCGTTATCCGAAATCTTGGCGCTGGGACGCTAGCGCTGTCCAGGACTTATTGTGCCGCCCTCCGTAAGAAAGTCCGCGACAAAGTACGGACCGTAACTGTATTTATTGTAGATATATCATTCATGACTGAAGTTGGCTGACTGACTACAAGAAGCTAATCGAAGAACCCGTCGATGTGGTCCTACATAATCCTCATGGCATTTCAGAACCACCTACCCTACCACCCTGCTATTGGACAGTGGTCAGCCTTCTGTTCTGGATGAGATGAGATAAGCAATGGAGTCTTTCGGTGCCGTACCCAGTGCCATTGCACTTTTTAAGATATGTTTATTGGATGGTACGGACTAACATGATTCCGATATCGAGAATCCTTCTTCTCTTTTCTCTTTGAGCTATCCTCCGTTCAATCTGACCCTCCTCTTATCAATTCCTCCTCAATATAACCGCCCTGGCAGGGATCAGATGAAATGAAGCCTTGCCTGAAAGGCTGATACGGTACGAAGTAGGGTTCTTAAAACTGCGCCTATGGCGAAAACCGCTTTCGAGGATTGTGGAGGTAGGTGTTACACCACCTTTTTATTATTTGTTACGATAGGCCATCATTGGGGATTGTACTGAGTAACCATATGGTGCAACTTTGATCTGCGTCTGAAACTTGCTGAATATACGTCAAAAGTACTTCGTCCTGTTGTGATAGCTAGCCCCTCCGTTGGCTTCCGGTAATCAGATAGTCTACAAGATGTTGATTTGCATCTGCAGGTTGGATTCCAGCTGGGCTGAGAGCTGTCCATTCTTTTACCAGCTGCATGGGAAAGCGGAGATTTTTCAGCTCATGCATGGTGAGGCTGAGACGCTGACAGCATTTACAGATGCAAGCGTCCATGCTTTGACGCGGCAAGGAAAGTCTGAGTTCCTAGACAATTGGAGTACGAATGGAGCGCTTGGACTACTGGCACGATCTTCATTCTGACATGGGATTTTTGGAATGCGTGTGGTTGCCCACTAACAAAGTACTCGTTCCTCTTCCGTCCTATTATTCTCTTATCCCCCCACCATCTTCGATGTTCTCGGAATCTATTACTTGCTTTAGCCTCGATTTTTGTATCAGTCTCAGAGTCCATGAACAAAACAGACAATCTTGATACCCTCAGTCTTTGATACTGGCACAAGGTGAAGATGTCCTCAGCCTCGTCGTCCATTCCTTGTATTGAGGGTGACAAGGGCACTGTCAATATTGGTATAGGTGCAATTTTCCTCGCCATCTGTGTCATTCTCACATGTCTACGGATCTTTACACGAACGCGGCGAGTTACCGCAGGGCTTGGAATGGACGATGCATTCATCGTATTGGCGGTGGTAAGCCACGATCTTCAAGATACCCGAAATACAAAATTGGCTAAGTTTTGAGGCGTTTGCAACCATGCTCTTTGCTCAAAGTGTCATACACGTACACTACGGTCTAGGTCGACATATAGGTTGTCTGTCTTCCACACAAGTCGTCACCACGGATAAAGTGCAGGCCATAGGAGAGATCCCTGTTATGGCTTCAACAGCATTTTCCAGAATCTCCATCTGCCTTTTCCTTATACGCATATTTTCAGTCAACACTAGCTGGCGATGGACGTTGTACATCATCATTGCCTTGACCGCGGGTACTAACATAGCTTGTGGTACCGCAATTCTACTGCAATGCCACCCTCGAGCCAAGATGTGGGACCCAGCGATTCCTGGCACTTGCTGGAGCCCACTCATTGAAGTTGCGATCGGACAAATCCAAGGCGGTCAGTTGATCAATAGAGAAGCCTTTCTCCCTAAGAGTATGAGCTAAGTATGTGCGCAGCGGTCTCCGCGTTCCTGGACTTGGTGCTCTCTGGCTTACCCATATACTGTATGTGGAAGGTACAAATGAGCCGGAGAAATAAAACGGCCATTTGTGGTATCATGTCTCTTGGAGTATTGTGAGTCTGTCATGTTGCACCCCAATCGCCGTCAAATGTTAAGTCAAAGTCCAGCGCTGCTTGTTGTGTCCTTGTGCGGATCGTCGTACTGGGCAAAATTTCCAGTGAAGATATTACATGTAAACTCTGGTACGCGATGCATTTATAGCAGACTCGTTAACTAAGCCTCTAGGGGACTCTACACTACCTAGTCTCATGGGAGCGTAAGCAGATAGAGCTCAAGTACCACACATTAACGGAAAGGCTGACACTTCACAGCCTGGAAGCTTACGTGGCAATCATTGCAGCTAACATTGCAACTCTCCGGCCACTCTTTACCCATAAGTTCAAGGCGTCGGCCGGAAATGTAAAGCACTCCAGCGAGAGCAAGGCCCGGCTGAAGTATACAAAGTTCTCGACGAATTCCAATGACCTGGACAGATGGCCTGGCTTCGGTACCACGGGTGCTAGCTATAACACCAAGGCAACAGCGGATCGGCATGGCGACAACGAGGTTTCGTTGGAGCATATGGATGGAATCAAAAGGGTTGTGGATGTTGACGTGTCGGTGTGAATTGAGTATTTGATGTCGCTTTTGCGTTTGAGTACCTTGCCGGTATCCGGTTATTTTTTTTTACGGATGACAGGTTTGGCACACTTTTTGCTCAAATATTTCTGCTTTGAGAATAATGACAAGTCATCACATTCTCGATTGGATTAGGATAACGATCATTGGCAGAGAGCACGTTGTACAAATTTCCCCTAAATGTCTACCACACGCTTGCCTGGAAACTCCGAATCACCACCAGTTGTTTCAGCTGATTTCGCCAACCTTTCTTTGCCCTTTGTATCATCTGCTGCCCGATATCTGACTGACGAAACCGGCAACAATGCTACCACCGACGAGCCATGTTCCAGGAGAAAACCACCACCAACACTCACCCGGTTGTTGCAAATCCACTTTCCAAATCATTGCTCCCAAGGAGAGGCCGACACCCAAGCACGTACCAGCAAAGTACAGCGGCCCGGCACTCATCAGCCAGCCCGTGCACGCCAGGAGCGTCGTCTGCAACGCCGCCAGCAAGAACAGAATCCCTCTAACTTTGCCTTTCAAACGAACAGCCATGGACCTCACGCCGGGCTGTTCGTCCTCCGCGATGTCCTGGTGCGCATATATGGTCTCGAAAATTATTGTCCAGACGGCGCAGGAGAGGTACAAGCTGAACAACGCCGTCGCAGCCGTCCGCGTGCGTTTCGAACCGCCAGCCGTGAAGTTGCCTCAGACCATAGAAGACACAAAGGATCTAGCTTATTCCTTCATCAGACCAATCAAGTTGGAACTTGAAACTCCTGCCCCTCCCTCATCGCCTCAACATGGCTATGATTGTTCCATCTGCACCCGGAGTACCCGGCTGTTCTATACTGACTACAGTCAAGCCGACCCCCTCAAGCAGCTTCCGCCACTGTCGCTCTGTCCTCTCCATTCCTCCAATAGCCATCATACTGAGGTCCATCAAAGAGGAGATGGCGGAAGCGCCAATATTAGGGAGAACCTGGTCCACGATAACGATGCGGGAGAAGTTGGCAGTCAGCGCAGGGACGGTGTTGGTAAGAATCCGGCGGCAGGTCACGTCGGGCCAATCATGAAAGATGTGGCTAAAGAAATAGATGGAAGCCCCTAAAGTACATGCATTAGTTTATGAGCTTTAATGGCTAGAGCCGTCAAAAACTAGACCATCAATAAAGTGATAGATGTGATGGATAACTCTTATCAGATAGGAGAGAATGAGGTATTCACCTTTTACTGGCTGGGGTTGAAAGAAATCGAAAGCCATATTCTCTACCCCGTCGGCAATCTCCCGGCCTGCAATAACTTCTGGTAGATCTTGCGCAACTATTCGTCCTACAAGGTCTGGTCGATCTTTCCGAACTTCTCCTAGTACTTGACCACGACCAGCACCGACATCGACCAGCAAAACCTGGTCTTCCTTGGTTTGAATCCCCTCGCTAGGTGTAGCGGGGCCCTTGACTGGAAGTAGAGCAGAGATAGCGGCCCGGAGAACAGGTCCTCGCCTTTTCGTTGATGCAGCGTTATAGGCGCTGAAGACTGCGAGCTGCTCTGGCTGCGTTTCTAACCATTGGAACATGTTGAGTTTCGTCCCAAGCGCGTATTGAAAGAGAGCATTGTCCGGGTCTTCTGGGCACTGAAAGTTGAGAGAGGCAAGATATTCGGGGAGTTTGCCATAGTCAGGCCTGCGGTACTGATCCTATATGCCATGAGACGCTATATTAGATGTTGCGAGCTATTTTCCATCGAAGCGATATTGAGTACGCACATTCCCACGATCATTGTCCGAAAAGTTGCGTCGATCAGCTCCCGTGATAGGGAACTGTGTCTATATGTGTTTTCTGCTCTCTCCTCGAAAAAACGGAGGCCCACAAGAGCTCTCATAATTCGGACTGCGATTGGTGACAGTATCTTGGTTAGGCGCCTTGTAATTTAGGAACAGGGAGGACTCGATGATTCTGTAATTACGAGGAGAAACCTTGGGAGCGTACCAATCAATAATTCCTCCGCACCGGTTTGTTTTGCAAGATCCGTCGCAGTCTTTATCTCGTCACTCGCCCAGTTGTCGAAGATATTCAGCATGAGCGCGGTTCTTAAAGCTGCATGTCCGGCCGGCTGAACATTTGATAAGTGGAGCCCTCATGACAGTTGCTGACAGGACAGGGAGATGTGAAGCTTCCTACATACAGATTTTGAAATCTCGTAAATAACACTTTTCGGGGCCTCGAGAGCAAAGACTAGGCTCCGGGCAGCTGCCAGTAAGTTTTTTCGGCTGGCTTCTGGGGAAGTTCTGGAAGATGGAGACGCGTCGTGTGACCGCTCTTCGCTCTTCCAAGCTTGGATAGCAGAATCAAGATGGTCGATGATATGAGCATACTCCATACTCTCTTACTTCCAGTCTTAAGCCACTATATCTATCCTTGGGGACTCGAAAGTGCAAGGAGAATCTCTTGGGTTTTGACGCCCTTCAGTTTATGCGGTTCGCTGTCGAGGTTGAGTGGAGCCTTGCGCGTACACCTAGCCTTCGAATGTCAGGGGATACCTGATACGTTCGATGACGTACGGCGAATGCCCCTCTTCGCACCATGGATCGGTCGACCCGCATAGCATGGTGTCTTACATGCATCTGTGTTGATAGTAAGCAATCACACTTCCTTCAAAAATGATGGTGGGGTGAGCAGGGTTCCGGAACGTACCGCTAGTAGGTACTCGTACACATATTCAGATCTGAGACTCACTCATTGACAGATATCATTTTGATGATAGTAGTCTGTAGTCTTTGCCACTGCGACTAAGCATTGTATAAAAGAAATCACTACAACGGAAGTAGTCGGATCCGGTTGTTGCAAGATTGCTGCATAACACAGTAGGAAAGTGTACACCCTCGTTCAACCAATGTACATCCCCAGTCCTGGGTCTGACACTGTTCTGAGGCTGTGCATAAGTCGAAACTCTCCCGTGCATTAAGGTGGTTCAGCTTCCTCAGCTCCACACCCTGTAGACATCCAAGAATGTAGGAGTGAGCAGTGCATCGCATTCGCTGATCAAGCTTCACCCTCAAACTGCTCGAAAGCGTTTACCTGAGACATTTCAGGCATCGGACACGATTACGAAGTACAGACATTCCTGACATTTTGGTGGGTGCGGCGTGGAGAAGAGGGCTGAACCCCTGACTGTTACGGCATAGGTGCCATGGAACTCATTGGAGCCACGGTGACTGACTAGTCTCAATATAAGCTTGTCAGAGTAAAGCGGCTGACGTGCATTAGCGTATATGAAGGATTTGGACTGCTTCGGTTGCCTTGTGTTGCCTGTTTTCATGATGTGGCTGTGTACGCATATGCATGTAAATACTCGGGTTCGTGGCCTAATGTGGACGCGCTCCGATGACCAAGTTCCTCTCATTCGAAGAGCGGATTGTTTTGACAACACCTTTACTAGCCTACGACAACAATAACGCGAGTACGATCGCAATAGGGCGGGAATTCCAAGGGGTTCCGGGGTAGCTGTCAAGGACCTATAAAGACCAAGAAATGGGAGCTGTATATTTTTGATAGTCTGCATAACTTCGAACCCTGGATTCTAATCTCAAGGTTGTATCCCCCGCATCATGGTAGGCCAAGATGCCGCTGAAAAAGGCATCGATACCCAATGTACCAAAAATGCGACTTCCATATCTCATGATACTGATCAGAAGCCACTACGAGGTTGGTGGCTGCTGGGAGTCCTCTCAAGGTGAATTGAATTGACTGACATTGAAAGCTCTACGGTGTCTGGAAAGGCTCATTGTATTCGTCCCAGTCTTGCATTAGGTCTTGTGCTGGCCACCATTGAGACCTCCATCACCGCTACTGCCCTCGTCACCATTGGCGAGTATTTCAAAGATTCCGTCACTGTCAGTCCCTCTACCGTTAAAAGCTCATCACCTCTTACGCTCCTTGCAGGTAACGTGGGTACGTGTAGCGTTAAAGAAAGCGTGAAAGACTGCGAAAGCCTGAAGAGTTCACGTCAGGCTTTGCAATCATCTTCACACGATTGAGTGACGAAATCGGTCGGGAAGCAGCTGTCATTATTGCCTATGTCCTTTTCGCAGCATTCTCTCTTGGAGGAGGCCTGGCGCGGACATTGAACGAATTGATTGCTCTACGAGTACTTCAAGGAATCGGAGGCTCCGGTTCATACTCCATGCCGACGGTCATTGGACCAGAGATCATACCTGTTCAGTACTGGGGTGCGCTTAGCGGTATCATCGGGGCGGCTCTTGCAACAGGTTCAGTGCCAGGTATTCTCTTCCTGTGAATGTCGGTCTCCGCTATCGGACGAATCTTAATCTGCATTTATAGGACCTATCCTTGGGGGCATAATCACGGAAAGGGCATCCTGGCGTTGGATCTATTTGTTCAACGCTCCCGCCGCTGCCGTGGGAATAACAGTCATGCTTTTCTGTTGGCCGCGAAAAGAGAAGACATACAAAAAGGCCAACATCTCCTGGCAGTCGCTCGGACAAGTAGATTGGCTAGGTGCTGTCTTACTACTGGCAGCCTCCACGCTACTAGTCTTTTCGCTCCAACAGAGTGGGAGTACAGCAGTATCATGGAACAGCGCAGTCACTATTTCCACCTTGACGGTCTCTGGGGTATGCTGGATCGGCTTTTTCGTTTGGATTTACTGGCTCTCCCTTGGCAATATCCATCGACTTCGGGCTATTTTCCCTTTCACTATTGCGCTTGCGCGACCGATTGGCCCAGCGACAGTGTACGTTGTTCCTTGAGAAATTCGAAGTGGGTTCTACCAATTTACAAAAAGCCTCATGCTACTCACTGGCTTCCCTTTTTTTTGTTGCGGTTATAAACTTGCCTCGGCGCTTCCAGGTAGTCAATGGAGACTCTCCTATCATGGCTGGTATACATTTACTACCCCTGTTGTGCTCCACGGCGTTTGGTAAGACAATGAGCACGGCTATTGCTATGCACGTGGCCTAACATCACGTTAGGTAGCTTTTTGGGTGGTGCAGCTTCTTCAAAGAAGAATCGCACCTCTCCAGCTTTAGTACTTGCCACGTCCCTCATTCTCTTGGGGTGCGGTCTTATGTCAACACTAGGCGGTGGCAAGGAGTTCTATACACCGACATACGGTTACCAATTCATCCTGGGCCTTGGTGTAGGGCTGACTTTCTCGAGTACTACGGTTCTGACTGCTCTAGCCTGCAAGTCAGAGGACGTTGGTCAGTCATTTTGTATCTGCTTCTTTCGAAACAATTTCCCAGCTTATCTTTACAGAGCGGCTGCGCCAGGGGCTCTGAGCCAGGCACGAATCCTGGGAGGCAACATCGGCTTGTCCATGGCGACGATTATCCTCGATAACAAGGTCAGAAACGGCCTCGCTCGAATTTTAGATCCCGCCCGGGTCAAATCCCTAAAGCAATCGTTGAAAAACATCTCAACCTTGACTACAGCCGACCAAGCCCTCGTGGCGCAAATGTACAAGGACGCTTTCAACGAGCAAATGCGGATTTGCACTTACCTTTCAGCCGTAGCGCTGTTAGCTGCTTTGGCTACCTACCAGAAGAATCCTGCTAGCATTGCAGCGAAGAAGGAGAGGCAGGACGTGGTAACTGAAGTGTCGTCCGAAGAGGCTACCGGGCTGAGTTCCATTACTGGTGCTGGGCCTGTTCAATCAGAGAGCAATGACCTCGAGCAAAGACTACATTGTGAGCGGAGCTTGGAACAGTTGTGACAAAGTGATGACCAAAAATCCGAATGCCTTAAATGACTCAGCCGATTCTGATGCCTGGTGGCAGTCGCTTCGGATCGACTTTTACTCAAATCTTCGATATATTGCCTACCTTATGTTGCATTGACTCTTGTCTCCCCTTACCTCTTTAGGCTCCTCTCATCCAGCCCTTAGCCCAGACCCAACTGCTGCCCATTTTCGTACGGAGAGCAGCTTCCATGAAGAATTTATTACGTTGGCATCTTTATTATTATCACGCTAATGGTCCATAACTCGCCGTAGAAGTACAGTATATATCCAAACCCCCAAGCCACCCAAATTGAGCCCTAAGCTAGCCGAACTCGGAATACTAGGGCTGAACAGGGCTGGGGAGCTACAGGGGACAGGACCAGGCGGTGACCCCTTCTATTTCTCGGCTATTATGGATTGAGAGCTTTCGTTAGAAATTTCATCTAAGCGTTTTCTACGGGAGCCTCACTTGGAACATGGCAGTACCCAGAGTTTCCCTCGCAGGGCAGTCAATCCCAGCATACGCCAAAACAGTAGGCCGAGCTGTTCACGTGAAGATATACCCCCGGCCGCGGAATCTGGCTGAGAGCAGAGAAGTACTGCGGGTACTTCAACAGTATGGCGAGATTGTCTCGTACCGACATCTCAAGGTAGGTTGCCAGATGTTGTTGGCCCATTGGATCCAAAGCTAAGAGAGCTACAGTGCAATAGCTAACAGCGGTGGCAGCATGATCCTGATCGTCCCGCAGCCAACAGCGCTTGGGCGGTATATCAGAATGCCAATTCCGCGCAGAGTATTATCAATGCTAGTCCATTACGTTTTGAATCCGGGAATGTCGGATCCAGCACGTCCGTGTCGCAATTCATGCCATCTACACCGCCTTCTGCCAAGGAAGAGGAGGTGGAGGAGGTGGAGGACAGTGATCCGACCCCTCAAGACACATCATCTGACTCCGCCCAAGAAGAATTCGATGAAGTAAACACCGCTCGACAGCGGCCAGCCGAAGCTTCAGGCGAACGCACAGCTTTTACACCCTTGGGCGGGACAGCTCGATGGGGCAAAATGCGCGCAGCCCTCAACACCGAGCAAGCACCAGCAACAACCCCCTCTCCGTCAGAACCACCAAAGACCTTCACACCCAACCCTACTTCCCTCAAAGCCTCCGCTGCCGACCTTCCGAATCCTCCCTCGAGTACTGAGCAGACCCCAACATCTTCTTCCTACACCCCCCGCGAATTCCATCTCACAATCGAGAGCTCGTTCCTGAACCACCATTCCTACATCCAACGACAGCATTACTACGGTCCGTTCCGCTTGGACCTAAAGACGCTGATGGGCAACGATTTGCGGGACAGGGTACCCGTGGCCGGAATGGCGGACTGCCAGCCCTGGAAGCGAGAGGTACCGTTACGGATACGGCTGAAGCGTCGGCAGGAGGAAGAGAATGATGAGTGGATTAGCCTAGGGAGCGTGTGGGAGGAGGGGGAGAGGGAGAGGGAGATGGAGAGGCAGAGGGAGAAGGAGCGCGAGCGGCATGAGGAGAAGGAGTGGGAGAGGAAGATGGAGAGGTGGAGGGAGACGGAGACGATTCGGATGAGGAAAGTGAATACTGGGTGATCTTCGCATGCCAAATCGTACTGGGATCATCCAAAACACACTCCCATTCGAGGTCTGACGTCCTCACGGCCACAACGATGTGGACTACATCCGAAAGAAACCTCCCACCAATATTCACACAAATCAACGCTTCTTCAACCTCATCTCTCCTCTCCCAACCAACATCCTTGCATCCAACCAATACGATGTCCCCGCCCGCCACCGATCTTCCAACCCTCTCACCAACGCGACCACCAGCTCCCAAATACCCGAATCCCCAAATCCCCACGTTTCCCAACACGGAGGTCAATGTCAATATCAATATCCGTCCGCATCCACATCACTCCTCTCACCAGCTTTCTCCTCTCACTCATCAGCTTCGAGCAAGCAAGCAAGCAAGCAAGCAAGCGAGTGAGCCTTCTTTCTCCAGTACTCGCCTGACTGTGCCTGGAGACGTCATCAGCGTTAGTCATTAGCGTTGTTTGGGAATGGGAAGACCGTTGGCATAGGCACGTTGGCAAGGGGAGACGTCATCAGCACAGGTAGGTACATTGGGAGACCGTCATCAGCGTTATTTGGGAAGGGGAGACGTCGTCAGCCTAGGCACATTCTGGATCGTGGATGGTGAGACTTGACTTGACTTGGATATACGGATGGGTGCCTGATGTGCTTTTCTTTTGTTTGGCGAGGAAGGAAGGAAGGGGGTGAGATAGCTCATGTTGTGGGGGGATAGATGGATAGAAGGAAGGGTGAGAAAGCTCATGTTGTGGGGAAGAGGGATGGATGGATGGATGGATAGGTATATAGAAGGACGATGGGGGAGTTGAACGAAGAGAAGAAAAAGTACTTGGTTGGTTGGTTGGTTGGGTGGGTTTAGAGAGTACGATACGATAGATACAAGATTCACTGATCAAGTAGATACATGAAAGAAAGTCGTAAGTTCTACATGAATAGTCCTGCTCATCGCTTCACCGTCCGTCCATCACTTCTGCTTCGACGCTATATATGCAGCCTTGAATTTCATTTTCTTAATATATCTTCCTCAGACTCCACCCAACCTTCAGCACCCTCGCCCAGATAAAACATACAAGTCCCGCTCCATAACAAGCGCCCACGAACCCAATCAAGACATTATAATTCCCTCCCCCCGTCGCCAAAAGCTGTCCCGCAATCGGTATACCGGTCAAGCAGCCGAAGCTCACGACAGTATACAACCCCGCATACCACCTTCCAAACACCTCCGTCTCGCACAACTGTCCCACGCAGACGGGCGTAAGACTGATGTTGCTTCCCGACGCGAAGCCGAAGAAGACGCAAAAGATGATCAGCTGGGCGATACCTCGCGTGCCATCTTCCGGTGACGCGGTGAGCCACACGGCGAGGACGGAGATGAGACACAAAGACACCGTGATGACCATCGTGTTGAACCGTCCGAACAAATCAGCCATGTAGCCCGGCGCCCAACGGCCAAGGAAAGATCCCGCGTTCAGGATGGCGAGAAGTTGATAGCTGAAAGCCGGCGAAACACCCTTTGCCAGAGCGTATGACGAGATGTAGGATAGCGGTATGAAGAGGGCCCACTCGATAAAGAAGACCCCTGCGGTCGTCAACGCGAAGACTCGGTTCTTGAAGATGCGCCAATCGGGCCAGATGTTTTGCGCGACGTGACTGTCTTTGGATGGTTGGAGGCGGCTGCGGATGAGCAGATTGGCGACGCACAGGAGGAAGAGGGAGTCGAATGCGAGGATCCGCGTGGCCCATTTGAAGCCCACTTCCGGGAAGAGGCGTTGGAGCATCAATGGGAAGATGATACCGCCTGCGCTGCCGCCGGTGCTGGCGAGACCTGTAGTCGCAGCACGGCGTTTGTAGAAGAAATGTGCTATCGAGCCGATTGCCGGGGTGAAGATGAGGGAGGAGCCGATACCGCAGAGGACGGAGTATGTCAGGATGAAATGCCATAGTTCTTGGGAGGGAAAGAGATGTTAGCCAGGGTATGAACCAGTCGCCAGAGCTGGGAAACGGCCATGGAATGATACACAGAAGCAAGCAGCACTTACTGGTACTCTCAGCCACCAGCATCATTCCACCAAACAAGCACACGCTGCCTACAAACACCAACCACCGGGGACCATATGCATCAAACACCGGTCCAATCTGTACCCCACAGAAGAAGGTGAGGAAAGCGTAGAGACTGAAGATCCAGCCTACGGCGCTGGGCGACACGTGGGCCAACTGGTGCGTGATGAGGTACGCCTGAAACGTCCCCGCGCTGTTGAGATTGCCAAAGCTGGCCGTCATGCCGCTGAAGGAGCCAAGGACGACGAGCCAGGCACGCAGGCCACCTTCGGGAAAGGTGTGTCCATCATCTTGATCTTGTGGTCCCGTCTTCCCGGTAGGTGCGGGCTCACCGGTGGAAACTGGAACGGGTTGATCGACGACCTCAAGGGCTGGTCTGTCGTTTTCAGGGACGGAAGGCAGCTGCTCTGGTGGTGTTTGCATCAGTTCGTTGCTCTTGTCTTGACCAGCCGTAGCATTAGTTGTGCGTTCAGTTGACGGGTGTTGGAGAGCATGTCTGGTGCGTGGACTTTCAGTCTTCTCATTTGATTGATCGTCATTGGGCAACTGGTGGCGAGAGGCAACGGTATTCCAATCCTCCTGCTTTTCATCCAGTACCTCTTCTCCATTTCGGAATGGGCTCATCGACTCTCGTCGACTGTTCTTGCTCGTTGAAGCTCTTACCAAGCCAATTCCCGTAGACGACGACGGCTCTGAAACACACTGTAAAAGAAGGTCCGATAGCGAGCAACATTTGAGTTTGTTGTGGAAGCCATTGTGCGCTGGCGAATACTAGTCGTGGTCAGTCAGCCCTCCACGGGCCAGTTTGAATTTCCATGGCGTGATGGCTAAGCCCTATCCGAGATCAGCAATAGCGTCGAGCTCACGGAAGGTGAAAGCCAGAAATCGATGACGGAAAGGCTGTGGAAATACTGAGAAACAGAAGGACGTTGGCGATGCAACTGGAATCATTGGGATTGGAAATCAGCACGGCTGGAAGATTGCATGATCCTACCAGACGGAGACATTCGGAAAAGATCAATAGAGGAAAGAATTGAAATATTGAGTGCGAGTGTTGTACTTTCATCCTATTAATGTATCCTAAGCTCAAGGCTGGATATGCGCAAGAATCGTGCTGAAGATTTTCGGTCGCAAGCTATTGAAGAACTGCCATGCCAATGATGCTCCTGTGATGCCTAATTACATGAATCGAAAAGTCTGGCCTCTCCTCCCCATTAATCATAACTTCTTTTCCAACCGATATGCATCACGAAAGAGAATCGCAAACTTTCAATATCCTCTCGCTTCCTCATACCATGACCTTGAGTGATGCCGGTAAGCTTGTCTTGACGGAAGATGTTTACAGCACGGCAAAGACGGCAGCGGCGCCGATGGCGACGACCACCAAGTCCTTGCTGTAGCTCATGAGAGAAGCAGCACCTTGGAAAGTAGCAACTGGAGCGGATGGCTTGGTAACTGTGGTGCCGTTGGAGGAGGGGATTGGCGCCTTGCTGGCCGAAGCGACTTGCTGGATCTGGCCGTCGGTGATTTGCTTGACGGGAGGACTGACGATGGCGGGAGGGGAAGAGACTTGTTGGATTTGACCGTCGGTGATCTGCTTGACGGCAGGCGTAACGACGGGAGGAGCGGAAGTGACTTGTTGGATCTGACCATCGGTGATTTGCTTGACGGCGGGAGTCACGGTGACGGGTGCAGGGGTAGAAGTGGCCTGCTGGATCTGGCCATCGGTGATCTGCTTGACCACGGGAACTGGAGTCACCACAGATGTGGGCTGCTGGATCTGACCATCGCTAATTTGAGCGGCGAAGGTAGAGGCAACAAAGGCCAGAGCGAGGACGATCTTCTGGACGGAAGGCATTGTGAGGAGGATGAGATTATTATTGTTATTTGTGAGGAGGAGTAGTATTATTTGCTTGAAGCGAATGTATCTATAGTCAAATAGATCCGAAGCGACTGTGATTTGTTGGTGTTGATGGAAAAGTGAGAGTTGAAATGTGAAGAATTTGTTTTTCTGGTGTGTAGAGTGAAGAAAAGAGGAGATGAGAAAAAAGCGAGGAATGTGGCCTGTTTATCTATCACTTGGGCGGCACGGAAAAGCTACTAGTGGCTGCTTGGCTCCTTCTGTTGCTTGGTTTTTTAAACGGGTCAGAAATCCAATTTGGTTGCACTGGGAGATCCTGCTAAAAACCCGCCCACTACCTAAAATATCCTAGCACCCAACCTCCTCCAATAACAATACCCCACCCCCCCCCCAACCTCAATCTCCACCAACCAGAAGAGGTAAAAGAGAAAAAAAAAGACAATTTTAGCATATATCGCGAATATATCAAGGGGCGTAAAGAAGGCTGGTAATTTTCTTTTCATGATACTGTAGAAAAAAAGCTGTTGGTGTTGTCCCAGAATCTACTTAGTCTTCAAGGAAGCTCCCCCCCCCCCAATCAACCCTGCTTCATGATTTCGCCATTTTGCTGCGAACTTGTGCAAGGCTCCCCGCTTTTTAGCCCTCGCTTCCATCTTTGATTGGACATTCTACCATTGCTGCATGGATGACATCTATGAAAGCTTAGTGCCGGGCATCTAGCTTTGCGCTCTGCTGAGACGAGCAAAGCTTGATTGGATTTACAGAAATAGGAGTCGTAAGCCCTTTGTGTGTTGTGGTGAACTCATGGAGGTGTCATCGGAGTCCGGCCCCCCTCTGCTCCATCCTTCCCAGCCACCTGCAAAACGTCTCAATCCCTTATCCCAGGATGTTATCCTCTCAATTGACCTCTGTGGACTGTGGAACCAGCCTCCTCGCCTCATCGTCGTAACTCGGCCAGGACAAAGTACCACGGAGTGATCGCCTCGACTCAACTCCTCCAGGAAAGAAAAGGCTGATCTTGCCAGCCCGCTAAAAATCTAGCCCAATAGAAGCGGAGCAAACAACAATGCGGTGGCGCCCCGCGCCTTCTGACTTTTTCTCCCCACCCATCGACTTTGGACTAGCCGTGTCGCGAAACGAGGGTACAGATCCTGAAACGGCAGAAGCGAGACATCAATTGGTCTGGGTAGCTGCATGGTGGTGCATCATGCATGCTCTACCGAGGTAAAAGCTGCGCAGTCTAGAGGAGTGCAGAGTGCACATGCGAAACAGGCTCCTTGCAGCGGACAGCGACACGTCTGACACATGTCTTTGAAGAGGGAGGGTTTTGGATGGCTCGCATGCATGGGAAGTGCTGGCCGCTTCCAATTCGCCCCCCGAAACCACGGCCGTAGCGTCGCGAGGCCGGCAATGTCCACGTAATCTCCATGTCATTGCATTTCAAGCCATTTCATTGGTTCATGCTTTCAATAGTGCCCTTCAATTCACCGAAACTCTTTCATTAACAGTAATTGTATGCAACTACGTAGTACATACAATTTCCTTTCATGAGGAAGCAGGGCATATCGCATAGATGGAATGGCCCAAGTTCATTGCATCAGGTCATCAAAAAAAGTATCTTAAAGTAGCCTGTAATCAGGCAAGGACTGAGCATGACAGGCCTCGCACCTGTATACAACTGATTCCTTGTCCAGGATATCTCAGGTCCAGCTGGAAAGCTTCTCTTCTTCGCCTGATCTCCTTATAGCAGCCAGACTGTAGCTCCCACAATAGCACCGACGAGCCAGAAACCCGAGAACTCAAGGAGATCTTGCCTTGTAGCCCCACTGGTTGTGGAAGACGTACTGGTGTCCTCAGTACCATTTGTTCCATTCGGAAGAGTCCCATTGATGATCAGTGTTTTCGTACCATTTACATTCCCAACATGGACCAGCGTGCTATTTTCATCCGCAGCGCTCCCGTTTCCCACGAGCGAATCTATATATGTCGTGTTCGTGTTGTTGTCGCATCCGCAGGCGCTGTACATCTGGCACAGACACGTAACCGGGAGGGTCTCATTCTGCCCTTGGGGCTGCGAAGAGTTGGTGCGATTGTGGAAACTGTAATTATGGTTGTATGGATACGCAAACGCTCCGTAGAGCCAGAGACCAGGGAAGATTCCGAGCGCCGCTCCAGCCAATGCATAGGGTAGAATACCCCCGGGTGACCTGCCTCCTGATCTGTATGGCGATGTAGCACCGCCGGCGTAGTATCTGCCACCACCGTACGAAGGACTTACTGAGGAAGAAGAGCTATGATAGTGTCAGCACTTGTGGGATCCATCTATACCGCGAAGCGCATCACCTTGTGGTCCCTCGAGATCCACTGGTACCGCCACCGCCCCCAGTGCTCCCAGTACTACCGCCGCTCCCAGATCTGGCCCCTCCTGATGACCCAGAAGAGCTACCAGAGCTTCCCGAACTTCCCGAGCTTCCTGACGACGAGCCTGATGAGCCCGATGAGCCCGATGAGCCCGATGAGCCCGATGAGCCCGATGAGCCCGATGAACCTGATGAACCTGATGAGCCTGATGAACTTGATGAGCCTGATGACGCACGTCCCCCACCTCCACTTGATCCACCACCGCCTCTTCTCTTTTCAAGATAGCTTAGGAGCTCTTCGTCGAAGCGATCATTTAATGCTGCAGGTAGCGGTTCGGGGTCTGCCTCTCGGCGTGAGCTGGGCGCTTGGGAGCGTCGCAAAGATGGTACTGAGAAAGATGAGGCGATTGATGCTCCTGCCAGGGCAGTCGCTACTAAATGCAGAATCTTCATTGTGAGTTGTTGTCAGTCGTGAAGAAAAATTTGCTGCTGTTCAAAACGACATCATCCGCAGTGCAGGTGGCCATTCATATATCGTTTGCCTCTGAAGAATGACTTTTCACACGAGTAAGAATGACCTCATGCCTGACAGGGCTGAGCATCTACAGTCTACTGCGTATTCGTAATCCTGACTAATATCGAACCAATCACAAAGAAGGCGGGAATGACTCCAGGGGCTGTGACTGACTGATCATCACGAGATTAGAGCATACTTCCGGGCGTCTTCAAGTCTCACTTGCGCTATATAGTACTTCAGGACTGGTGGTTGTTGTTGTTTCAATTTAAGAAAAAGCCTTTGCCCTTACTGCGCCTTGGTCAGATCCGAGCTCTGAAGCCGACTCAATTCTCATACTGGTGGTTTCCGGACGGTCTTCGAATAGTAAACAACGTTGATGATTTCTTAATGCTGTCCCTTGACCTGGTCTCCAATTAGTCTTGACGTTGACCATAGCTGCAGAAATTACGCAGAAGATAAGAGCTTGTACGGCAGTCAAAGACCAGTGTGCTTCGTATGTCGACTCTTGGCAATGGTCGATATCGTTGCTCGAGCTTCAGGGAAATGGACAAACAACAGGAAGCGCTCTGCTAGGTTGACTGATGGGCTTCTTGTAATACAGCCTACGCCAATTGCTCTCATGTCGGTGTGCAATTTCAGGGTTCCTCATAGTCCGCGCCCTTGACTCAGTCCGTCAGCATCGCTCGTCGAAAGACCCTGCTGCAGCTAGGGGAAGCTTTGAGCGGGATATAACGCACGAGTCGGTTTACCTTCTCATTCGTGGCTTAGTAGGAGGAAAGCGAACGAATCGCCAAGGCTTAAAGGTGCTGCCAAGTCTAACGGCCTTGGAGCCGTGGGGTTTTTCCTACAACTCTTACCTATCTCATTACCTTTAGTTTATCAAAAAAAGCAATTGAAGAAGAAGGTCTTGTGACCACGGCACCAACATAAGTCGATCTACATACAAAAAGAGCGCCCTTCCCACCCCATTATCTTCCTTCCTATCACTCTTTTTCAAGTGTTTCCCCTACCAAGGACAGAACATCCCTGACAGTTCTGTGCTTGACACAATTTGCCCGCATCAAACCCCGTCCTCTGTGTACCCAGCAGCCAATGCTACTCGAGAAACGCCAATTCAATTGTGTCATGCTCTATTCGTAACCAAGTGGATTACCACGAAGAAAATCCTCGAGGCCCAAAAAGCTGTGAACCCGTTTACTTCAAAGGCTAGATTCTAGTGGAAGCATACCTCTTGAAGACCAATATCCCTTTACCGTGGTCCATCCTTTCACCTGAATTGTAACGTCGGCAGAATGCCTGTCTTTATGAACCCGTTCCAGAAGCACGATGTCAGTGATTTCCCTGATGTTTACGTGCCGTTGGCAGAGGCAACGAGAAACCCTTCTGTGGTTGCAGACCACCATCAAAAACTTGGCATTCCTTCGGATAGTCCAATAAATGGTAAAGCGGGTGAAGCCGACGTTGGCGGTGACTACAGTGCAAATACCGTGGAGGGTCTTCGGCAAGAAATAGACCTTGGTACGCCAGGAGAATTGGCATTCTATGCGGACAGTTGGTAATTTGTGTCTAGATGTTGCGGCTTCCGGCCATGACACCGCCTATGATCGTACGTGACGCGCTCCTCTTTGCTATGCCCCGAGTCCTACTGCGCCACCCTGATGAGCCCTCGGATACGGGATCTGACACAGAGCAGGTAAATCTAAAGTTATTAATAAAGCTATTCTCGATATCGGAATGGGATCCTACCAATGGCAGCTCTTCGTTCTCTGCGGCTTTGGATGGTTAGCGGACAAGTAAGTCCAGATCCTGCCTAAGGGCGTGGGTCTGACATGTATACTGACTATACGTGTGCATAGCCTGGTACTTCAAGTTGTTGCGCTCACGTTGCCTAGTTTAACCTCCGAGTTTGGTGTGAGCTCCAACAACGTCCGATACACCACCTGCGCCCTGTTTACTGGATTGTGCGTCGGCGCTTCCTTCTGGGGCGTTGGGTCGGATCTTATGGGTCGACGCTTAGCATTCAATACGACCCTGTTTCTCGCTGGCGTATTTGCCCTTGCGGTCGGTGGTGGCCCAAGCTGGGTCGGCACCTGCGGATTATATGCGGCATTGGGGTTTGGTGTCGGCGGAAATCTGCCTGTTGATGGGGTATGCCTAACTCCTATCGGTGCTTTGGCGGGTACTGATCCCCTAGTAGGCACTGTTTTTGGAGTTTTTACCAAGCGCATCCCAGAGCTTACTGACCCTATTATCAGTTTGGTGGCCGCTTGGGCAGCTCATTGGGAGTCTCATTGCCTGGGGTTTCCTCACAAATTATACATGTAGTCCCGACCTCGATTCGTGTAACGTCTCGGCTCCACCGTGCTGCTCTAAAGCCAACAACTGGGGCTGGAGATATCTCAATATCACCGTTGGGGCTATCATCTTTTCGATGTTCATAGCTCGATTCTTCTTCTTCCATCTCTTTGAGTCGCCCAAGTACCTCCTTTCAAAGGGTCGTCAAGCAGAGGCAGTTGCAACAGTTCATGGGATAGGTCCGCCCATGCATCCAGCTTATCCTAGATCTGGGCTAAAAATCAAACAGCTTATAAGAACAAGCGCAAGACTTGGCTGTCAGAAGAAGTTCTGAATGCCGTTGGCGGTGATCCAGCTGTGGTTGACAAAACCCAGCTCTCCCAAGCGGACATTGTTAAGCGAACTCTTGGCAAATTCTCGAAAGACAGGATCGCGCCTCTTTTCGCGACCAGGCGTCTGGGACTCATGAGTACGTACTGAACTGACTAGAAGGGTTCACCCCTACGACCAAAGCTATTCCGCTGGCTGGGTCCCGCGGGTGAGAGAAGAATCCGAAATTTCAGCCAAGGCTCCCATACAAATGCCCCGCCTTGGCGTTCGGATTTTTCTTTCACCACTCGCCCACCTAGCCGGCTGTTCAGGGCTGGGTGTCGGAGTGAACCCTTCTAAATAGTGGCACTAGTCCGGTGAAAACATGCTAACGTGGAATTGCAGCATGCCTCATTTGGTTTTGCTGGGCAACGATAGGAATGGGGTACCCTCTTTTCAATGCCTTTCTCCCACAGTTCTATCAAAACGCTGGCAGAGCGAATACAGCACCTACACCGAACAGCGTCGTGTACCGCAATTACGCTATCACCTCTATCGTTGGTGTCCCCGGATCATTCATTGCTGCCTACACGGTCGACGTCAAATACATCGGTCGTAAGTACACCATTGCAGTGTCCACACTGATAACCGGAATTCTCCTGTTTTGCTTCACCATCAGTAGCGATTCCAACTATCAGCTTATCTTCGGCAGCCTTGAAGCATTTTTCCAAAGTATGTCCCGTCATTCTCCCTCCACCACATCCGCGAAGAAGGTAACAGGACGATTAACTTTGAATAGACATCATGTACGGTGTGCTGTATGCCTATACACCCGAGGTTTTCCCTGCCCCCAATCGAGGCACCGGGACTGGAATTGCATCTTTCTTCAACCGAGTCGCGGGCCTATGCGCCCCCATTGTGGCAGTGCATGCTGGGGGGGTGAACCCGAATGCACCTATCTATGCTTCCGGGTCACTGATCGTAGCTGCATTCCTGGCAATGTGCTGCTTCCCTATTGAGACCAGAGGAAAGCAGAGTCTCTAGTTGACACCTTCCGCGTAGAAGGGTTCACCGCGGTCTAACCCATCCTAACTGGTTAGACTATGGTCAAACCCAGTACTAGGTAACCGAGGTGAGGCTTGAAACCCTTCTACCGAGAGGTCTGATGGGTTCCATTCCCATCACGCTGTAAATATGTCATCAACAAATGTCTCTATGTCAAACGTTATGGTATGAAAGGAAGCCCTAGGCCATTCAAACAGTGCATCACCCGCTTTCACCAATATTGACAGTGCATCACCCGGTTTTACCAATGTGGAAAAATTGATTTCCTACATTTTACTCTGCCCGTTCTGAGGTACAGAGACGACAACTTTCCCCCAAGTCTCCCTTCGCCCAAGCATCTCTAGTGCCTCAGCTACACTTTCCAATCCAGAAAATGCCCGATCCGAGTATACTGTCCCCTTAAATTTGCCCTCATCCATCAACCGAAACAAGCCCCTCCAGACCTCCTCAATCGTCTCTGGTTCTTCTCTGGTATACATCCCCCAATGCAGCCCCACCAAACTGACATTCTTCAACAACACCCTGTTCATAGCCACCTTCTCGATATGCCCTGCCGCAAACCCAATGACTAAAATCCGCCCGTTCCAAGCCGTACACTTCAGACTCGTATTCACCATCCCCACAGGATCGTAAACAATGTCCACGCCTCTCCCTCGCGGTGTCAACTTCTTGACCTTTTCCTCCCACCCTTTCTGATTATAATCAATCGCAAAATCCGCCCCGAACCCTTTCGCGACTTCCAGCTTCCGCGCCGAACCTGCCGTCGCTATGACCGTGGCTCCGAATGCTTTGGCTATCTGCACAGCCGCTAAACCCACCCCACCAGCCGCCGCGTGCACGAGGACGCAGTCACCCTTCTTCACGCCAGCTCTCACGACTAGCGCACCGTAACTCGTCGGCGCCGTCACCATCAGGCCCGCTGCATCGACGAACCCCCATCCTTTCGGCACAGGCCTCAGTGCCGTCTCCGTGGCGCAAATATGCGTGGCGTACCCGCCTTGCGCGGCGCCGAACACTCTGTCCCCTTTCTTGAAAGCTGGGGAAGGGTTCGAAGAAGGGGTGGAGAGGACGACGCCGGAGAACTCGCTACCAGAGATCCATGGGAAAGGTGGTTGGTGTTGGTATTTGCCGCGGATTTGGAGGAGGTCGAAGAAGTTGGCTGCGGTTGCGCGAATGACGATTAGATATTGGTCTGCAGCGGGTGTAGGGTCGGGGAGGGAAGACACGACGAGGTCTTGAGGACCCTGGGTGTCGTTTAGTAAACAGGGAATAGCAATTGCGGGATTGGCGCATTCCTACTTTGAGATATTCTTTGACTTGAATTGCACGCATTCTGAAGGGATGGAATGTCGCAAGCGTACGAACAAAGAAAGAATTCAATCCAATGCAGTAACTGTCATTTTATGAGGCCATTGTCAACCGAATACCTACCTACCTTACTGCCCGAGGTGCACCACCACCAACCGACCCTGGACACCCCTGGAAGTGGGGCACCCGAGGCATTTCGTCTCAGCTGTCAGCATTAATCGCGCAACGCAGCTAGGGCTCGTCCCTTTAGGGCGTGCGCGATTAGGGCGGCCTCAGTCTTCTATCCCTCCTGTCTCCCTAACCAAGTGCGAGTATGGAGAGGCTCCCGGAGGAACTGATTCTTCACATTGCCTCTTGTACGGACACCATTTCCAGGCAAGCATGCCAGTAGCTAACAAAAGACAGTCCTCGAAGCACGCGACATCGTCCCCGTCCAACTAGCGTCAAAGCACCTCTTTAAGATCACCCGCGACAACGAGCTGTGGAAGAAATTATGCTTCGACGGCTCTCAATCCGAAGCTAGTCGCCGACGTCGAGATTTCCTCTACGGCCCAGCGATTCCCATACAAGAGCCTCGAGTCTTCGAGTTGCAGAGAGCCGTCGCTCGGTCAGGTAACAGCAATGTCTCTGAGAAAGCGGAGGCAGCTACGACGCGAGCGATGGCTAGTTGGGACCCTACCTATTCCGATGAGAAAGTCGACTGGTACGGTGAATACATAGCTAGACACGCACCGTTGTTCATGAGCTGGCTAGAGCAACCCTTCAACGAGCAGAATGGGTTGAGAGAGAGATTGGAGTCGAGAGGCTTGGGCATACTGAAAGATCATGACGACAGTGTGGTGATAGCACCGTTGGATGATGGAAGTGTATGCCTTTGGAATATTGGCTGTGAGGATGCAGCTCCTACTGCCCAAGATGGCCGGATCATGGCACGCAGCAGACCCGGTTTACTCTCAGTCAAGGGACCGGATGGCAGCACGTCGCCAAACTCGACAAGGCCGAGAGCCAAGATGATAAATGATGGCGTCGTCGAATGCGTGAGCGTTGACCAAACCCGCAACAAGGCCTACTTCGCTGCTGAATCTGGGCTGAACGAGGTCGATCTCACGACCCTCCAAGTATCCTCCTACGAGCGCTACCCCTTCCTCATCACTGCCCTTTCAGAAGCCGCATATCCTGTCCCACTGACTGTCGGCACGAGCCTTTGTCTCTACCTTCACGACCCGCGTTTGGGAAACAACGGAGGCTCCCGCAGCTCTTGGATCAGTGATCGTGTCGACAGCAACGCGAATGTCTCCGAGGGCTTCCGATACAGCACAACCGACTTCCATCGCCTAAGCTCTGGTGACCTTTCGCAACCCGAACACGCTATCCTCTCCCACTCCCCTCCTCTCTCAATCGTGCATCTCAACCCCTCCTCTAGCATTTACGTCGCTGGCCGCTTCCCCAGTATCCTAGCCTACGACCGCCGCTATTTCCCTAGGTTAGCCTCCACCATCCACTCGGGTGCTCGCCTCTGCTCTATAGCCTCCCTGCAAAACCCCAAACGACCCACTTTGGCAGCAGCAGGCGAATATAACGGGAAAGGCTCACTAGAACTCTATCCTCTCGACCCCGCAAGCGCTACGCCCCTTGAGCCAACACGCAATCGCACCTCCGCGTCCCGCAGCAAACTCCTCAGCCTCACACCTCATGGCACTCGCCTCCTCTTCTCCGACAGCGACGGCAAGCTCAAATGGGTTGAGCGCGACGGGTCGACATTAGTGCGCCAGTGGAACATCAACACCTACGACACCTCCTCTTTCAGCGATCCCGAGAGCGCACAAAACGGCATCTTCAACGCCGATCCCAACGAAGGCGACGTGGCGCGGAAATTGCTTCCTGTCGGCGCCGGAGCCAGGAGCGAGGTGTGCGTATGGACCGGAGAAAAGATTGGCGTGCTGGGTTTCAAGGATAAGCCGAGATTTTCGTTCGGTAGGGATGAGACGCACGGGACTTGTACTCCGGAGGGGAGTTCGGATGGGGAGAGCAGTGTTGATGAGAGGGATTACGGGAGGATTATGAGGAGGGCGTTGGAGAGGCAGGCGGACGAGGTCAGGTTTGTGAGGGGACTGGGATTGAGTGCTTAGGAGGTTTGTAGATCCCCTTGGGGGATTCGCACAGCTTGGAATATAGGTTTCGTGGTGTATGAGGTTATAAATCTTGATAGAGAGTAGATTTTTAAATAGAATATCATTGACATTTTTTTCTTCTCAAAATATGGTTTGTAAAGTTATCACTCTACTGCAAGTATTCGCTTCCATTTCTCCACCCAAAAGAACCAAATCTCTCCACGCTCAATGGTAAAAGAAATGCATGGATCCGTCATCGTTACACCGGGACTGAGGCGCGTAAAGCATTAATGGAATAGCCGTGTTTCGCTCGCGGAAATTAGAGATGGCTGGTGTGTTGGGGGTGCGGGAGCCGGAGCGATTGCCTGCTTTTCTTGGGTGTTGGTGGATCGAGGGAATTTTGTTATTATGCGTTGGGAGATTTGACTGGGAGTAAGTTTCTTGGGAAGAAGACTTGGAGAGGGATAGAACTACTTATTGCACACACAAGGGATGGAGCCCGGAATCTCGTGTTATGTGCAACCAATGAACATGTATATACTTATTCAAAAAGCCTTGCCCGCAATACTCTCCCCCTTATACGTCGATACGAAGTTAAACCCAAAACGTATAATTGCTAAAAACTGGTACAAAAAGCCGCCCATAAAAACACCATACGTATGCAGACAATTTCCCTATGTTTTAATTATCATTGACCAACCATTTTCGCCCCTCCGGTCGGCTTAGTGTATCCCCAACTAGACACCCCAGTTCCCTTTGGTGGTATGTACCCACTTGGAGCGCCAGTGCCGCTAGGGAATGGCTTTACGGGGCCAGATCCGCTAGGGAGAGGGAAAGGAGCTGCGCCAGACTGCGTCGAGAAGGGACCGTTTGGTGGTGGCGGAGGAGCTCCGGAACCCGAACCCCCAGTGGGTTGGCTTCCGGATCCTCCAGCGCTCCCTGCGCCAGCGGTGACGGTAACGATGACTTGGACTGTTGAGGTGACGGTCTGGACTGCTGGGCAGCCGTTGGACGGGCTGCCTGGAACGCCCGGGTTGCTTCCTGATCCGCTGCCTGAGGTGGGCATTGAGCCGTATACTGTGTTTGTAGCGCCACCCTCACCTGAACCACTGCCGGACCCTGAGGCTGAACCTGAGCCTGAGCCTGAGCCTGAGCCTGAGCCTGAACCTGAACCTGAACCTGAACCTGAACCTGAACCTGAACCTGAACCACTGCCGGACCCTGCACCACCTGTAGGTGCGGATCCACTGACGCCTGGACCGGTGGTGGACGGGCAAATGACCTCGTATGTAGTACTAGTTTGAGTGACAGTAGTGGTGGAATAGGTTGTAGTTAAAGAAGTCGAGAAGTATGTAGATGTTCCGACTGTGGCCACGGCGCTCGAGCAGGGCACGTATTTTGTGATTGTTGAAGTCAGGGTTGTAGTATCATAATATGTGGAAGTCATTGTGCCTGTTGTCGATGTTAGTCCAAATCAAGAGAAAGTGAACGATCAGCCACTCACGAGTTACATCCGAAGTCTTGGTGATCGTGGTGGTATGAGGACCCGGTGTTGGGAGTGGGCTTCCTCCATGCCCAGTGCCAGTTGGCCCGAGGCCGCTGCCAGTAGGCTTGTGGGTATATCTTTCGGAATGGTGGCTTTTCGGGCCTCCAGTTGGAAATATGCCACCCGAAGTGTGGTCTATTGGGGAACCCGTTGGGAAGGAAACAGGCCCAGGACCAAGAGGCGGTTTACCAGTAGGACCAACACCTCCTCCATAAACATTACTACCTGTCTCTGACCGCTTAAAAGGCCAGTTAGGTATGCCAGCCGAAGCAACACCCACCAAAGCCGCCAGAAGAACTGCTGAAGAGCGCATTCTGAAGAAGATGTGCGATGAGAAATGGGACAGAAAGGGAAGTGAACGAGTGCAAACAACCGACGCAATTCAGAGGTCAAACGAGTGTACTTTGGTCAGCGAGGAAGGAAAAGAAATCGCTAACAGAGACTGGGAAGGATGATTGATATAACAGGTTGATGTGTGGGATTGAAATGAAAGGCGCGGGAAAGCAAATCCTATTATATAGATACAACAACAATAATTAAGCAGGACCATGGATTAGCATCGCTATGTTGGAGCGGCTCACGAGGTCCTACGTGCGGTGGGCCCGAGCATGTCATGGTCAGCAGTACGAGCCACAAATGACGAGGACCAAAAAAAACATCAGTGAAGTACACTCTTCACTTGGTTATTCTGGTTGGTTAGCATTGCCTCTTCAGTGACAAATGTCCGAGGCGGCGCTGCTCAGCAATCATGAGCTCATGAGAACAACCCCCAATTTGGCAATACTGATTGGCTGGATGTCTCTTGGAAGAGTACGAAGAGTACGAAGTACCTAAGGATCTCGTGAGCAGCTCGCAAAGTATACCTCTGTTTGTATACGATAAGGCGGCCTTGGCCGAGTTGCAGGTGGCCATGCTGGGCGTTGCCGAGCGGTGTGGCACTGCTGCGGTCAACAACATTATTAGACAACAGATGTCGTTGGAGAGTGAGATTTTGGGCCGGCTCTATTCGCGGAATATGTACTTTCTTGATGCTAACCATCTTCGCTCTAGGGCCAAACCATCCTAGTTGGAGAATTCTTCGTCGCAGAGAAATACGGTCACCAACAAACTTTGTTAATTCCCGTGAAACACAGCGACGGCAGGACAGACTGTTGTTTTGTTCCTTTAGAAAGATTGTCTCTTCTTCTCATAGATAAATCTACTCCTTTCAACCCTCAGCTTCATGGGTTCAATCATTTGACCCTGTCTTGGCTACGATGTGTCTGTCTACAGCTCGATGACTCAAGCTTTGAGAATACGACGCCAAGTGCTTACAACAAGCTCGATGGCAAGATTCTCCGTCTGAGTAAAGATTTTATAAATTCGCCTCCTGGTAGCTTCAAGCTTCAAGGTTCAAACTCTCTCTGTCTCTTATACGAGGAAGGGGAACTCGCGTGCTCCGAGAATCAACCTCCTTCGCGACACTTTTTATTATGCGGGAAAATATAGAAGCCATGCGATAAAGCTGTCTGCTTTGAAAGCTTCGTATCAGGTGGGTCTTAGAAAGATGGTTCATATATTTTGCTAATTAAGCAGCCCACTACTCTTGGGTAAAACTACTCACCTCGACAAAGAACTGGACCGAAGCTCGGGATATGCTAAAAACGGTGGTACTTTGATTGGGGTAATAAGCCTGGTTATGCACAATAGCTCGCTAGGTGGAATTTTGAGCCTGATGCCCATGCACTGAGGTTGTACCTACTGAGGTGTGCGGCTCCTCGGTCCACCCTCATTGGTGTTCAATGATGGTTGATCCAGAAATTCTCGTACGGTCCAATTTCCCTCGAATCATTTTCAGCATCAGAATCAGCTTCCGAACTGTAGGTCTCACTGGGAAGATCAATGGACTGCTCACCATCTAGCCACTCTGTAATCCTGAGATTGAACGGAGTGCTACTCCTCCTCATGCTACGCTCATTGAAGTCGAAACCTTGCTCTGTTGTAGCGGCAGCCATCTTTGGCTCTGCATCCTCCAGATGGACGAAAGAACCATCGAAACCCAACCATTCCATAGTCCTAAGATTTGAGGGAATGCTTGACTCTTCAGCGTATTCCACGCTGTCTTCCGAAGCATCAGCGAGATAGATGACGTCGGCTCGTCCAGGGGTGTCAAGGTTACTGACAAGATTGAAGGTGGCTCCACTGCCTTCCTCTGGAGAAGTCCGAACCCCGTCCTCGGCAAAAGGTGCTCGCGATCGAAGCTGCGCTTCGCCGGTCGTTGTCGGACTGGCCCCCTTCACTTCACTCCATAACCCTAAAACGTCATTGATCTGTGGTATCTTGTCATGAAACTCCTTTTGAACCTCGTCTGGGTCATTTGTGAGCTTGAGCATGACATGGAGATTCACCACAGCTGGTCTTGGAAGCTCACCGTTGAGCTTCCTTCCTCCGAACAGCGCAGGCGGTACCAGGTGATGATTTTCTTTGGGCACGTTTGGGTCGAAATGCGGATGATGGAAAGGGGTGTGGGGCGTGAATCTTGGAGCGAGTCTGCGAGCATTGGAAATTTTAGGGTTGAGCGGGTCCGGTATAGACATTGCTGCAAGATCCTTATTCTTTCTTGCTGCTCTTGTTGATTGCGCGGCACTTACCTTGATCCGTAGGATGGAGGGATGTTGCTGAGTTCCCAAGGCTTGTGACGGTGATGAAGAACGAGAAGCTGTTGGTGCTGACCGTGCAATATATAGACCTAGGCGTCTATTGTATTCAATTGAACAGACAAGTGCTTGAAAGGAAGACTATTATCCTTGCAAATTTCCTTTTACCGCAAAACAATTGCATGGTGTGAACCGAGAAGACTGGACAACGGCCTTTGTACGAGATCAAGGTTCTACGACAATAGAATATCGAACAATAGCCACCATGTCGAATCCTAGTCGGAAAAATAATAGCAGACCCATTGACCATGAGCCAGCGAAGCACGGCAATTCTCGCTTTTGTCCCGCATCATATACGCCAAAATCGAAAGGACTCAGGGGACTACGCCCACTCAGGCATTGACATATCTGCAATTAGTACGGATGACAGAGTGGGAGACCGAAAAGACAAGATATAGTGGTAACGAACCAGATCTCTCCTGGTAATAGTTGATCAAGCATGCTGATTATCTCAGCAGCCACAAGCAAGGATGTCTACTTTTGATAGTAATCTCATAGGTCCACTTGTAGAGAGAGTATTTTAGCCGTAGACTTTTGCCGGCACCGTCGACCGTTATCATTTTCTAGTGAAAAGATCTGTCAGATATTTTATTAGGAAGTTATCGACGAGGCGTCAGTTAAGAACAACACTATTCTAATTCTAGGTCAATGGTACGGGGAGCTATCGGCAATACCACAGTTCACCGGCCGCCGTAATCCCCCAAGCATTTTTCTGTCCTTCCCCTCGCTCGCCCTCTCAATTCGACTGTTTGAACTCGAATACTAACGTACTAATATTAATCATATACTACATTCGTTGAATGCCTTCGGTACTAGCTACCATTTTCACTCATTAGCAATCTCGGTCTTTGTCTGGTTAGTCCTCTTGTTACGAGCGCCCACGCACGCCTCGACCGACCGACTCCAGCTAAAGCTCAGACGCCAGGGCGGTCAAACCACGTAGAACAGCTTCCTGCGTTCAAAGGATAGAGACACCATTTCCCTTTTCACTCGTTTGATGCTTCGTCCTTCGGCAATACTGCACCTTCAATCCCACCCTTTCTCTCGAAATGCACGCAGATTTTCGCATCCTGTCTAGCAGGCTCCTGGCGCTTTTTGGCGCAATAACCTTTACGCAGGCATTCTATATACCAGGTAAGGACAGAATCCCACATCGAAGTTTGGGGGGGCCTCTTTTGCGAACCCTCTCCAAGTGCTGATCTCTGTTGTTCTAGGATGGTCAATCAAGAGCTACCTGGACAATGAATCCATACCATTGGAGGTTAATAAGGTCTACTCCGACAACACCCAATTGCAATACGCTTACTACGACCTTCCATTCGTTTGCCCGCCAACCGGTCAGAAGCATGCCGGTTATGCCAGTGGCCGGAGCGTCTCCCTTAATCTGGGGGAGGTGCTTCGTGGAGATCGGATCATGACTTCGGACTACGACATCGTCATGGGACAAGACAACGAGTGTCAATATCTTTGTAGTCGTCAGGTTGATCGGCGAGGCATTAAGAGGGCACAGGAATTAGTGGAAGATGGATACGTGGCCGAATGGATTGTGGACAACCTACCAGGCGCTACGAGCTTCGTGACAGTTGACAAGACGCACAAGTATTACGCTGCAGGTTTCAAGATGGGATACAAGGATTATTCATCTGTCACTGGGAAGCCACGATATTTCATCAACAATCATCAAACACTCGTCCTGCGATGGCGAAAGGCACCAGGACGGGCAGGCGAGAATGGCGGCAAGGTCATTGTGGGGTTCGAAGTGTATACGAAAAGTATCGAGGCAGGCCATAGAGACAGCACAGGCTGCCCACAGGAAATTCATGGCGACACAGCTGGCATGGAGCTTTACATTGCGCCCAACAATTCCCATCTGGCGAGTCAATATCCCCACTCATCGTATTTGCCTGCGGATGATGATATCGATGATGGCTCCACAGTCACAATACCATACTCGTACGCCGTCTATTTCCGCGAGGACGACAAAGTCGAATGGTCAAAGAGGTGGGACTTGTACTTCAATAATCAGGAAGAGAGCACCAGCATCCACTGGCTGGCCATCATCAACTCGCTTGTGATCTGTGGGCTTCTCACCGCTGTTGTAGTGATGATCCTGGCAAAAACCGTGGCTGGAGACGGAAGACGGAATATCAAGGACGGAGGTATAGAGGAAGGAAAGATCAAGATCAAGGCGAAGAAGCCGAGGGCTGGCAACCGATCACCACGGGAGAAGTCAAACGGCTTACTTGATCAGAAGGGCGACCCAGACATTGATAATGATATATCTTCAGACGAAGAGTTCGTCGAAGACATCACAGGCTGGAAGCTCCTTCACGGCGACGTCTTCCGCGCTCCTAGCTACGCCGGCTTCCTAGCTCCTTTGATAGGCTCAGGCACCCAGCTCGTCTTCATGACCACCGGCCTTCTCATCCTCAGCACCCTTGGCATTCTCAACCCCAGCTTTCGCGGCGGTTTCGTCAGCGTTGGCATGGGTCTCTTCATCTTCGCCGGGGTGTTCTCCGGCTATTTCTCCGGACGGATCTATAAGACGTTTAATGGAAAGGACTGGCGCCGAAACACCCTTATGACAGCCCTCCTCTTTCCCGGCCTTCTCTTCTCAACAATCTTCATCCTCAACCTCTTTGTCTGGGCGCAGGCTTCCAGCACCGCACTCCCATTCGGCACACTGGTCGGTCTCATCGCCCTCTGGCTTCTCATCCAGCTTCCCCTCGTCTACTGCGGTAGCTGGTACGGTTACCACTGCAGCAACTCGTACGAACACCCAACCAAGACAAACAGCATCGCTCGCCAGGTACCAAAGCAGCCATGGTACACCCGAAGCATCTACAGCATCTTGCTCGCGGGCCTGATCCCCTTCGCCGTCATCTTCATCGAGCTGCTCTTCGTCTTCCGCAGCATCTGGCAGGATAAAAGCGGGTACTACTACGTCTTCGGTTTCCTCACCGTCGTCTCCCTCGTCTGCATCGTCACCGTCGTCGAGGTCACGATCGTAGCGACGTATATACAGCTGTGCGCGGAGAACTACCATTGGTGGTGGCAGTCCGTCTTCATCGGGTCCGGCTCCGCGGCCTGGATCTTCATGTACTGCGTCTGGTTCTACTGGACCAAACTGCACATTCAGGGCTTCATATCGGGCATGCTGTTCTTCAGCTACAGCTTGCTGGCGTGCGCCGTCTACGGCTTGTTGACGGGCACGGTGGGCTTCCTGACGGCGTACGCTTTTGTAAGGAATATCTATGGGTAAGCAAGCTTGCACTCCGGAATCCGTCTATCACACTCACCTCAAGAACCAACGCTAATTACCGATGCAGGGCAATCAAAGCTGACTGACTGAGTAATGGACGTCTAATGCTTTTCTCTTTTTTGACTGGGGCGTTTGGACACTGCGGGGCGTTGTAGATGGCGGGCAGCATTTTCCGGAGTAGAAAAAATCATGGGGCTGCAATGTTCACTTGCGAGCATAATGGCGTGGCTTTAAATGAATCATATATGTAACACCCATAGCGCGGTTTATGGAAAGATTTGAACGCTGTGCACAGAATAGGGAACTTCTCCTCAGACTCTATCTTGTTTCCAAGAGTAGAATCACCTCTCCAGAATGAAGGGGGATCGACCCGTCCCATTACGAACCTGTCATCTGAACGCTTGCCTCTTTTGATTTAAGCAAATAATCCGTACAATACACCTTCAACATGCACAAAAAGGAATGGGTATCATGTAATAGTCCAGGTGCAGAATCCCCAGACGCCGTGCCGTTAATAGCAATGCTTCGTGGCCCTCTACCATCCATTCAAGTTTCTTTAGGCTCTTTCGCCTTACTCCCATCCAACCTTCCTTCTTGGCTTCTTCCTCTTCCAGTCACGTTGTTCCATTGACTACATCCCCCCCAAAACGCACCTATATCGACCCGGGCGACGCTGGCGGACTCGTGGCATTACTCGATACCCTCTGCCTGTTCCCACCTCCGAAGCGGGCATACTCGGGGGGCGGCGCCAGGGCCGCTTCTTCACCCTCGAAGCTCAGTGACTGGAACCTTTGCTGCACGCGAGCCGTTGCGCGGGTTGGAGGGGCATCTCGGGCACGTTCGGTGTATTCTGGCGCCGGATGCTCGACGCCGTGGGGGTCGAAGTAAGCGTTTGCTTCCGTGGCTGCGATGGTACCGTGTTCCTGTGAGGAGTAGTAACCGACGTCAGCACATATCCTATAGGTCAAGAGTTCCGTATGAGGCCTTCATGAGAGGGATTGAACCATACCTGTGCTGAGACTCTGGGCATCGCGTGATGGTTCCCCTCGGATGACACCTGTAAAGGCAGCTTGAGGCGGATTGTTGGATCTATGACTGTAGCGCTTGGAGTACTGACAGAGAGGTACAAGTCGAGAGCGTACATCCTAGAAACAAGACAAGAGTGGAAAGAGGGGACGAGGACTTTGCTGCCCTTTGGGGGTGAGACAGGAACAGCAACCTTCGCTGTGTAGAATGACCCGCCATTGTAGGCTTCGGACGGACTCGGTATTCCAGAATTTCGACGATTGAGCAAGTTTGTCGAGGAAGTTTGCTTTTCCCACTCAATGTTGGAGAGACAAAGGGAAGATAGATTTAGAGTTTCGACAAATATCCCACGGACACTGCTGGAATGAAAATCACTGGACTTTGTAGGTATTTCATCCATGGGAACGCTTGCGTAGCAAGTCGCCACTTTCAGCTTCGCTTGGACTGTGTTCAGGCTTGGCAGAGGGGAAGATTCATCAATTGGGTCAAACCGCACGTTCATGGTGGCGATGGTAGTGGGATTGCAGTCGGAATTAGGCCCCCTGGCATATGGCAATTTAAGGCTTTGTGGCTGCGCTGACTGCACCACGAGGCGGCCGAGTTTCTTTTGGAATGTGCCCTTTCTGATGTTCTTCTCGCGTCGCATCTTGTAGTCGTAACGGTCATCTCCCTCAACTATCACATCAAGAGGTGGTTGTTCCTCGATGGCTGGTATGATTCGAAGCTTCTTCGAGCCCTCCGCCATGGTCTTGTACTTTCCACCTGCACCCCGACCACTGGTAATTCGACCTTTGATAGAGTACGCTAGGTGATGACGTGGCGTCAGCATGCCCTTTCCAAGAAGTAAATCTGACTCCCGAGATGAAAGATGGGTAGCTCAACAGGTCAAAGAAGCTATCGACAGAGGCCAATGGAAGAGGCCAATGGATGAAAGAGTCCAATCGTGGGACAAATCTAGAACCGAATCGAGGGGAAAGACATCTCTTAAGGGTACAGAGGCAAATCGTGAGGACAAATCAAGAAGTCCTCCGGGAATACACCCCGTACACTGACTCCAAAGCGAGTCTAATGTGCAGCTTGAAGTCCTCAACAGAGAAGAGATTTCTCCAATTTAACATACCTATTGTCCCCATGTCCGGGGCCATGTCGTCCATTAATGACCTTCCCATACTCGCGACCAGCGGATCACCCAGACTTGGGGGGGGTGTCAAATGACCTCCTTCTGGGAAGCCAGGCTTCTTGGGGTGTGTACATGCTTGTGGCAGCAGGCTGTCCGGAACGACGAAGGTGAAGGGAAATTTGTAGACCTTTCCTGCTTCAATGACTCGGGAGTTAGGAAACGCTGAGGGATCGGTAGGCTGGATCAGACGGATAAAGTTATGAAAAGCTTCTGTTCGGGCGTTTGTGGGGGAGGTTGAAGCGATCTTCTCGACGAAAGTGCGGGTAGAGCCCTCGAAGGAAATATAGATGTCGTCGAAGCTCGTATCACATGAAGCGGTGATGGAGACTTCTCCCTTTATCTCATCCAAGGATGTGTATTGAGGCACGAATGCGTCCTTTTGGTCGTCTGTAAGAGTGATCTCGACGACTGGCTTGGGAGTGAGGACCAAGTCCTTCATCCTGGCCAACGAGCCCCTTCGTTGCTCGGCGAACATGATGTTCTCGGGTAACATGGAAGCTGAGGATTAGAGAGATAAGTTTGGAAACTGGGAAAGGAATGTAAGTCAGAGAGGGTTGATGTAAGAGTTAAGGAAGGATATCACGAAGCTAGACTGGCATGATTGGAAGCTGCGATTGATGTCTTTTTTGATATGCTATCTATGGAAGAGAAGCTTGTCAATTGGGGGAGGTGTTGATCATCTTATAAAGCTGGATGTCTTGTGGGTGAATTGGGTTGATTTGATGGGCAGATGCCCAACATTCTGAGTCACATTATTGAGGCTGTTTGTTGCACTTTGAATGATGTAAAATACTTTACCTTATACCTTTCGAGGTCAGGATACCCGAGTACGCCAATACACATTGGAGCTAGCGTTATGATAAACCCTGTTTCTTTACCTCCGGTATCGCTTAGAAGCCCACACTTTCCAATAAGACATCCCTGTTCTGCACTGACTTACTTTACCTTTATCTTACTCTCTGTGATCCAGCGAATGGCTTGTAAATCAACGCTATTGGCATTTGTAGACGAACTCTTGAGCATCATGCTTATATATCCAAATCCAAAAAAAAAGACCCAACCACCATGATTGCTGTACCCATACCATAAATAATGATTGAGCCAACTTGATGACCAAGCCGTTGCTAGCCACTATGGCATCAAATATTACCATTCTCCCTACTCTGCATCACCTCATCAAGCAAACCGCTCGTGCTCTATACGAAGTACATAACTCGTGGCTTTCCTCCAATGATGATTCGACTTCACAAGAAATGTGACCGAACCGTTGTGGATATGCTGGTCCCTTCCTGCTTATAAAGCTAGAAGTTTGAGGTCTAAAAGCCAAACCACATGGTGCCAGCCATTGGGCAGTGGAAAGCGGGTAGTAGTCGCGGAGTCGGTTTCCGCCCTTCCTCACATTGTGACTCTCTTCCTAAGGGTATCATCTTAGTCTTGCTTCGCCGTCAAGCAATCTGGGCGGCAGCTTGGAGTTGTCTCTGGCGGAACAGCATATTGAGTCGACGAATTCATGTACTCGCGCCGCAGCTGTAGATCTGCTTTCTACTATGCATTCAATGGAGCTTCCGCATGCCGAGGGGCTTCGATCTGTCCGCCATCTAGGAGATCTCTTTGTTATGAGCTTCAATGATACCACCTACCCAGTCCTTGACTTTGCCAGCTACACTATGGCTATTGCGTAAACTCGTGCAGAAATCGTGAGGCATGCCTTCTTTGTCGAATAACATGACCGGTTTCCAGTTTTCCGATCCAGAGTCAGTCTGACTATTCGATAAATGGCCTCGAGCTGCTATCAACTGGTCTCTGGTCTTAACGGCTACCCAATTGTCCTGTCCTTATGTCAGAATCGATTGGGCTTGGCTGCACGTGGATTGGAAATACCGTTTCCCCCCAGTAGAAAGTAAGGTTCGAATTTGCCGTGTCGCGGTCGTTCGTGCCTTCACTTGTTGCAGCTCCCCAGACTTCTTTGTCCCATTTGTCGTTCGTAATTGTTGTCATTTCATCCTTGGCAAGATATCTGCAAGATTCGTTAGCTGAGTTCATGGATCCTGGAGAGAGAGAGCACTTACAAGGCTTGTCTAACGCCCATCGGGCTTTTGATAAACGAGGTCGTGCTGGTTGCTGCGTACTCGGGGAATCTGGTCACGAGCTTGACAAGCCAGTGAAGAAAACTATGCGGGACCAGCGATGATAAAGTCTTTGCGATGGTTCCCATGATTATGGGAAAGTACGGAATCTGAAGGATTTTCTGGGTAGAAGTGAGGTTTAGCTGGAAGCCTGGTAGAGGGTCAAAAGTACGTACACCAAGTACCCTTCCTAGAGGCGATTTCGCGAGATCCGTGATGGTAGGAAACAGCAAGATTCCGCCAATGAGATCAAAGTCCTCTTCACCTCCTTCTTCGATCTTATCGCGGTGTTGTTGAATGAGCTCAAGTAGCATATAACATCCAACGGAATGACCCATGAGTATGACTTTGGGATTTTCACCAGTATGGTTGCGGTGAGACTCACGGTGAGACTTGATGTGACCGTAAAGAAGTTGCTCCTGCGTTCCGATTTGTTGCTCGAGCGAAAGCGGGTATCTGGGGGGTTTAGATTTGCCAACCTGAGTAGACTCAAAACCCTTGTAGGAGTAGCCGCATATGTAAAATCTAGAAGACTCGGTCGTAGATGAATTGGAGAGTAGATTATGCAATCTTGACAAGAATGGTTGGTAGTATTGAATCACGCCTGGGTTTCCTGGCAAAAAATAAATCAGATAGTCTTGAGATTTCCCATCAAGTGAGTCTGTAGAAGGTTCGTAGTATATCCTGTCGGCCTCCTCGGAAGAGAGATCCCCCAGAAGAGGATCTCTATCTCTATTCAGACTCATGAAGAGCGGGAACAAAATAACACTAGTGCTATTGATGCAAAGGGAGAGACGTAGAGAAGATGAGCTCCACAAGAACAGACATGAACGAAGGAGTGTAACCTAAGAAATACCAGAGGAAGAGAGATTGTTGCCTCCTAGGAAGCAGTAATTCTCGTTGTGCGCGCTTCAGCTCCTGAGGGAACGCAGTTAATGTTACAGCCTCTCTCTCGCCGCCTCCAAAAACTAGAAATCTTATGAGGCTGCCTTGGCAAGCTTCCAAGCTAGCGCCGGACGCTTAAATCTTACGTTACTTTAGCCAGCCGTGCCAGCAAATATTTATGCCTAGAAGCTGCCCCGCCACAAAAGTCGCCCGCCAGAATCGTGACCGCCTCACTTAGATGAGCCAGAGCTTCGACATCCATGGCTCTATCATCGAAGCCACCAACAGGTGTACGAATGCTTTGCCAACTCTAGCTGAGACAGCCAATCTTGGAAGAGTGAAGCCGCTGCAGGCAATGATGCCCAATTCTTGCGTTGCGGATGGGCATTGAGCAACACATGGCGCCAATGGCACACCTCCTCTTAATCTTGGAATTGTACCTAGGAAAAGCATTAGCAGCTAGCACCACGAATGCGACGTCTTCCGGACGTCAGGAAGGATGGGTCAGCTCACCAAATGGGCGGGGCACCTTCGATATCATATGGGGCTCTCTTCTCACCATTTTTCTCTGCACATGGACTTCCCTGCACCTCAACATACCTTCGCTTCATGAAAAATACCTCCAGCGATGGCTGCGCAAGTTTCGCTGGATGGTGCAGGCCGTCATGGCTCCCGAGTTCATTGTCGGATTCGCTACAGGTCAAAAGGTCGAAGCGAAGCGCTCAGTAGAGCTGTGGAAGAACTCTGGATACAACCAGTGGACAGTGCGCCATGGGTTCTATGCGAACATGGGTGGCTTCATCTTGCAGCCACGCGATAGCCAACCATTCCCAGTCAACTCCAAACAACTGCACTACCTCGTGACTCGAGGCTACACACCCTTCCCTGCTATAACCGAGAAAGAGATTTGGGACAAGAGCAAGCAGGATAGATTCCAGAAGGCTTTAACTTTGTTACAGACCGGATGGTTCGTTCTGCAGTGCTTGGGACGTGCAATTCAACATCTTCCCGTCACGACGCTCGAGCTTGCGACATTTGGTTTTGTGTTCTGTACCTTCGCGTCCTATTACCAATGGTCCGACAAGCCTCTAGATGCTGAGAGCCCAACAATAATCGAGATCCCCAATAGCACAAAGGAGATACTCATCGAGGCTAGGAACTTGCCGAACGCACACAAGGTATACAGCCATACCCCTCTTGACTTCGTTGACGACCAATCTCCATCTTGGCTCACCGAAATACAACCACATTTACGATTCAAGATGGGCCCGCGTGAGCGACCGTTACCTCGTTTCACGAACGACAAGTTCCCCGTCATTGGAGCAAGCCCTGACGCCATCTTTGTATTTATCATCATTTTAGCCTACTGCTGCATACACTTCATTGCCTGGAACTTTGATTTTCCAACTGGCGTGGAGCGCATTATCTGGCGAGTGGGCTGCATCACCATCGTTGCGACCACCTTCATCTTCCTGGCTTGCGAAACTTATCAGGATGGACATCGTGTCGGCCGCTGGTCACGATGGTACCTGAAATTGTTTCCCAAGAACCCAGTCCACATCGCTCGGGTGGACACCATGGAGAAGAAAAGACGCGAGATGGAATTCATTCCTTTCTGGGAATTTGTAATCATGTCGCCTGTGACCTTCGTCTACACCGTGGCACGTACTTACATCGTCATTGAGGTTTTCGTCAGCCTTCGCTCGCTTCCAAGCGGCGCGTTCGATTCCGTGCAGTGGTCCAATTTTATACCGCACTTCTGAGAAATTATGACGACATGAGGATACGTCTCTTTTTACAGAAGCTATTGGCATCGGTTATGAGTCCTGTAGGAACGCGATAAGCCGGGTACTATAATATACTTTTGAACTGGGGAAGCCTCCACGTGGTGACCGATGAAAGGAAGGAAGCGGTGCTCGGAGAGCACACGACACCTTTGTTTCAGGACCTTGAAACCCGCGCGCAAAGCCACGAGTTTGTTCGATCTTCACGAACCTAATGACAGCGGCAAAGAATAGCGCATTTATTTAACATGAAATTAGACGAGCCCAGTATTGAGGAAAAGATAAGGAAAATTAAAAGCGGGGCTCGAAGGTTCATCCTTACTTTCCCCTGCATCCTCCTTTCATCATGCATACCGACCATCTCCAACCAACATCATGCGTAACAAACCACGCCTACACCTTGCGCTCTACGCCCGTCCTAAGCATCCAGACACTTACCACTACGCTCTCCTCATTCGACCGAAACCGTTAAATACCCCTGCCGCCCTCAAGTTCCACGTCCACAACAAACTCCAAAAGGCAGACGACATCATTTCCCAGCCCTGGCTGTATGAGACTATCGACATTCCTGACATCTCTCTGGAGCCACGTCTTCTCGCTTGTATCGCTATCGAGAAGATACTCGTGCCTCTTGGACGCGTCAATCAAGTCTTGCGTGAGGTCCCAATCCATCAAGTCGACGATCCCAGTGGACAAGGCCAGGGTTTCGAGTGCGTGAAGTGGGTTCAGCTTGCCATCTTAGCTCTTCGACGCGCTGATGCTGTCTCAAACAATGGATTCACCTGGGATGGCATAAGAGAGGAGGCGCTTAGATATATGAGGAGGAAAAAGCAGGAGAAGCGGTGGGAAGTGGGGTGGAAAGGAGGGCGTCAGGAGGATATAGCTACGTTCGATATGCTGACGGGTGAGGAGGTTGTCCCTTGACTGTAAAAGGCCTCAAAAGTCATGAATGGTACGATAAGGCGGAAATGACTGAATGTTTACGAATGATGATATGACGGACAATGAGGTATCTACAGAGGCACGTTGGACATAGGCGCAATTTAGCATTGGATCCTGGAGGTAGGAGATGATGTCACATGTATATCTCTATCTATACATCTGCTGGTTGTCAATGCTAAGTCTGTGAATGTCGAAGGTAGCTGAGATACCAGAAACTGTATGAAAGATGTTTTCGACTCGTCTGTTTCGAAAACTGCAAGCTTTGACCTCCACAATTCAGAACAGTCAAAACGAAAAACAACCTCGGCACGAGCGACAACCGGGCGCTGCAGCTAATGGCGTGTCTGCAGAAACACCAATCGCCTAAATCAATGAGGTGGTGCCAGTGACCTTTCTCTGCACTTCGTACCCCATTCATTCATTCATTGTCTTCGCACGTCCAAACCGTTACTTGGCTCATGTTATTATTCTAAACTTCCATACAGGATGAGCTTAATTGATGGTACTGAAATGCAATGACCATTTGGCTGCTATGACTAGCGCAGACCCTGTGTTGCTGAGAATGCTGCAATCATTTCACAAAACCGCGGTGGGCTGTTCCAGCCGGCCAACTGCACTGATTCCTCTCCGACTTTTAAGGCCACGTATTAAAGCACTTGGCCGTGACCAGTGTTACTCAAGCAGTTGATGCGGCTACATATACACTGAGTGGTCTTTCAAATGCACTGATTGACCAGAGTTTCGAGATGCCTTTCCTATCGTACTTGTAAAAAGCGGCAGATCCTAACCAACGCTCTTCAGAACTACCACTGAAAAGATCGGACACCTATCCACAACGATGCAAATCTACTGAGTGACCTCTTTATTCTTCAGCATGTCGAAAGTGGGTACAGTGTCAAGGCTTGCGCTTCCCACCGCCACGTTCTTCGCAAAAATCGTGCAACAGCTCTCGATCGTCTTCCAGTCCGCCAACTTGGAGGAAAGCATATACCTCATTCCTGACAGTGAACCAGGTGAGAGACCATCCAATCCCTCCAGGACTCTTTGGGCCCAACCTTGTGACGTTCGAATCACGCCAGTCGTCTTCACGTGGATCGTTTTCTCAGGCCAGGCATCCTGTATATGCTCTTCCATCCCTTTGGCGTCGCCAACCTCTGCGATCAGCACTCGCGCTACAATGTCGTCGTGACGGCCAAAAGGCACCAGAGATTTGTCGTTCTTCCACACAATTTTCACGAATTCCACTTTTCCTGGGTCTAGTTTCTCGAAACCTTCAACTTTCCTGATGCGGTATCGTATGCATTCTTGTTCTTTGGATGCGTTCTCCGGAGCGACGGTGAAGGTCCAGTAGTATTCTTGCGGACCATCGGGGCCGTTGTCGCGGAGAGCTCCATTGAGAGCGTAGAGGGCTACGTACAGGCGGAGGTTTTTCATTTTCAACACAGCATCCATGATGGGAGTGTCCTGTCAGGAGTTCAGGAAAGGTCCGTTGCAATTTCAGTTGATGCGTCTTTCTGTCAAAGAGCTGATTCTCGAGCGCCCACTTGAGTGTATCTTTCTGAATGTAAGACTTTGGATGAGAGGAGAGACGGTGGCCTTTTGTATGATCTGACTTGTGGTTTTCGTACTAGATTTGTTTGTGTTATCGTCTCATCTAGGTGCCAGCTTCTCCTGCTAAAGCCCTTTCATTTCCCTGCGCCGGTACGGCCGTAGCGCTTCATCCATAGGCATTTCGAGCATTGGTATAGCTCCCCATCCCGGGTCCGCAAACCGTCAAGATATTTAGAATCCCAACCACCTTCGACGAACCTCCTACAGCCCTTAGATTCTTGGCCAATCGGGACCAACTCCACCCAGGCAGCCGCCTTTGGTCAGTCGGTTTAGCGATGCTTCGACCCAGATCTCCGATCTCCGGTCCATGCTACTTTTCTCTTCACAAGTTCCCAAACGCGTTCCCGACTTCTTTCGAAGCCGCCTCTCTCTGGCGAATTTTCTTACTGGAACGCAGGCAACGATGCCGCCGCGAAGGGCACGTGGTCCTCAAGCATACTCACATGTCCATATTCGTTTTTATAAAGACCGTACGAGTGGGGGTACAGCTTGCCTCAGCGTCAGATGCCCCTGACTCTCCGTCTCTGTCCTCTTCCGGCCCCACGATGACAGGCCGCTGGAAACATTCGGTATCTACAAGCTTGTTGCTACCGCGAGAGTAGACGAGAGACATCGACCTAGAAGCGATCCGATCCTAGTTTTTGCTTGCTTTGGCAAGTCATGACCCATGAAAACCTCCGGAAAGACGACACGAGCTTGCAATCAAGTCCGCCATGCCTTATTTCATTGTCCACCAGCTCCATCTCGTCTTTCACAGCAATCGCTGCAAAACACGGAGGAAGCTTCCGTACCGGCACAATCCCATCCATCTATCTACTGGCAAAATCCTTGCATTCCCTTCCCGACCAGTCAGTTTGCTTCAAAACAGGAAACCGTCATCTCTCCCCTTCCACTATCAACCAGATATCCCCCTTCCACTATCCACTGGCTATCCAACTTCCGGACCTCACAACGTGACTCCCAGCACGCACCATAACCACGTACCATGTGATTTACCACCAGGTATTCCAAAACGCGACCTTGTCCTTGCCATCCTTTCCTCGTCGTCCTCATCCGTCTCCGTTATCGTAAAAGCTGGGGGCACGGTATTTGCATGTTTCTGCGGTTTGCCAACTCCAGCAACTGACCTCACACATACACCAAGGCAGGCAATCAATCAATCAATCAATCGATAAATTAGTCTTGTTCAGAGCTTCCCGGCCGACAGTGTTCAAATCTGCGTTACACAAAGCCCTCGTGCAGAACTATACGTGTGCACTGCCTCCAAGTGATCAAACAACGCTCTTGGAATTTGACTTTGACGAAATGCCTACACGCACAATGCGCCCCTACCATCTACAGCGTATATCGTAGACATGCCATGCCCAACCGTGCCCTACTCGTAACGCATCAAACCAGCTAGCTACACAGAACTTCGCCACCTACCCACTCAAAACACTTGTCCCGCATCTTTCGACCCCTTCCTCCTCTCCAACCACCTGTGTATTCATTCGGACGCGGCTCGTATCTTCAACCAGCTTGGCTCCTTTGGAGATACCCATCTGTCTACCCATCTGTCTGCTGTATCTGATATTCGCCAAATGCTCTCCGTCGGCGATGATCGAAATATGTAGAGGTGAATAGAAATATATGCTACACAGGAACGAAGGTGGGAAGCAGGACTGGAGTTGAATGAAATGAAACGAAACGAAACGAATGTCAAGGTTTATGCTAAGGTGGGTACGAGACCACTACTTCTCTTCTTCTTTCGTAGACAAGGATCCACTAAATGAACACGAATATATACAAACGAAGCCAAATCGATTACACTAATATGCTTGTCTGTCTATACGAAGCGCAAATAAAGAAGGCTCTGGGCGAAAGGACGGAATGAAAGTCATACATTGACGTATATATGCACAGCAGGCACGCAATGAGAGAGCGAGAGACAGTGGTTTGAGCAAGACAGCCTAAGACGAATGGATCAATGACCGGAGGATCGCTGGGAGTTTATGAATATGGTCAAGCCCAACCATACCAACCGCGAACGGCATATGTTCGGCAGACCATATAGCAGACGGCCACAGTCACATGTGCAACGGTGTAGCTGGGCGCAGGGCTCAAGATCCGGAGCGACGTCCCTCCAATGTCATTCGAATCTGCCCGTCTGCCATTTTGAGAGCCAACGCTGCCTGAAATTTATCCAACTCAATGAAGCGTACCGGTAGTTGAGCGACTGTTGCATGATGTTTCTATTCTTCGTCGCAGCTTGAAAAAGTATATGTTGGAATTGGGAGGGTGTCATGGTCAAAGGAAGTGTGCTACACCTCAGGTGCAGCACGTTTCAGCAAGGCAACCGAGTTTGGCGGACAACGGCGTTCCAAGTTCGCAGAGCAAGGCGGATGTTCTTCATGACCGTGCAGTGTCTTGACTTGAGCATTCCAAGCAGATAACATTGCACAACGTAGGTTAAGTTTGGTGTTTTCGACGATATGACCTTAGCTACCTCGGTCGCTCCAGTCCTCCTGGCAGACTGCCTTGAGATCTACCGTCCGATCATTGCGAAAGGCGCCGCTGGCACTGCCCCCGGGTTTGCGATCGCTGCTTGCTGGTCATGCTGCGAAATGCTTAAGAATATGGGGCTTTATCTGGCGTCAGGAAATTCGCAAACAAAGACTAGATTGATTGCATGTATCGCCCTCCCATATCCGAAGTGCATTAAGCACCTAGCCATTTGAAGTTTATACTAGTCGCAATGATTAGCTCAGTACTAGAAGATCTCGATTCAGTGAATTGTGCTCAATAAGTGATTGGGTGATAGAGTATCAAAACGGCATGCAAGCTGAGCACAGATGTCAGAGATTTGAGAAGATATATGAAGCTGGTATTGTAGACATATTGCGCCAAATGCTATTGGCATTTCAAGGCATTCCTATGGCCCCAGCAGGACTCATCATGTCGTGTGCATGGTGGACGGAGGGAGAAGTCTTTACGGATCCACTCGTAGTCAAGGACTCACATGGTAGGAACTCGCTGCAGCGGAATCATATTCAATTTTATCGTCCAGTGTGGTTGGTTGGTTGTTCCCGATCTCTGGGTAGGCTAGCAGTCCTGTAGACTGGTTCGACAGCGATGCGCGAAATGGGGTGTGTTGGACAACGCTTATTCGGGCTATACACCATCATCAGCATATGACGAGAGAGTCGAAATGAGCTGTCGTAAGAACCTACCCTGAAACCTCCCCTCCTTTCTCTCATCTTCCTAATCTTCTCCTTATCCTCCTCAAACTTCTTCACTAGTTCATTTGCCCTCTGCTTCCTCTTCTCCCTCGACTGGAACCTATAGAAGTCCTCCAAACCCCTCTGTTTCTCCTTCTGCTTCTCAGCCTGCTCCTTAGCAGCTTCTTGTCGCGCCGGGTTCGTCCTGCCCCCCCGTGTAACGGTAATGAAGCCGTCGGCATCAGGCTCTTGTCTTTGCCTGGCCAGCGCTCGGGCTTCGGAGGCTTCTTTGCTGGCGAAAGCCGTCATGTAGTTGTTGACGGACTCGAGCAGTTGAGATTTGTCAGGGTAGGTGAGGTTATGGTGGTTGAGGTATCCTATGACTGTATCAGCATAGAGTTTGTTAGCAGATCGCAAGTGATGAGGGACGAACTCGCAGATCCCAAGGCTGGAACTTTGCCTTCCACCCCTTCGCCCCAAACGGGTTCCCTCCGCTCTTTCCGCATCGACTTGACTGCTTTGAAGGCTGCGTCCATGCTCGCTCGATCGACAAAGAGAACAACGGCTGTGAGACCGTTGGTCTGCAGGTCGCGATCCCAAACAGGCGGCAGTGCTGCACCTTCCATGTCTTCTAAGGTCCCTCGAAACTTTCCACGTTTTCTCTTCTTGCTTTTCTTGTGGTGAGACGATTCGAGGCCGGATGCTTCATCCATGCCACTGTGTTTTCTCCTCTGCCTTTCGAACTGTACATCTTCGATCCTTCCGGCAGGTAGTCCTATCTGGGTTGAGAAGAGATGCTTGATATGGACCCCCGTGGAGTCGAATGGTATGTTGACTAGGAACAATGATCGCGAGGCAGTGGGCGTGGGGATCTTTGGCTGATGCGGTGCCAGGTAAAGGTAGTGGGTTGCGGCTTGGGGGAAGGAGGGCAATGGTGGGAGGGACAGGAGAAATACGGTGTAACCTGCTACTTGCAGTGGTATTTTAGTTGAGGAAGACATACTGTGGGCTCTACAACAGCACTTATGACCGCTCTTCATTCGAAATTCAGTTGACCATGCCACCAAATTTTGCGAGCGCCGGATAGCAAGAGTACACAATTAGCATCGCACTAGTGGGACGAGGGGTATAAATTTGCTCCGAAACCCAGACCCAAATTCTTTCCCCAGCTCTCTTTGCCAATCTGGCTTAGATCAAGTGTAGTATCTGTTCTTTTCAGTTTAATCTCTGAAATTGGTCTACGGGCCTTTTATTGATTAAATCAATTTTTATTTAATCGTCGGGTTGCCTCTGAGCTCGCTCATGCTTCCTGGCACTGTGTCACCGGCCTTACACTGCCACTGGTTGATGCGAACCTCCTCTTCATCATTGTGCTCGGCTTGTCTGAGACCCTGGAGAAGAGGATGCCTGCATTATCAACGAGGAACCTATACTCTTACTCTTGTCCTGAACATCCATTTACAGTGCCACTGTTATGTCCTTGTTCACCACGGAGCTTTCCAGGATGCTGTCCTTGCGATTCATTGAGCGGACCATATCAGGAAGCTTCTCGATACATTCAGTCAAGCCAGCCTGCCCATCTTCCGTACTCGAGTGGCTATAAGCCCGACCCATCGGACTGTCCATCCACCAGATTAACCAGACATAAGGGTCTTCCGACTAACAGACAAGGTTTTAAGGTGGTCGATGATGAAGGAGAAATGGGAAGGCTGCTCGTCCGTTGTGGAATCGGGCACGGTTTGTTGATGATTTGCAAGCAATACCGAAACGGAGCCTTCTTCAATACCATAGGATAGAGAATTTGAAAGTAAATGCTGTTATATATCTGATCATTCATGGTATGACAATACTCGAAATAATAAGCCTACGAGATAAAATTCATCCTTGACGTGAGGAATGAGTATACCTAGGGCTGGCCCTAGACGTGTACAAGAGTTTTAGACTTTTGAAACCATCTAGACCAGCCATTGGCTTAATTGGTGAATGGTAGTGCGTCATTATGTCATCTCCGCATGTATGGAGTACCCCTCTAGAAGTACAACATCTCCTTATCCCACCCCATTTCATTGTACAATAACCTGCAGGTGTTCCTCCGAAGCGACTAGCAAAACCCATCCTCCCCATGTCTTCCTACCCCCCAATGCCCCGTTTGTCCGATTCCATCAACCACAGCGGAACCCCATTCGTCGACCCCGATTCCATCGACGTCTCTTCACCCGAGGACTCTCGATCCTCATTCCGCACCACAGACTACAGCTCCACCCTCCCCCTCATCCGCGCCCGCTTCCCCAACATCGACCCAGTCTACATCACCAAGATATTCCGCGGCACGATCCACGCCGCCGGCCTGGTCTGGCTGGACGTCGACCGCCAAGACGCCACGCCCCCGGACTTTGAAAACCTCGCGCACCTCCTCTACTGCTTCGAGATCTACGGGCAGATTGTGTGCCTGTTCGCGAGTCCCCAGGGGATGGAGCGGGAGATGGAGTTGCAGTGGGCGCTGGCGGATTATCGGATCAGGCTGCTGAAGTTGAGCAGGGCGGCTACGTTTGAGAGTTTGAACGAGTGGCATAAGGCGGTTCTGGAAGCGCAGATTCGGGACGGGCAGGATAGGATAGCCGGGTGGAGGGAGAGGAGGGAGGACCTGGCGGGGTTGTTGAAGAGGCAGATGTGAGAGCGAGGGTTTCGGGGCGCGGGGCGTGGGGGGTGTGGCGCTGCGGAGGTTGGGAGGTAGGGTCGCGTGCTGCCAGGATGATAGCCATCATACGCTCTCGTGAGCTAATGGTCGGCGCAGTGTGAGCATAGCAACGAAGCTGTCATTGGCAATGTATATGAAACTGGATCGATGCGAATGTCAAGAGTATGAGCTGCGCTTCTCCTTTCATAAGACCGACTCAAACCTTACAAACAACTAAATCGGGCCCATTGCACAGATGCGCTCGAGGCTGCTTACCATATGATGCTTTCATCTTCTACTTCCTCCTTGAACTTGTGATTCAACCGCACTACAGCGCCTGCCCTTGAGCATTGATTCCTCTACTAATTATAGATATTTCATAAGACCTTTCGAAGTTGTCCGCCAGAGACTGTCTGTCCAGCACCCGCTAGATCTAATAGGGAGCCGGGAATGTCCACGCCCCACCCCAGTTGCTGCATCCAAGAGCGTGTATCCCTACTCACTATCAGCAGTGAGGCGATCGATCGACATGAGCTACGATCGACTTACCACGCGTCATCCTTGCTCCCCACAATGGTCATTTGCTAGCTGCTTGGTTTTGTGCACTCAAGGCGTATGAAAGTGGTGATTTATGTCTTTATGGACCCCTTTTCGCTTACAGTCAATCAATCACTGAGCGTAAAACATATCTTTGTGAGAAACGTCTATGTATAAACAGTCTTCGAAATCTCTTTCCTGTATAAGGAAAAAGGCAGGAGTGAATGTCCCATTACTGGACCAAGACTAGAACAAGCCAGTGGCTTGAGCTGATGAGCTACAAGAGTCGTGCCGAAATATATTGATATCTTGAAGAGACATCCTTACCACCATTACGCTTATGAAAGTGAAACTTTCCACGCCATTCCCACTGTCAGTGGTCTCTGTTTTCGATGGCCCTGAAAGCCTGGAAAATTCCAACTGTAGTGTACGCAATCTCGGTCAAGGCAAGATCCATTCCTAGAGCTGGATTAAGTTGATCTCTGCGATTGTACAAAAAGCTGGCTGGAAGGTAGGACCCTGCGAGAAAACCCTCCACGTGAGATTCTGTACATGGCTGCTCGCTCGATACCATACCAACTTGTTGTTGATACATAGAAACCTATGGTAATAAACAAGAAACCCCGGAGAAGATCACGAAGCCACAGTGCGGTGCATCGCTATCTTCATGGACTCGGTGTGCTCTGTCAAGTGTTTGAGTCTGGTATACGGATAACCCTAGGTGCGGGAGGAAGGACGGATTGACCTTTGTCCCTTCCGTCCGTCCTCCGAAGGACTACTTCTAATTCAATACGTAACTTATGCAAGTGACACTCCTCTTCAATCCTTCATGAAACGAGGCCGAACCTACTTCCTTCTACGCGCCATCACGGAGCAGACTAGAGTACCACGCATAAGTGCGTTCTAATTCGAGCGTGAAGAGATAGTGGCGGGGGCTTGCTTATCCACTCTCTTGCATGCTGCGGCCCTGAAAAAGGCGCCGAGTGATAAACTACAGTACGAAGGAATCAGCTCCCCAGAAGAATGCCTTCGTTATCACAGAATGATTGGGTCGATCTGCGCAGGATCAGGGCGGGTTTCTAATAACGTAATACGAAGTATCTGCAGTAAGCTGCATAGCGCAGGATGGTGGGCAGAGTTATCAATCTTATAGCAGCAAGGCAGTGAGTAGGACGATTCTGCCGTCACGAAAGGATCAGGATTTGGTGCGCTAGAATGTCGAAGGAGCTGAAATACGATGATGAGAACCAATAGGGAGATGACTTTGTACGAAATACATGAAGAATCGGTTTCTTGCATCACAGAACCCTACAAAGTACCCTCACTACTCTGGTTCTCTTGCCCCGATAACTTCTTACCCCGCACACGGCAACTTCCCCCTTGCTGGCATGAAGCTGACCTAGGTCCGCCCCAATTGAACAAGATTGGAATCAGGGAGAGGTATCTTTCAACAACTGGGCGCTATGCTTTTGGAACTGAGAGATTAGACACGAGTGGTAGAGTAATCCCAGTCAAGGCTATGGAATGCCTGATGGATCTATCCACTCTCTTTCCATCTTGGTAGACCGTTGTCTTCTTTCCATGGACAATGTCCCCGACCTCGCCTGCACAAGACCTTTCCTGTCCCATAATCGCGTAAGTTCTAAGGCTTTCCCCTCCCATATGCTCTTTCTCGCATCAGTGTCCCGCATCTCAAACCATCCCCCCCACCCAAGCACCACCCCGCGGACCCCCCTCCCCGCGGGCCCCCACCCTGGAACCAACAACCCCCTTCCGACTTACCATACATCCCGCCTACTCTTCTGACCCTATCTCTACGCCCCAGCTTCGACGGCGCAATAAAGACCCGCCTCACCCCCCATCCGCACCGCGCCTTCGCCTTCGAAGTGACTTTCCAGCTCCAGCACCCGCAACTCATCTCCCTCTCCACCCAGAAACCGCCCGCGCATTTCCATCCCTACCAGGAGGAGTACATGACGGTGCTCCAGGGCCGACTATGCGTTGAGGTCGAGGGCCGCGAACGCGTGCTGGGGCCCGAGGACGGCGAGATCAGGGTGGAGCCGTGGGCGAACCATCGGTTGTACCCGCCGCCGCCCGGGAAGGGAGATGGGGGAGCCACAACGAGGTTTTTGCTCTCGGGAGGAGAGACGGAAGAGGTGTTTAAGCTGGATACGATCTTTTTCCAAAATTGGTATGGATATCAGGATGAGATAGTCATGAGGGGTGCGAAGATGGACCTGATTCAGGTCTTGTGTGTGAGTGTGCTTACTGCTACCGCCCTTCTTCTTGGGCCCTTCTTGTCTTCTTCGGTGGTAGCACTTGTAGACTGAGACGTGTTGCAGATGTTCGACGCCGGAGGTTCGTATCTATCGGTCCCTTGGTGGGTACCGTTTGGCCGTAGCTTGTCAAGGGCGGTTGGAATTGTCTTTGGGAGATGGTTAGGGGCCCTGTTGGAGTACCAGCCGTACTATAGGAAGTGGACCACTGACTGGGAGTTGGCGTGTAAGAAGATGGAGACATCATATTTCCAGAAGAGATTTGCGGATCGTGCGAAGACAGAGTGAACACTCAAAGGTCAGGTACTCTGAAAACACAATGTTTTACTAGTACAAATTAGACCTGATAAGGCAAGGTGTCGCTGTGGGTTGCAGTCGTGTTGTTCCTTTAAGCATGCATAATTTACAGCTGTCCTCAGAAGTCCATATTCCAAGCATCCATCCCACCGAGCTCTCGAGCTTCCTCGAGGCCGTACTAATCACTCAAACGCCACCGTGAGCGCAGTGTCCTTGCGAGTGATCTTAGCCCACTCTATAGTCTGCACCCACAGCTTCTGCTGCATCTTTTCGTCCATACTGTCCGGCGCACTGGCGTCCTTCTTAAGAAGGGTGAAGTAGCCGCGCTCCGCAGGATGAGCCTTGTTCGTCGCGAGGTCTGCAACATCGACACCAGCGTTGGCCGCAGTGCGCATCGTGGGATCCATAAACTGAAGCAGAAATCGTAATGGTTGGATGACGAGTCTGGACATGATGACGAGCATCCAAGGGGTGTTGGTTCGAAGAGCGCGGGAGTCGCTTAGGTTGCCTGGATTGATCGCAACGGCCGTGATATTGCTTAGCTTCGGATCCTTCCAAATAATTTAGCTGTGATTCTAGTAGAACTTCATCAACGACTGGCGGTTGAACATACCTTCTCCAAGTAACGGTTCAGCACATACATCCACATGACCGCAGCTAGTTTGGAGACCGCATATCTCTGGAACCCCCGTCCAAAATTGTCGGGAGGGTCGTCCGCAGCTGGCTTCACCAGCTGTTGCAAGTCATTTGGAATAGCGGGCGGGTACTTCTCGAGGGAATTCTTCCCTGGCCAGTGAGCGTCGCTGGAAAAGAGCACCACTCGGCCGCCGTTGGGTCCAAAGCTGCCCAGGAGTCGAAGGACTAGAGCTGCGTGAGCGAGATAGTTCACCTGGAAGGTCTTTTCGTAGCCGTCTACGGTGGTTTCTACATGACCAACTAGGTTCCAATAGTAGGCATTGCAAATGATGCTGGCAAGGGGCGGAAGTTTGCCATTGTCTATCTCAGCGGCGACGGTAGTTGCGAAGTCGTGCACGGCTGAGAGCTTAGCGAGATCAAGCTCGCGGATGGAGGAGTCGGCGTCGGGATACTGCTTGAGCAGCTCACGTAATCTCTTCGTATTAGCATCGGCGTCTAAAGTGTTTCGGACTGTCAACACGAGGGCATAGTTGGGGTAGTTGGCAAGAAGATGCTGAACAGCCGGGATGGCAAGAGAGCCGTTGGCTCCAGTAATGATGATGGTGCCTGCCATGATCCGGCTTGACGCACGGATGGTTTATCTGAGGTGAGCGGATTGAGAAGAGTGAACGAGGGGAAGTAGGAATTAGGATCTGTAGTGGGCTAAGCCAAATTCTTTACTTAGTAATGCATGCATAACACCCTAACTGGGTTCCCCAATGAGACGATATAGTTATATACATCATGTGAGGGCGTGTTAAGGTGCTGACACCGTTGCGGAACGTTTTAAAAGTAATCATGATCTATTAGAAGTATCGTTATTTTAGGTCAACGGTACTAATACTCTTCAAGCATCTCATATCCTAGCCTTCCGCTAATATACGCACTCGTACCCTATCAATGCTGTAAAGTATATGTCGACAGCCAAAAATCCCGCGACTAAGGCACTTTTTGAGTGAGAAAAAGGATGAGGCAGGGTACTTGGTACTAAGTGTGATTATGCTAGATTTTTCTACTTGCAGGATTTCAGTACTTCGCCGCCCCTGCCAGGCGCAGCTGGCATGCAGCTACACCAAATCATGATAATGCGTGCAATCCACTGGAGCATCACTGAGCCCCGACAAATTGGACGTCGCCGGAGCATCTGATCGCGTGTACCAGAGATCAGGTATTTAATTAGATTGAAGCCCAGAGGGCCTTCGTCGTACGTGCTACACTTTAAGGTACATGGCTTTTTTGACATTACTCCAGCCTTCCTTCGGGCTTTGGTGCTTGTTGTGGACTGTAGTCTTCGCTGCAGTCGACAACTCGATTCTGGAGGCGTGCCGTGCGCTTCAGGCTAGCCTTGGCTACAATACCATCTTGCCCGGTCAGGGACGATATCTGTCGCTGAGCACTGAGAACTGGTAGGGTTCCTCTTGCATATGCTGTTCGTGAACCTAACACCAAGTCTTTCAGGTCGCAAACGGCATGGGCAAAACCGTCTTGTATCGTCCAGCCACAGGACACACCCAAACTTCAACAAGCGGTTCGCATCCTCACCAGGAGTCGAACGCCTTTTGCGATCCGTTCAGGAGGACATATGCCCTCTCCGCTCGCGGCAAATATCAATAACGGAGTCCTGATTGATATGTCCATGTTCAACAACGTGACTTACGATGCCGCAAATAATGTAGCAACAGTTGGTGCAGGGCAGACGTGGGGAGATGTATATAGACGGCTCGATTCGCACAATGTCACTGTTGTGGGCGGAAGAGTATTGGACGTCGGCGTGGCAGGTCTTGCCCTCGGAGGTCAGTCTGTTTGATTTCGTCTCACGACCAAAGGTTTTGCTGATCTTACAGGCGGCTTGTCGTATCTCTCCGATCTATACGGTCTAGTGTGCGACAATGTTGTCAATTTTGAGGTTTTTCTTCCTGATCAAAGCTCAATAATACACCACTAATACAGAACCAGGTTGTTCTTGCCAATGGATCGGCCCTAAACGCCAATGCACAGTCAAATCCAGATCTTTGGTGGGCACTCAAGGGCGGGAGCAATAATTTTGGTGAGCATGAGATCATTTACAAATTCAAAATACTCCTCACACTTCTCCTGTCCAGGCATCGTCACCGCGTTTACTCTCTCTACCTATCCAATCCAACAAGTGTGGGGAGGCATCAAGAGCTACACGCTCGACGACCTGCCCGCGCTCTTCTCCGCCGTTATCGAGTACCAGTCCAACCCAAACAAAGACCCATACGCAAACTTCATGATGCAAGCATTCACCACCAACGCCAGCGTCGGCGCAGTCATGAACATGGTCTATCTCAAGCCCGAAGCATCGCCCCCCGCCTTCAACCCCTTCTACTCCATCCCCACAACAAACGACACCACCAAGATCCAAACCCTCACCCAGATGATGAGCGGCCAAATCGTCCCCCCCATCCCTCGGTGCGTAGAAAGCCATGTACCTACCTACCCGAAAGTTGGACCCGTTGGCGCTAACACCTAACCCAACCTGAACAGATGGGACTGGTTCGCCACGAGCTTCAAGCCCAGCGCCTCCTCCTACAACCAAATCAACTCCATCGTCACGACGGCGCCGGAGCTGCAAGCCATCGCATCGCTAACCTCCGGCTCCCTAGCCCTAGGCCTGCAGCCCATTTCCGCCAGCGCCGTCCTCGCAGGCGAAGCCCGCGGCGGCAACCCCTTGGGCCTCGAGAGCGTCAACCAAACTTGGTTCGTGCTCGATACGGGCCACTGGTTCGGCGGCGGCGACGACGAGACGGCGCATGACGCCACGCGCGGGATGCATGCGCGGATCGAGGACGTCACGAACGCCGACGGGAGCTACTTGCCGTACGAGTTCATGAACGATGCCAGTTATGATCAGGACGTCATTGGGCATTACGGCGCGGCGAATGTGCGGAAGCTGAAGGAGGTGCAGAGGAGGTATGATCCCGAGCTTGTGTTTCAGAAGCTGGTTCCTGGGGGGTTCAAGCTTCCTTGAAACAAGTTCGCCCGACCATCCAGCACTCCTTGTTGAACGCGACGCGTTTCTTCCTTGGATTAAATCGACCTGGTGTCTCAAAATAAGGGACTTGGCTTGTTTAGCATATAGATGGATGCATTGGGATAGGAAGCTTTGATTAGACGTCAGCAACAGGCTGATATTATATCATACAATACAAATATGTACACAAATCCGTGCCTTGCGGCCACCACAGCGCGATTCCCTAAACCGAAATATAGAAACTGTCCATCTCTGAATCCTAAGGAAACGTACGTATTCGCTACTCATCATCATCGTGGCCATCATCATTAATCAACTAGAATCTCACGCGTAAAAAGGCCAGGATCCATCTTCTCATAGGATGAGAATATTCAAACGGTATAGATACACCAATCGCACCCTTCCCCTGCCTATGCCTACCTCAGAGACCCATCATCACTCTCGCCCCTCATTTCATAATACCCAGTATGCAACCCAAGCTCGGAGTCGTCGCTCTCGCTCTTCATCTTCTGCACCGGCCCATTCCCTGCCTTTGGGCGCTGCGGAGTCCATGGGGCGATGCTGCCTCCGACGCCGCTACCCTGCTTGGCGCGCGACGACAAGGTGAACGACATCTCGCTCCAGGCTTTGGAGACGCGCTGTGCGGCGGAGGCCAGGCTCTGCCGGATCGCAGGCAGTGAGGTCCCGATGAGTGCGACCGTGGGCTCGACTTGGGAAGGGATCCAGAACGTCCGGCCGTAGGTGTCGAATTGTGGGGGAATCAGAGTGCTCATTTGATACTGGAGCCCTGCGCGTGGTAGGCGTAAGTATCGGTGATGAGTGAAAAGGACCCAGGATGGGTCATGGAAAGTTTCATGGGACATACATTTCGGGTTAATGTGGGTATAGCGCGCCATTTCGATGACGAAGATTGCCAGTTTCCATGCTGCAATAGTACTCGCACTATGGACGACTCGGTCAACGGAAAGCCTGTGCAAAGGATGCAAAAGAACTTACGCTGCTCCGAGCATAAACAAGAGGCTGATACTTGCGCGCCTCTTGAGGGGCATTTGAAGCTTCCAAACCGGATAGAGTGGGAGGACGAGCAAGATAACGTCGAAGGTCATGCTGGTACTGAACAGGGCCACCTGGGTATAGTAGTAGTACCAGTCATTGAAGTACAGCCGCCGTTCTAGAGGGTGCCAGGCCATGTAAAGCGGGCGGCAGATAAAAGCGGGCAGAATGGAGTATACCACCAGATAAACGGCTTGCAGCGCAAGTAAGACCTTGATTATCCACTTGATGGGGGATCTAGGTGTCGAGAAAATGCGGTCATAGAAGAGGAGGATGGAGACGCGAATTGCGGTCGTCATGGCCGGATAGAGCCAGGTGGACCCGATGATGCCCTAGCAACTGGATAAGAGTCCTCCAAGGTGACGGGTTTTGGTTCTTTCGGAACGAGGGTTTGGAGATGATTGTTCGCTCCCGAGTCCCAAACATACCTTGAACCAGACTGAATACTCCCCAACGGTTATCTCCCAGAGCGGCTTGCCGACGCCGGCATGGAGATTGACATACGCAGCCATTGCGGTCCATCCGATGTATAACAGCTTGAAGGTACGGTTAATGGTGGCTTCGTTTCAATCGAGGTCTCGACTCACGAGGGCTGGAATCATGGCCCAGTCATCGGCGCCAAATGCGCGGGCATAAAATCTCACGCCGAGTCGCCAAAGAACGACAAGGCTGGCGATAATACCAAGCATGATACAGGCAATAGCGATCGAGTACACCTTGTGGGTGTCATCGACCACCGTAGGAGGCGGTAACAACTGCTGCTGCGATGAAGCCATAGCCACAAAATACAACTCAATGACGGCGAAGTAAGAAGGTCGGCCGTTGAAGTCTTACTTGTGGCACGACGGAACGGTAGGCTTGAACCTGCGTGGGGTGTTCGGGTGTGCTAGAAGAAGTACTCTGCGAGTCAACATGGCTAGAAGTAAGAAGCGGCATGTCACACGCGCAACACAGTTCTGTGGTTGATTCATTATTGCATCCATCCAGTTATTTTGGGCAAGAGAAGCATGCAACATCTCGCATGCTGACCACACCATGTTGTCATGCAGCTAAAGATGAGACGTGGAGGAGGACTGATGGTTGATTGGGCCATGGGATTCGGGGGCGTATCTTGGCTCCTCTGGGCACCAGTCGATGTGCAAATGTAGTAACTATACGCCGTGAGCATGAATGTTGGAAGTACCTTACGGCGAAGTATCTGATAGCAAGCAATGTCCCCGTGGCTTTGCGCGTATATGTCGACGACTGATGTGAGGTATTTTTTCAGAGATATGTGCGAGTGCAACGTTGGGATAGGACTTGCGCGATGACGGTAAGGGTAAAATCACCGGCCCACTCCCTGGAAATGGAAGGCTCGGTGCGCTAAAGCGAGTGCTAAAATAAGGTACCTAGGTAAGGTACCTTACTAGTAGTAAGCTAGGGATACTTCGTACTCCCTAGCGTAAAGTATTTCTTCGTTACGACACGCTGCTTTAAAATCGAATGCAAGTCGAAAACCTTCACCATCCTTCAAACCAATTAATCAAGCGTTAGGTAAAGAAATCCTTCCCCTGCCTTCCCATCTTCATCCATTCTCGCAGCAGCTGAGACATAGCAATCCATGTACCCGTGCGAAGGATAATCAAGCGGTTAATTGTTCATGTTACACTGAGTATCTTCCCTGCCATGGTTCGTAAAAGGTTTTATGGTAGGAAACCTTACCTTAGGTTGACAAGCATGTATTTTGAATTATCCATCTTGTTGGACGAGAGTTGTCTCAGGTATAGGATGCTTGTTAGGAATAACATAATCGAAGCACTATAGATACTTCTCACACAGGTACTCCAGTAGCAAGCCTCCCGATATAAATCCTCCAGTAAACCAAAAGCCGTTGCCAAACCACCACCAGCAGCTGTTGCTACTGTTCAAATCAACTCTCCCAATCATCAATCCAAGCGACGTCATCGTACCACCGACAGCAACCACATAGTATATCACGCCCATCCTACTAAGCCATCCACACATAAGTAACAGTATAATCATAGAGACGAGCAGCTGCCACAGTAAGACCTTAGTACGATCACGATAGAGGACTGCTAGACTCTTGATCCCAGCTTTTAGATCATCCTTTAAGTCCTGATGCGCGTATACGGTGTCATAGATCATTGCCCAGATGATGTTCGCCAGGAAGAGGCACAGCGTTGAAGTCTCCACGCGTGGTCTGGAGTTGGAGCCCATTACTCCCACCGAAAAGGGTGGTAGACCGATTGCCAGTGATCCCATGACGATGCCCCAGGCGAGACAGAATCCCAGGACCAATTGCGGAACATTCGTGTGTCGTTTGGCCCAAGGATAATATGTCCAAGCGATGATGCTTGGCATAGCATACAGAGCGCTTTCAAGAGTGCGTGACGATAGATACGGCAGGAATAGCGCAGCACCGATGGCCTGAGTGGCAGTAAACACGGTCGCGGCGAATGGTGATACGGCTCCCCGTGGAATGGGCCTGTGACGTGTACGCTCGACGAGCGCGTCTAAAGGCGCGTCGATAAGGTCGTTCCAGATATGAATGGCATTGGAGACGAAGAAGCTACCGCCAAGCATCAACGCACTTTTTTGGAGCAGGACAGAAAGATCTGTCTGCTGAAGGATGGAGGCGTGAAGAGTGCCGAATAAGTGAGGGAAAAAAATGAGGAAGAGCCCTGCTGGTGGACGGAGGCGGGCCAATTGCACGTACGGCAACCATGAGTCTGGGAGACGACTGAGCCAGCCTGACTTACTGTTGCCACCGTACTGGTGGGCAAGTGAGGCCCCCATCACAGCCTTGCCCCGAGTCTCGGACTGGGTAGATGTCATGTCTCAGAGGTCTCATATTTCTACAAGTAACTCGGAAGAGAAGACTATGCTGGCTTGCGGCTAGGTTCTTGAACTTGAAAACCAAAGCGGTTCTATCGGAAGTTAATACAGAAACGAAACATCGGAAGATACTTTACCCCCATGTGATCAGTGAGCTGCTTTTACTTAGTGCTTACATGCATGCTCCACCTGCAGACGCCTAAAGTAGCCAATCCTACCTTAGCCAGCTTGTCGGCTTTGTTTGTAACGATGATGTACCTAAACCGCCGACTCTGTAGTGGGTGGGTAACATTTTACGCCTTTTCGCTTTTCCCCGCACCAAGCTCTCTGCCGTAGTGACAAAAGCCTGAAATACAGGCCAGGTCCGACCTCTTATAATCCGTGTAGCTGCATGTATACGAGACAAGAAAAGGTCCTGCCTTGCATTTGGTTCAAATCACGGACTTTGAATCTCCTGCAAGCTGCCCTGTGCCCGCGTGACTTGTTGCTTCCCTGCGTCGCCCGCAATGTTTGCATACGCTTTGGTTATTTACCTGCTAAGCTTTAGCACTGTCTTCGCTACAGAATCTCTTCCTCATCAAGTCGACCTGGAAGAGCGAGCCGCCATGCAAGACAAAATCCAGACCCTTGTTCAGTCCCTCGAGCTTGTACCATCCCAACACCTGACTTTGATAAGCCGGCTCGAGAATGCTCAAAATAACAATGGCATCACAACACTCACTCAGATTGATCTCGCGTGCCAAATAGCGCGGGCAAGCCTTGGATCTGACTCCGTGGCATCAAAACCTGTGAATCAAACAGAGGCTGATGCTAATTGGTCGGTCATCCCTTGGTATTCCCACGGCGAAATGCTAACGATTGCGAGCAAGGTCTGAAGCGTGCTATGCAACGCCGTCATGCGTTTTACTTCCAAAATCTACTGCAGAAGTATCCAAAGCGCTCAAAATTATCAGCTATTTGAAAATAAAATTCTCGGTCCGCAGCGGCGGCCACTCGCCAAATCCCGGCTGGTCCAACATCGACGATACCGGTATCCTTATCGATCTGCAGAGGATCAACCAGTTCGCTATCAACTCCGATAAATCGGTTATAAGCCTGGGACCAGGTCTTCGATGGGGCGACGTTTACGATACCTTGGATCCATATGGCGTGAGCGTTATTGGAGGTCGAATTCCGCATGTGGGCGTTGGAGGGCTCATTCTCGGAGGTTCTGGCTCCCTCTAGGAACGTATCATTCAGGGGACTGATAAGGATCTTTTAGGCGGTTACTTTCATTTTTCTGGGGAGTATGGTCTTGCCGCGGATAATGTTAAGAATTTTGAGGTACTGTTATCGCAGCGAGCGAAGTCGCTGATTACTGACCCTCAAAGTAGGTTGTCCTAGCTGATGGCACCATCACGGACGCAAACGCCACACAGAACAGTGACCTTTTCTGGGCTTTGAAGGGTGGCGGATCAAATTTCGGTAGATTCTCCGATCCTCTGAGCCGTGAATTGTCTGCGATTCTGACTTGCTGCAGGAATCGTCACTCGATTCGACCTTTACACCATTCCAGTCCAAACGGTCTGGTACCAGGTAGCGGCATACTCGAATGACCAAGTTCCTGCCATTCTGGATGCGTTTGTCCAATGGCAAAAAGATGGTGCTTCGGATCTCAAGTCAACCGTGGCCCTCATCATCGGGCTTGAGATCACCACATTAGGACTGATCTATTCTGCCGCTGCCGAGAAGCCGGCAGCCTTTGAACCATTCTACAACCTTACCCCGGCGGCGGTCGCTGTTCCACCCACAAATGGTACGGTGAAGAGCCTGACTGATATCTTGGGAACCACATTCTCGAACGCTCCTGCGCGGTAAGACATTTCCAACCCGGTGTCTGGTATCTCCTTTGGTATTCGCGGCTTACTCTTTTCCAGTCATGACTATCGGGGCACTGCTACTAAGATTGATGCACAGCTATACAAAGACGTTTACAAATTCTGGAGGGAGCAGGCACTTTCAGTCCAAGCTGCTACTGGAGCCAACATGACATTCACACTCCAGCCGATTCCAGCCAATCTGTCCAAAGTAGGTATCGCGAGGGGCGGGAATCCAATAGGAATCCCGCAGATTGATCATCAATGTAGGCTTGACATCTGCTCGGCAAATGTGGGTAAAATAGCGGCTGACATGTGCAGGGTGGACAACTCTCGTGGATTGGCAAGGTGCAAATAATGATGATGCGGTGAGAGCAGCTCCCATCGCCACTACCGAGAAGTGGAAGGAGCTGGGAGAGGAACGAGGTTTATACTTCCCGTTCGTGTACATGAACGACGCATCACGAGACCAGAATCCGATCGCTGGATACGGGGCGGCCAACGTGGAGAAGCTAAAGGCCGTGGCTAAGAAATACGACCCAGGTCAGATCTTCCAGACCCTGCAGAACAACGGGTTCTTGCTTTCGAAGACGTAGAAATGTCTTTTATAGGCATTCTGTACTTTAGCAGGTCATGTTGACAGTGATCTCTTCTGACCGACATGCGACCTTCTACTCTTTCACCACCCCAAGAATCGAGCCCAGATTTCTCAAGAGCTCTGTGACTAGGTAGGGCAGGCTAACAGGACAATGAAACAGTTTAGAATTTCAAACAGGCTTTCATTTGAAGAACTTGTTAGGGGGACCAGACAGGCGGAGAGGACGAATTTTTTACCCAGTAATTTTCTACTTATCGAAGCTACGTTTAGAATTAGAATTTGCTTCCTTTACTTCGCTCCGAAATTTGATTTTTTTACCTTAACACACTCACTGCAAGCTAGATTCGAAAGAACAGAAACACACCCATCAAGACACGCAAACATCTAATCCCGAACGCAAACTTTAGACGCGTTTAACCACCACCGCTCTTCTTGCCGAAAATCCTCGACTGCCTCTTCGACTTGCACGTCTTGGCCGTACATTGGCGCTTTCCCTTCGTGGGGGCCGCCGTTCCGTTCTGAGATGCCCCGGATGCGATGATTGGAGTCGCCGAGCTCTCAGGTGCGACTGCTGGGGATGCGACTGCCGGGGATGCGACTGCCGGGGATGCGACTGCCGGGGATGCGACTGCCGGGGATGCGACTGCCGGGGATGCGACTGCTGGCGATGCAACCACGGGAGAAGCGGTGCCGGAGAAGCCTGGCGGTGAGACGCTTTGGGGAGCTGAAGGCGAGGCTGAAAGCATTGGTGGGTTGATATCTAGCGATTTGGGAGGCATTGATGAAGGGGCCGGTGCTGGCGCTTGAGCTGGGGTCGAGACGGATGCGGTTGGTGCAACAACGGCTTGCGATGCGGCTTGATTCGATGCTTGGGGATTCCCCGCCGCCGATGCAGCTGGAGATGCTGCTGGAGCCACGGCTGGCTGCGTCGCTGCTACAGCTCCAGCAGTCATTGGCGGGACGACGGATTGGATGATATCCACAGTGACTGTGACCGGCACCTTGGGGACTTGTGAGGCTATCGCCGCACTCACTGCCGCCTCGATGTAGGAAGCCACTCCAGCATTCGTCATCGTATTCAAATCTGCCCCCTGCGCAGCCCGGGTGGTTGGATCCGAAGATGCGGGTGAGGATTGGGCGGAGACAACTGGGCTTGCTCCTGCTGGCGCCGGGGAAGCAGTGAGCGAGCTCACATACGCTGGGATGGCCGCGCTATTCAGGTTGTTGGGAGATTGCGAGGCCGCCGATGGTGATGGTGACGGTGCTTGTCTAGCTTTGACGCGTCTCTTGCTTCCCGGCTTCGCGACAATATCCACATCCATACACGTAGTATATATCTCAGCTTTGCCATTGGGCAGATTAGGATCCACGCCAGGAAGCGTGGGCCAACTCCACAGCCAGTATATCGTCAAAGGCTTGCCGGTTTCGATATCTGTGGGCAGAGCAATATTATTTTGGCACCATAGGTCTGCGCCCATGAGCTGATCCGGAGTGTGAGGATATTGCGCTTTACGAGCTACTGAGATGTTGCCCCCGTTTACCTGATAGCAGCGACCATCATCGAAAGGTTGAGTTGCGAGAAGCTTCCCACGCTTGTCGCCTCCCGTGCCGTCTTCGTTCCACTGCCCGAAAACATCAAGTAACAGCTCGGGGGTCTTTGGTTGCGATGTCCCATACACATATACTAGACCCCGATTTGGTGGCTTTCCAGGCTGATTTTGCGGAAGTGTTACATGCCCATTCTCTTGATAGCGCAACGAGACTAAGGCACCCGGAGCCGCTTGGAGGCGTGGACTGCCATCGGACTGATATTGGGTTTGCTGCGTATGCTTACACATTGTGTCGTGGGGGTGGATCCCAGTTGTGTCAAGTGCGGGGATCGTGTCTCTCTCCTCAATCGAAGGCTGGCCCATCGACGGCAAAATATGGACCATCAAAGGGTCTGCGAAGCTCGGATCTCCTCTCTTAGTGTTGTTTCTACAGTAGCCTGGAGTGCCCGTGAAGGCTCCTGTCTTGGGGTCGATGACATCCATCTCCTCAACCCATGAATGTGCTGTGATGGGGGTAATAAGGTTGGCAAGTGCCGCCAGGGCAGCTACCGCTGAGGAACGCATTCTGGTGAGCGAGCGGTTTTTTGAATTGATATTGTTGGCTTGAGATTTGAAATAAGGTCGAATTAAGGTGGATGATGCGAGATGGGTAAAGGCGGGCTGTAAGACGTTGGTGGAGAAGGATGTGCTGGAAGGTTTGAAAAGATCAAAAGAGTGAGAGGTGGAAGAAAAGAATTAAGTATGACCAGTAGGCACGGTCAACGTGGCGAAAAGAATAGCAAAGAACGAAAGTTATTGTCGTGAGGCGAGTCTCATTGTTGAGAAGGCATGCTTATTGTTCACCGGACACAAAGCATTCGCAGCATTCACAGCACAATTGAAATTCCAGTGAAGGTCGAGTAGGACAAAGAAGATATTCAAAGTGAAGAGGGAATCTAGAGTTCCATATCACAACAGAGCATCAACAGAGAGCAACAACACGGCGCAGCATTCGTTCGCGGTGGTCAAGGGGCAAAACAAGGTACTTATACTGACATGACTGAGGATATCCAATAGCGACTTGAGTTCCGGAGCAGCATCAGACTGAACATGTGGTCTGGAGATATTTGAAACTTTGGAAAAGAAAGTGTAGTGGCGTCGGTTGGAAGAGTAAGGTGCAGGACATAGGCGTGTGCATCTATACTTGGTCAAGGAGACTGTTTTGCATCGACCTGGTAAGGCAAAGCGCGTAGTCGAAGCCATAGGCAGCGCGACATGCTTCGAGACTTGAGACTTCATTAGAAATAGGCTCTCTTCTAGGCACGTGAACGCGCACGAAGCTTTGGTTTCAAGATGCTGCAAGGCATTGGGGGAAGCTGGCAGGAAAGAAAAGCGAGGTAGCCATCCTGTTCAGTAGCCTAAGAAGCTCTCAAGGCTCCAGGTCCAGTGATAAGGTCGAGATGAGGTCCAGTGAATCAGTTATACGAATGCGTGGTGTTTCACATTTCCTGTGTTTCAGAAATCTCTTGGCGCTTCCCCCATGCTAAAAATTGCTCCAACTAAATGTAAAGGAGAGCGCTACCACTCACCTCTCAAATATACACACAAGTCGAAACTCATTCCAAATATCTTCCTCGACCAGGACTCTTGCATGCAAATGAGGTTGTAGGTCTTGTCTATCAACATCAATTGTCTGTAGTGGCTCGGGACCAAAATATCTGACCTTCGCTGGGCGCGTGTATTACCGCCTCTTCGGAAACATGGCTGGCCATTCTAGTCTCTCTCAATATTTCACATGCTCTCGACTGAATGCTACCACCTTTGTGATACGCGAGAATGACAAGTATGACGAGCATCCGTTTATATATGTTAAGATATACGATGACCCCAGCCTCGTTGTGATATCTGATACAGGCTGTGGAGGTGGTGACGGAGATCGAAAACATCATCACAACTTGAAGGACTACATCGAGACGTTTCCAGCCGCAGCCAATGACGGAAAGCCATTGAATCCTCTTGAGGCTGAGAGGGGATATCTCATCATTTGTACACATTGTCACTACGACCATATTCTGGGTCTCAACCACTTTCCGCCTGACTCTACGCCTATCCTTGCTTCTTCATTTGACGTGTCTTTCATCAAAGAAAAACTTCCTGTGCACTCACTTTGTAAATTTCTTGACATAGCGACTCCCAAGTATACTGTTTCACACTGGGCGCACGATCTCGAGAAGCTCTCCTTCGACAGCCGACCACTTGGTTTGCTAATCCTCCATACTCCAGGCCACACTCCCGATGAGCTGGCATGGTATGACGAGCAAGAGCGCCACCTCTATGTTGGAGACTCATTCTATGAGCGAGTAGCGAAAGATAATTCATATGAACAAGCGATCATCTTTCCCAAAGAGGGCAATTGGGTCCACTACATGCAATCTTTGGAGAAGCTGCTACGATTTGTGGAAAAGATGAATGAGGAACCAAACAGAGCTCCCGTCAGGATTGGCTGCGGACATGTTACGTCTTCTGTGGATGGCATGGAGATCTTGCTAGCTGTGCGGCAGCTTTTTCAGGACATCATAGCTGGCAAAGTGCCAATCGAACACTCCGAGGAAAAGCGAGGTGAGGAATATGTGCTCTGGAAGGCGGCTGAAGAGTCGAGGTTTTCCGTAGAGGCTCCCAAGAGACTTGCACTGGAGGCCGCAGAGGCAGTGGAAAACCTTCGTTATACATAGCAGCATGAGCCTCTAATAAGGGACCTAGGTCTCGCTTTCCCATGGGTTGTACAAAATTCATGGCACCAATGGGCAACAAACAATCGTAGAGCCGTCAGAGAAAGCGGCCGGTTTCGGTACTGCTCTTCCTCACATCTTACGTAGCCGAACATATTAGCAGACATTTTGTAGCCAATATGTAGTAGCATTTCAAACAATACTCATCATGGTCGACAGCTTCTGTCCTCCGGGCTGACACTGAAGACTTGTAGCTGAGCACTGGTGGGAATTTAGCCGAGTATTACCCATCCCACAAGTGAATGTGGAGAGGGGCTCTCAAGCATCCTTTATTGAGCTTGCAGAGTCCAATTCAGGGAACGGTTCGGATTGCAGATAGCGACTGTACCTCTCTGGAGCCTCCAAGAAGATGGCAGGGCCGACGTCTGGAGAGCCTTTCAAACCTGCTTTACTGGTCGTGGATATGCAAGAAGATTTTTGCCCGCCTGTAGGTGTCCTCATCATGAAGGGGTTTAATAATGTCCGCAAAAGCTAATCGCCTAGTAGAGTGGATCTCTGGCAGTGGAAGGAGGACGGGACATAGTACCGACCATCAACAGCCTCCTCTCTCTACCGTTCGTCCTGAAGATAGCGACCAAGGATGCGCATCCTCAAGACCACGTCTCATTCGCAACATCACATTCTCCACAGCACAAAGCCTTTGAGTCTGTTTTCAAGATCGCCAATCCCTCAGATGGGACACAATCGTACGAAATACCCCTCTGGCCCGCCCACTGCGTCCAAGGCACAAAGGGAGCCGAGATCATACCAGAGATAGACGTATCAAAAGTGGATGAAGTGGTTGAGAAAGGAAAAGATAGCAGACTGGAGATGTTTTCTGGGTTTGCGGATGTCTTCGGAAGCAAGTCGTTGTTAGCAGCCAGCCACGATCTTGCCGAACTGCTGCATCACGCTGGAATAACTCATGTGTTCACCGTGGGCTTGGCAGGTGACTATTGTGTCAAATGTACAGCTCTTGATGCAAAGAAAGAGGGGTTCGGGGTCTATGTGGTCCAAGAAGCCACGAGAAGTGCGAATGCTGGTGAGAAAGGCTGGGGCACAGCCACAAAGGAAATGGAGAAGGCAGGGATCGAGATTATCAGCACCGAGGGTCCCGAGATCGAAAGGGTCAAAAGCCTTAAGTGAACAACAGCGTTACTGGACACAAGCCATTGGCTATCAATAACCTACGGAGATGAGATTACTCCGCCCACAAAATCCGACCTTCAAGCAGCTGGATTGTTTTGCGCTGGTTACGTGGACAAGATGGACAAGATGAGAGTTCTCGTGTTTGAGAGACCACAGCAATCTTTGCATTTTGTTGCATTAGCGCCATCTGCATCATTACTTGGAACGGTGGTTGCTCTGTCTCCTGGATGAACTCCGGCTCTTACCTTGTATGGACTCGTTTACTAGCGCGGTTCCAGCTAGAGATCTACCTTGCCGGCCGTCGTCATGCATCTCACTGCGACGCGCTTTTAGCAACCACACAACAATCCTTTAGATCTCCCAACAAGCTTCGACAGCAATCAACCCAAACCAGTCGCTATGGTCTCATCAAAGGGAAAGCCTACAGACCCTAAACTTCGCGAAGAGGCCAAGGAAGGTGTGTTGGCTCTCCCAATTATGTGCCCAAAGTTCAGGTGTCACAATCTTTTCCTTAGCTAACGCACACCTTTTCATAGATGTAAAGCAGATGCCAAATAAAGATGGGAGTGGAAAGGGTCAGATGGCTGCGTGGAAGGTCAGTCCTTGCTTATAAAGCTCCATTGCGCGCCGCAACATCACGTACCACCACGTCCCCCTTTATTGTATTCGCGCCGCATAGCATCTACTGAAGTTCGTACGACTGACGCGTTGATGCTCTCGTAGGCTGGCAAGATTTCCGAAGAGTACGAAAAGCGCGGTGGCGGCTACGAAAATGAAGCAGGGTCCAAGAATGAGCCAAGCAAAGGCGCTCCCATCCCCAAATCCGACGCGAAGAAAGAAGCCGAAGTAAAGGAGGACGGCGGGGAGGAGACCGAGGAGAAGACGGAGGAGAAGGAACCAGAGAAGGAGAAGGGCAAAGAGAAGGAGAAAGAAAAAGAGAAGCCCAAGGCCAACAGTGGTAAGAAAGCAACTGGCACCAAGAAAGCCGAACCAAAGGCGAAAGCTCCCGCAAAAGAGAAAAAGCCACCTACAGAGGGAACGAGAAAGAGCTCTCGCGTTGCCGCCAGTGCTGGTACCAAGCGTAGCGCGCCAGAGGACGATGAGGAGGAGGAGGAAGAAGAAGAGAAGAAGGAGAAGAAAAAGGCGCCGGCGAAGAAGGCCAAGACTCCTGCAAAGAAGTGAAGGGATCTCCTGCAACGACAAGCTGGGTGTGGCTCATGCTGACGGCGCCCGTGCGGTGACTATCTTTTCAGGAATGGACGGTTTTTTGTATAATCATGCCGCGGGGATTAGTGTTTAGATATCTTGTTCACGGTGCGCGGCATCAAGCAACCTTGTCCTAAAACTCCTGTACCCCAGGAATCCAGTCTGGTTTCTTCTTTTCTTCGTGCTTTCCTTCTTTGCGCTCGGCTCACTCAGATCTTCGGTCCTCCATCTCCTTTCTTCCCTGAATTTATCCGACTGGCGAATGGCAATAACCGACATTTAGGGAGTCGCTGCCTCCCAGAGCCATGTCCTCGGAATGTATTCATTCAGTCTCACCGTTCCACGCCAATGTTCTTCCAACTCATGAGCCATTGGCTCCTCCTGACCATCAGGCACACAGCCCGCACCCAACCCACCGACACCGCAAACGCCACTTTATTCCTCCTCGCCCCAAACACACACCTCCCACCGCCTCCTCCTCCTCCCAAACCACGCCCGCGACGGAGCAACCACGAGCTGCACGCACCTCCCAACCTCCCCCCCCCCTCCCTGCCCCCCCGGCCACCCAGACTCCAAAAGCCGCCACGCTGCAAACCCTCCTGCTCCTCCCCCTCGTACTGGAAGTACCTGTAACTCCCAAACCAACAACAATGAAACAAAGCCGCGCGTCGCCACCCTGTTCAAAACCCAACGCAAACAGAACCGCGCCGCCGTCACGACCATGTTCGAAACGAGCAAATGTCCGCCGGCGCCCGCCGTGTGCGCGCGATGTCTGCCGACGGACCGATCGGGCCAAACAGATAGAAGCCAAGGCTCGAACGACCGCCTCGTTCCGGACCTGACGCGTGCAGGCGTGGAAACCCGACGAGATGACGCCTTCACCGCACCGCGCAACCTTGGCTGTACGCGTACGCCGAATAATCTCGCCACGCCAACGCACAAAACCCCCCTCCTGCCTCCCCCCGGCGCCCCGCCTTGATGACGCGGTGCAATAACCAACAGCAAGATAGATCGATCGTCATGATCTATCCACCCGTCCTTCCTATTGGGTTCACGGGGGACCAGGCCAACTGCCCCGGCATTCGTAGACACTCATCAAGCAAGCAAGTCCCAAACAACGAACGGAACGAGGCGCTAGTGCGTACGGAGCATCTACAGTACGCCGGCCGTGCTTGTTGCGCATGTTTGGCGTACTCGTACGTTCTATGTATGTATGTTATGCGCTGGCGTCGTTTGGGATCAGGGGAATATGTGTATATGGTATAGAGAAGAAGAGGAGGAAGAGGAGGCAGGTGGAGTTTCGTGCAGGATGCAGGATGGATGCAGAGTGAGTTGAGTAGAGTTTCATTTGCTGAATGCGGATATTTAGGACTATGCGCGTTGTGCTAGCGGTGAAGCCGTGGGTGGCTGTTCTTTGTCTCTTTGGGTTTTTATATGTTGGTTGGTACCACACCAAATGTCTGTGTGAATGGGATGGGATGGGATAGGATGGGGATGAGGATCGTGATGCTCGGTTTCTGACTCTTGTTGTTTAGCAAATCAAGCTGGTTGCAAGAATTGGCCTATCGTGCCTCATTGTGAAGAAGGCCAATGAACCTGGGCGTGGCCATAATCCTAGCAAGAGTTGATAATCTAGCGTTGATATTGTGGTCGGCTGATTGATGAGGTGCCGTAAGCATCAATTCGTAGACGCACAATCAAAACATCTTAGCTACATGCTTTCAGAACTCTCATTGCAGACTAAATCTGGGTATCGAGCGCCAAAATAGTGCACATATCCCCGCAAAGACCCCCATGAACTCGCCTGTGCTCCTATCAAGGCATCGAAGTACTCGTCTTGCCAATGGTCCCAGAGCTCCCAGAAACAGCCTTTCCTTCCTCCTCCGGAACCACGATTCTGACCTTCTTGCCGCCGCTCATGCTCCTTCCAGTGGCCCCTAAGCCTATTGTCCCTTGTGCCTTGACCATAGAGCTTCCGCCAACCATGGCTCTAGCCCCCCGGACAGCTCTACTCTCAGCTGCGTATCGCTCATCTTTGCTCACACTCTCTACTTTCCTGCCTTGTTCCTTCTTCTCCACGACTTCATCCCTCCTCGTTCCTGGCACACAGTCACACAAGCACCCTATAGTTGGACAGGCACCTTCACTCGCTGGATCGCCCCACCAAATCCGTAAACAATCCGCATGTCCGCCATGCCCGCACTCCTGACACCATCCCCACAAGTCATTGTTATCTTGCGGGCTAGCGGGGACATTGTCCAAGGGTGAATTGTGCCAATCCGCAGATTCTGGATTAAGCCTCCGAAGCGACCCAAGATCTGCCCCATAGCATATAGGACACTCAGCCCAACGTTGTTGGCAGCGCTCGCAATAATTCGATATCCTACCTTTGTTTGGCTTCTGACAGACAGTACACCATGGCCCGCCTGAAGCGATGTGGTAGAGACCCTTATCCACAACATCTGGATAGTCGGGATCGCAGAGATGAAGGAGCGCTCCAGCTTCGACGAAGAGTTGAGACCTGAGTAACTGCTCATGATATTGTAGGAGGATCAAATTGCAGCGCCCGAAAGGAATTGAATGGTTCAGATATGGTGCAAGGTGCAGGATGAGATAAGCTGGAAGTTGTGCATCGTGCAGCTCAAAGGTGTAATAATCGATAACTTTCTCCAATATGGCTGTTGCCGTCCACGGCTGTAGAATTGGTGATCTATGCTTGGGACGGTCGAAATCCGAAAGGATGTAGTGATCAGGCTCACTCGGAAATCGGTGTGTTGTGGGAGGTTCAAGGACATATTGGCCAACGCCAACGGTCTCCATGTCTTCGTGATGGACCATTGCAGCTGTAATACCAGGCCGGTAGCTTGGCATTAGTGTGATAGGCGAAACATGCTGCTCGGGTGATTTATTGGGCTGGTGATGAGGGATCATAGCTGGGAAGGCTGGGGAAGATGCTGGAGAGCGTAGGCTTGCTTCATCGTCAAATAACAAGGCACTTTGCTCGTGACTCGTGCTATCTAGATCCTTTCGATCGTTGAGGGCATTCAGGTGTTCTGGAGTAGATGAGGTCTTCTCAGACCCTGAATTACTCGCTAAAGACCCCATGATTGACTGGGCACGGTTAGAGCTATCAGTCGAAGCCGAAAACAGCTGAAAGCTCTCATTCGAGTTGTGGCGATCAATATTAGCAACGCCTGAGCCCGGCCCGGTCAATTGGAACGGGTCGTCGAGTCTGAGTAATGGACGGGGTATCGCCCTGTAATTCTCCATGGCAGCGCGACGTTCGGTCATTTGCCGGTCAATCTCGCCAAAATCAGTCCTTGCAGGTAATTGGTATGTCTTCAACGGATGCTCGTCTTCATCTTCATACAGAGCAGTTGTCCTCCCAGATCTCTCTTGGCTTGTGTCCTGGCCCAGGGCTCGAGAACTGGGGCTGTTCATCTTCGCCAGCTCTGATACGCTCATAACTGGTTTCAGGGGCTGCTTGGTCCACACGGCATCAGAAAGCTGAAGAGACTCGATGTTGGCCGAAAAAGTCGACCCAGGTAGAGCGTCGGGTTGTGGTCTGGCAAGAGGCGTGGTCATGTTGGACGCATCGTCAAGAGCTGTCGAGGCCTCAGTCCTCGGTCGCAGCTTTCCTTCTATCGACATCGACATCTGACTCTCATGGTCTTCGTTTGCGTGGCCTTCGTTATTACTCGTTGATTGGAAAGACGCTCGTTTCATCGAATTTGAGAGGATTGCTGCATTGAGACGCTTCCGACGATTCCCTTCTGCTCTCTCACTCAGCTCACTTTCCATAGCTTTCGCCATCACTTTCCAGGTTCCAGAGAGCTGATACTCGCCTACTTGCGCAGCAATATCCCCGTTGTAACGTAATGCGTCAGCAATTTCGTGATGCCTGTTGCATTTGGAATTGTTAGTCGATGGCCGTGGTGGATCTTGATACTCTTGTGCATAGACTTTGAAAGCACCATAACGAGAGAGGCCTCTAATGCTCTCAATACCTGATGCTTGGGCTAAGTGAAACATCTCCTTTTGGTGTAGGCTAGTGTCCAGTCTCTGTATTGGTCCACCAGAGCCCGCAGATGGGGAATTACCTGCCAAGGATTTTGATGACTTTACGGAGCCTGGGTGCTTGCGCTGCCGATTTTTGAATGATGAGCTGAGCAGACTTTGTTCCTCAGAGCTACCGTGTGCCGTGCTATGGTTGCTAGAGATTTGTCGTTGACTCTGTTGATCTAAGTCGTCAAACATATCCGTTATCGACATTCGCCTTCGCTCTCTTTTCTGCAGGAAGAATAAGACGCGGCCATCTGGTGCGATATCAACAGTATTTGGACTCTGTCCATCAGATGTCTTTGTTGCAAAATGGATATCTGTCTGTGTGAACATGCCAGCTGATCCCACAGACCAGAGCAAGCTCTCCGATTTCCAAAGAAGCGCGGTCGCAGGTGTCTCATAGCGATTCACTTCACGAAAAGGTATGTGTGGGCGCCGAAAGTCCCATAGATGTAGCTTTGTCTCTTGTTGATCATACGACGTCGCTATTTGTGTGCAGTGCCCATTGGAAGGAACGTCTTTATCAGGAGACCAACAAGCTGGCCTCCAACGTACATTGACAACCGCCTGAGGAGCACGAATATGCCATAGGTGTTTCATTCTACGATCTGAAGAGGAAAAGTCCCAAACCTTGATATTCTTATCTGCTCCTCCACTTGCAATATGTTTTCCGTCCGGGTGCCAATCTACTGCATTGCAGGTCTTCTCGTGGGCGTTGATCTTGAGGAGTGGAGCGTTGTCTCTGCGGATATCCCAACGCTGGATAGTCCCATTATCGGTTCCAATAGCAAATTCCACGCCGTTTGTGGGGGACCATCTCAAGTCTCGAATACCATCGCTGTTCCCTGAGAACTTAGTAAGACTCTGGCAGGTCATTACACTCTTTTCTCTGGCGAGTTTCCGTAAATCCCATAAGCGAACAGTCGAGTCTTGGCTCCCAGAAAGCATGAGCTGGGGGGCGTGCGGATTAAAACCCAATCTATGCACTTGTCTACTGTGCTCGTGGAGACGAGCAATCTCCACACCTGGCCGGTTGATATCATAGACTACAATATTTCCATTGGCAGCAGCTGTAGCGATGGTGCTGCCGAAGTTCCCGTGGGACCATTTTACATCCTGTGCTGCCAATTGATCTCTGTGTCTGGCAGATACTGTGCCTACGGATGTCTCGTGGGTTGCTGCATAGGCGATTATATTGGTTCGAAGATTGAAATCTTCGGCACAGGTGAAATCCTCGACCTGGATGGTTTTGAGAATGTCCCGACCTGCCAAGACAGCATGTGTTCCACCCGGGGAGATGTCAAGAGCGGCAATTGGGATCCCTGTCTTGTGCTGGGTAGTTCTCTCTAATGACGTCAGACTACGAAGAGAGTCAGTGGGAGGTTCTTGAACTCCTTGGGGGACCTGGGAAACCTGGGGGGCCTTGAGGGATGGAGACAATAAAGGCAAAAGCGACGGGGCCTCACACCTCATGCTTGTCTGCCCACTCAGGCGGGATGGTCCGTCCATACTCCCGAGGTATTCGACGGCGGTCGGGGGTCGAGGGCCATAGCCGAAGGGATGTGCGAGGCGCGCCAAGGTATTGACTGCGAATCCATATCGCTGTGGGGGAAGGGGAGGAGGCGACGGAGGCGATGGAGCTTTTTCATCCCGAGACGAGCTGTTCGACATTGAGTATCACGCTGAGCGTGCTCTGAAGTGGATGGTGATTGGGACAGCCCGAAGGCCCCACCATCTGAAGGAGCTGGAGAGGCGTGGGTCAGCGAGGATAGACAGGCCAGGATTATTTCACTCATTTGAGATAACGAGGCTTGCATACAGTCTAGAGAATGCCACGGTCAGTCGACGACGTTGTTGAAGATGAGAGGCCGATAGGAGTGCTGTCACAATTGAGTGCTGGTGCAGTAGCTTGATCTCGAACAAGGGTAAGAAAAGGCGTGGCAGCGTTATCGAGCGTTGTTAGCAAAACCGTTTAGGCGTTGGGTCTTGGCTGCATAGGCTGCATTGGGGCGAAGGCCACCCGAGGGGGGTTTAGGTAGTAGGTACGGGTTAGGTAAAAGCGTGGTAGAAGCGACGCTAAAACAGAGCCGTAAAAAGCAGCAATTCAGGGCCCCCATGGCCCTCTGTTTAAGCGATGATTGGCAGAGGCTGCTCATGATGCTTCTTAACCGGTCGCCCGGGACATTCGGCTTCTCAAGCATTCTCAAGCAGGCTTAAGCAGGGTTTCCCAGGCTTGATTTACGCCTCAAGCAATCTTTAAACTAAGGTCCTTCTAGGCTCTAGGCTCTAGGCTCTAGCTATTACCGTACCTAATCAATAAAGTCTTAGAACTCTCTTGGTTTCCCTTGTCAGTTGTTACACAATAAATAGTTAATAATAATAAAGTAATATTGATTCTCTTCTGCACTCTGCACGGGAAGGATCTAACGGTTGAAGGATCTTGTGATTGATTGTGTGAGGGGACTTGAAGAAGAAGAAAAAAACAAGACTCTTCGCTTCCCCCCTCCAAAGGGATTTCCCTGACAGAAAAGGTTCATGCAGCTACCCAGTCGCATAGTACCACTGTCCCCACAAGCAAGCTCCTCACGCGACTATCAATCACAGTTCTTCTGCCTCTCCTTCTTTCCGCCACACTAATCACTTCCCTTTTCCCTTGTCCTTTTCCTTTCTATTTCATATCCCACTCTGGCTGCATATCATGGCCTCTACTTGGAATCTCTGACTTTCTACAGTGTTGGCGTTCAAGGTGCCTTCAAAAAGTCGTTCGTTACCCCAGCATGGCCTCCGCAACATCCACTACCATCATGGCTCAAGAGATCATGGTCTATACCCATTATGCCTCTCCTATTATTCTCCTTATCTTCTTCCTCGTCGCTTTCACCGCCCACAGCATATTAACCGCTTCCAAGGAGGATGTCGTTCAAGCCAAACCCGGCCAGACTGGACCGGGGGGCAAACCTTTACCACGGACCAGTTCACCTGCTGCAAAGGCCGCGCGGGAGAAGAAGGCCCTGGACTTCAGTCCATCTCGGAAGCTACTCTTTTCCTGGCTCTCCGCTGGTGTCGTCCTTACCTTCCTTGGGAATGCGGGAACCGTCATCGTGCACGCACTGTTGGATAGGAAAGATAATTGGTGGTGCGGCCAAGCCGTTGTGGTATGTGACAGTATACTCTTGCTCCACTTGTGGAACTCAGCTCACATGCCGCCACCAGATCTATGTGGTGGCCTCGTTCTTTGCATACTCTCTTCTCCTAATATCGATTATCGACACGAAACCAGCTCCAACAGCTGCTCATCTCTCTACATGGATTGTGGGTCTGATTCTGGAAGTGATACTCCTCGGCGCTTCCCTGGCACTATATACCTCGGACCACCGTGAACCCAGGGCAGGTAGTGGTAAAAAGGGCCAAGTCAGGACAGGCGTGACCACCTATGAAGCCGTTGAGGTCCTTATGGACCTTATGCGAATAATATTCCTGGTTGCGTTGATATTCTTCTATGTTCTCTTTGTCTCCCTTAGGTGGGCAAACCTACGAGAGAAGCGTCATGCAGCAAACCGAGATAACACCGAGGCAACCGGTCTCCTCAATGGCCATCATCCAGAAAACGGTACTGCCAACGGTCCGAATTACGGAAGCACACATCCAGACCAAGCGAAAGAGGAAGAGCCAGGCTGGGTGAGGCCGACAAAAGTACCAACTAAGAGTTGGTGGGAATATATTCGTGGATACTCTCTTTTTTTCCCTTATCTCTGGCCTGCGAAGTCGCGCCGACTGCAAGGCATTGTTATCCTCTGCTTCATCATTGTCATGGTGCAAAGAGCCGTCAATCTATTAGTTCCAATCCAGGCAGGTCGCGTTACCAATACTCTTGCCGGCGAGAATGGGGCTATTTCTGGAGTCCCTTGGGGCCCGATCTGCCTTTACATCTTCTACAGGTTTCTCCAGGGAAGCAGTGGAGTGCTGGGCGCCGCTCGATCGGTGATGTGGATACCCATTGAACAATATTCCTACCGTGAGCTCTCGACTGCGTCGTTTGAGCACGTCCATGGACTTAGCTTGGATTTCCATTTGGGCAAGAAGACCGGAGAGGTAATATCAGCTATGAGTAAAGGCCAATCTATCAATACGTTCCTTGAACAAGTGACATTCCAGCTCCTGCCTATGTTGGTTGATCTCGCCGTCGCTTTCGGGTATTTTCTCTACGCTGTCGATGCCTATTACGCTCTGATAGTTGCGATCGTAACTTGTGCATATCTCTACATCACCATCCGTTTGGCACAATGGCGAGCAGACCTTCGAAGGGAGTATGTTAACCTTGATCGCCAAGAGGATGCTGTCAAGTAAGTTTAATAGTCGCATTTACCTTGGGCCTTTCTAACGTGTTGGAAGGAACGATTCAATGGTCTCTTACGAAACCGTCAAGTACTTCAATGCGGAGACCTACGAATTCCAACGTTACCGTAATGCCGTCAACAAGACCCAGCAAGCGCAGTGGAAGGTTGCGACTACACTCAACATCATGAACATCTCTCAGAATGTTGTATTCACTCTGGGGTTGATGATCGTTTGCTTCATTGCTGCCTATCAAGTCACTAGTGGCCAGCAGAATGTGGGCCTCTTTGTCTTAGTTCTGACCTACATGGCACAACTCCAAGCTCCATTAAATTTTCTGGGCACATTCTACCGCTCCATCCAACAGTCAATGATCAATGCGGAGCGTATGCTCGAGCTCTTTAAAGAGCGTCCTACCGTCGTAGACGAGCCTACCGCAAAAGAATTGCCAAGCTGCCAAGGGGAAATCCGTTACAATGATGTCAATTTTGCATACGATCCTCGGAAGCCTGCATTAAAAGGGCTGAGCTTCCGCTGCGCTCCAGGCACTACTACCGCGCTAGTGGGAGAGTCGGGTGGGGGCAAGTCAACAGTCTTCCGTTTGCTCTACCGCTTCTATAACCTTGATGGAGGAAGCATCCAGGTCGATGGGCACGATGTCAAAGATATCACCATTGATTCTTTGAGACGTCATACAGGCGTCGTACCTCAGGATACTGTCCTCTTCAACGAAAGCCTCATGTACAACCTCAAATACGCCAATGTCAATGCCACAGATAAAGACGTCTATGATGCCTGCCGCGCCGCGAGCATTCACGAGAAGATCATGAACTTCCCCGATGGCTATGATTCTCGTGTTGGAGAACGTGGTCTCAAGCTATCTGGAGGCGAGAAACAACGTGTTGCCATCGCCAGGACGATACTCAAGAATCCACGCATCATCCTTCTCGATGAAGCAACCGCCGCTTTGGACACTGAGACCGAACAGAATATCCAGACTGCATTGGACAAGCTTTCCCAAGGCCGTACTACACTGGTAATTGCTCATCGCCTTTCAACCATCACCACCGCGGATCAAATCTTGGTTCTCCATGCCGGTAAGGTCGCTGAGAGTGGTACACACTCTGAGCTCCTGAACCTCAAAGGCCGATACGCGAGTATGTGGCGTAAGCAAATCCGTGCGCAGAAAGTCGCCGAGGAAGCCCAGGGCCTTGCCGATAGAGCAGAGAAACTTCGGAAGGAAGCCAGAGGCGATGAGAGCGCTAGCCAGTCGGAAGACGAGAGGAATGGAGGGAATACGCATGGGCGGACTGCACAGGAAAGTTCAATGCCAGGTTCTCGTTATGAGGACGATAGGGCAGGTCATGGTATGCACCACGGTCATCCTTGACGTTTGGACCCTGTTAGCGATGCTCGAGGAAGGATCTCGGTGAGTACATACATGCTTTCATCTTAGACAAAAGCGAGGTTTCGGAGCTGGATATACGACTCTACGATGCAACGGCTCATGGCGCTTAGCTCTAATCAAAGAGCTCAAAAGGGAGGTCTAATTCTTTAATGCTGTTCGGCACGAGAGGTGAACTCAAAATTTGCGCTGCACTCTACAAGCTCACTGGTAATAACGAGGAGATGCTTGAGCGACTGCTAATGGCTCAGCTCATTAAAAGCTTTTTCCTCCAAGGATGACAGACGGGGCGACCGCTACCAAACGGTTTAGGTGGAAAAAGTTTATCTTTTCACATAATGAAATGGACGCTCGGGGATGGCAACTATTACATAGAAAAAAACAATTCCTCAACCAACATGCAGTGCTACCACGACGTGAACTAACTTCGTCCTGAGACGGTCGACCTTGCATTCAGCACAAGATATGAACGTCCAAGCTTCCCAAGCCAGCGGAAAGTATTGCGTTTCCTATCGTCGATTTGATTGACAGGTATAGCAACACAAACGCCAAACTCCACCAATCGCCGAATTGTCCTCCTTGCCCATTAGTGAAAAGATTCCATAATTCATCACAACCTACGTAAAATGACAAACAATGCCTCGTACTCACCGACCTTATACAAGCTCAATCTCACCGTACCGAGCGTTCCAGAACGCCCGTTAAGCTCCAGCACCACTTACCTCCATCGTCGTCGGACCGGCCGACGGGATGGGAGCACCCCCTCTTCCTTCCTCTCTCCCTCCCTGCGTTAGTTATCAAAAAAACAAAATCGTCGCAAATCTACGTACCTCAAAGGCAACAATCCCCAACCTACAACAACTCCACCTTACACACAGCACCGACTTGAGCTGGGGCTTTGGACGCTTTGTTAGCTTTCTTGATGATGGTTTTGGGTGTCGTCTTGTTGTCGCTGTTCTTGTTGTTGCCGACTTTCCTCTTCCGGCTCCTGACGCGCTGGAACAGGTCTTGCTGTTCGTAGAGCTTGGGGCGGGTGTCGAGACCTTTGTTTGAGCGGGGGCTGATGCGCGTTGGGGGTGCGGGTGCGGGTGCGGATTTCGCGGTGGTGGGTAGTGGCATTGTGGTTGTGGTGGTGGTGGTGCTTTTGAAGGCGAGGGCGAAGAGGTTTTGGAACATGGAGGCTTTTTTTTGCAAGATTGTGAGATTGTGAGAGAGAAGGGGGGTTTGATGGGGCTTTTTGATTTAGGGGTTGTCTGAGGATGATGGTAAGATGATGGATGGATGGGTGGGTGGATGGCTTCGTGCGGGTCTTTCTCGCGTGCTGCGGTCAAAGGGTTCGGACTTGGGCGCTTTGTTGGAGGGGGTTGGTGAATCAGGTGTTTGTTAAAGGTATTGAAAGCCAGGGGCTAGGTGAAATGGCTTTCACTTCTCTTTCTATCTGCGGATGCATGCGACGACCTTTCAGCACCGATCAAAGCGGACTCTTTGACCCTTGGGTTCTTTTGAGAATCGGCATTGATGATAAATGTCTTTGGTCATGAATCCGTCTAAGAGTTGAGTACTTCGTCATTTGCAAATTCAATCATGATCGCAAGCTCTTTGGGAACCGTTGAAGGGCACGACAAAGCAGCATGCTCTGACTGACTGCCTGGGCTTGTATACGAACAATGGAGGGCATGCTGCTTTGAATGAGATCCTCTGTCGGTGATGCTCTTTGACATATTGAGCGGTAAGAGACGGTTTTCGGAGAAGGCGAGTCAAGGTGTTTGTACATTGACTGATGGTGGCTGAGAAGACAGAATCAATGTCATGGCTTCTGAATGAAGCGGCCTCGTTTGGCGTGAGATCAGGCTTCGAGGAGAATGACAGTATTAGGGGGGGCGTAGTTAAACTCACTTTTGTTATTGAAATTGTTGATGAGTTTGCTGTGAGACCAGTTGCCCGGGATGTAGCTGTCGTTGTGGAAGCAATCCATTTACTCCAAGGCAGGACTTCAGTATCCTTTGGTGTAGGGGTATAAGACTACCGGATCCTCAACAGTAAGCGAGTTCCGACGGCGATGACTGCGGCATGTGATCATATAGGTTGGATATGCTATCGAAAGAAAAGTATGTGCTGAACTGTTCAGCATGCACACTAAGCACCCTATCAATGCATTGCTGCACATGTCTCCTAGGTTTAATTCCCTCCAATGTCGGAGACTTCTTTCATCCAGCAGGTTTTGAAAGATAAAACGAGCATCTCCGCACTCTCGCATGTAGTAGAAGCAAGTGATGGCGCTTGACTGAATGACTGAGAAGGAGCCTTGCTTGAAATCGTTTCTTGCTGGTACGCATCTGCGACGAATCGATGTTCATCTTGACCCAAATAGTTCGCTCAAAGCATCGGGCCTGATAGCTTCCCTTTGAAGGACGGAACGACCTACACATTCTCGGTCATAAGAACGTCATGCGAGACCTGTTTCATCACCACGTGCGGGGTCCCGGCTCGTTGCATGTCCAAATCACCGAGGGTGGTCTTTGTTTGTCATCAAGAATGCCTTTGCAGGTCTGCTTGATGGAGAAGCCTGAAGTCGATCTCGTGTTCTGAATGCAAGAATTCTTTAAAGAAGTATGACTGCATTGCTGACGCTCGTAGCCTCGTCGCTCATACTACGCGCTAAACGCGGTAAAGTGTCACGAGTGGAATTCAGCATCGTGTTCCTCTTGGAAGAAAAAGTACCCTTATTGATCCTTTCGCTCCAAATGGCTGAGTGGGCATAGCAAGAATCCGCTTACTGTCACCGGTATCTCAAAACACGCGGTGGTTCAGTCATCCACTCCTCTCCCTAACGAAACACTGACTTACTGATGTCGCTGAGCTTGCAGAGTCGGGACGCTAGAAAATACAGGCTTCTTGCAGTACTGTGAGGTACATCATTCGCAGCCACCGTGACAGCGTCGGCTGTGTGGATTATTGCGACTGTCTGCCACCTCGACCTGCTCTTGAATTAGAGAAGGATATCGAGACTCCTCAAGAAGTAGTAAACAGCTTACTTCCTACTCATATTCCTTAGGTCTTGTGATGCAGCATGGGTGATCTAGATTAGAGCCTCTTGTTCCGTCAATTAGTAAGAATCCCGACGATATTATCGTCACAAGGATGAACAATAGTACAGCTCTGGTGGAAGAGTGATGTGTCTGATCGGTGTAACCTGCATTCCTTGTGGTTCAAACACACCATTACTCCTTGAAATAAAGGTGCCAAGGTTAAGTGACAGAATCGTTAAAACATTGAGGTGAAGCGTGAACTCATCCGTCTACCTTCCTTCGCCACGCCGATATATTCACTCAACAACAGTCTGGGTCAGTCATTAGATTGATCCCAGATCTGTGGGTCAATCATATTCAGTCATCACCTTGAGCTTCTACAATCTGGGAACACCGCTGTCTGAAATACTTACGGTGGTGGATTAGTATCCTCAGGCTTCACGCCACTCGGAGGCAACAGACCGATACGCCACTGAGTCTTGCAAAGATCATGTACCAACCAGAAGTCCTCACCAAGGCGCTCCTAGTCAAATACCCAGATCTAATAAAAAGCATTGCAGAGCTGCATTACGCCTGCATTGAGAATGACATCCTTCTCACTCACTTCGAAGAACCTTTTGATGTGGCCAAAGTTCAGTCGTATTGGACACTTGCGATGTGGGAAGCGGGAAGGGAAATTATTTTCATTCATGGGAAAATCAAGGGTGAAGTTGCAGCAGTGGTCATGTTGCATAAACCGTTCATCAATACAGGCTTGGCCAACGCAACTGTGGCCAATCTGCTCGTAGGTGAGGAGTATAGGCGAATGAACATGTCAAGAGACCTGATGAAGAAGGTGGAGGAAGTTGCAAGAGCTGCCGGAAAAACGCTGATTGTGTGTTTCTATTTTCCAGTGACCACGAAATACCAGAGCTAACTTCCACGGTAGCATCTCGATGTTGAGGTGGGATCGAAAGCCGAGCTCGTGTTTCGGAGATATGGCTATTCCAAGGTATGTGCAGGGGCTGAATGTGCGACAGTGAGATGCTAATTGACTTGACAGACTCTGATCGAGAGCCATTTCAAACACGCCGATGGGACAGTGAAAGCAGTGGCACAATATCGCAAGGACCTGAGTGCGAGTGATGCCGTGAAGTTGTGAAGTTGGATGCAGAAAGGAGATTCAGCAGCCGAGAGGGGTTAGATCTAACAATTGACGTCAAGCTTTAACTTACCTTATCGATAAAGGATTCTATAGGTGCGGCAAGATTAGACACGGTTAGAGACGGCTTTCTTCATATCTTTCATCATACATCAATCAGTCTATGAGAAAGATAAGGCCCAATAAATGGGCAACGTCTTCCTCATGTCCCGGGCAATCTCCTGCCAAAATCTAATCAATTCCCACCTTCTACTCTATCGCTTCTCTATTACCTTCTGACCAAGATGCTAAAGCCACAGCAGTCTCTCCGGCTTCTCCAACCCGCCATCAACCCTCCTCACCTTTGTCTCACTCACTACCGCCTTCAACACACTGATCAATCCCACCGAACCATCAGTACAACTGCCTCCCAAGATCAAGACACGTATGCCTCCACTCCTGCCGTAACGCCAACTCTGCCCAGCATATCACAGCCCTCACGACCGCTATCCCTCCTGCCAGTGCCCATCCTCCTCCGGTCCTACGCCCTCACAGCTCTTTCCTCATACCCGCTCCTCCTATCACCCTCCCTTCGCCTGCTCTCATTCGTCGCCCATTCCTCGTCCGCATTCCTCAACCCAGACCGCAATCCTCTCCTCCACCATCTCTTCAAGAAGACATTCTACGCTCAATACTGTGCCGGTGAAACGAAGACTGAGGTGCAGAAGACGGTGAAGGGACTTAAGAGCATGGGATACAAAGGCGTCATCTTGGCATACGGCAAGGAGATCGTGCTCGAGAAGGGGGAAAAGGTCGACGTATCCTCCAACCAATTGGCAGATCCGACAGCCGACAAAGACGTGCAAGATTGGAAGGAAGGCACCCTTAATACGGTGCAGATGGTCGAAGAAGGCGACATGATTGGCCTCAAATTCTCCGGGGCTGGAAGAGACGCGATGAGGCAACTGGCAGCTGAGGAATTACCTAGTCAAGCCATTGAGAAGGCGACGACCGATATCTGTGATCTTGCACAGGCAAGAGGTGTTCGCTTACTCTTCGATGCGGAGCAGGATGCTATTCAGCCCGGTATTGATGCGTGGACGCTCCAATTTGCGAGGAAATACAACGGGATGACTCCAGGAAAAGCCGTCGTATACGGGACGTACCAAGCTTACTTACGCTCCGCGCCGACAACGCTGGCTCAACATCTTGCTGTCGCCCAGAAAGAGGGGTTTACGCTGGGTGTAAAGCTCGTCAGGGGCGCTTATATGGGAAGTGATCCTCGAGCGCTTTTCTGGAATACCAAAGAGGAAACCGATAAGACTTACGACGGGATTACGGATGCTTTGCTCAAGAAGCGGTGGAACAGCGTTCTGCAACCATCGACTGAGAAGGCAGATGAGAGAATACTGTCAGAGGTGGCCTTTGTACTGGCAAGTCACAACCATGAATCCGTGCAGAAAGCCATGGCAATCCGCAAGGAGCAAACGGAGAAAGGCGATGCGAAGATCGACATGGCCTATGGGCAGCTGATGGGTATGGCAGATGAGCTTAGTTGCGAATTGGTGATGGCCGCCAAGGCCAGGGGGGCGGAGCCATTTGAGACGACGGAGCGTGAGGGACCAAGGGCATATAAGTACGTGGTGTGGGGCTCTGTGGGAGAGTGTCTCAAGTATCTGATCAGACGGGCTGAGGAAAACAGAGATGCGGTGGTGAGAGCAAGGGGAACGCGGATAGCGCTAAGGGAAGAGCTTGGGAGGAGGATCTGGGAATGACCAAATTCTCAAACTAACGGCACAGAGCAAACAAAGCCACTGACCGGAAATCAAACTGCAGCCCTGCGGTGTACAAATATAAATGCTGAGGAACAAAGTCATGCACATGCCAAGACTGTGTGCCGACCTTCGTACAGTGAAACAACAAACACATTGAATTCACAGTATAAAAGTGACTCAACATGCTTGACACCCGACACATTACAGAGCACTTCACTGTGATGAGTGGCAACACAGTGAGCGGGCTTACTATAGAAATACGTTCCAGCTACCTTTGTCTTCCTTTCAACCCACGCAGTACCGACAGGAAACTCCTCAAACCATCAGCAAGCAAACTCAGCAGCCTCAAGGTATTCCCGAGGCCAACATCAGCCTCCAACCGCCACAAGCATCACAAGCAAAAAACCGTATCAGACTCGACCATCAAAATACCTTTCTCCGATCTCCTCGTCAAAGGCGTCAAGCTTGCAGCCAAAGGAACCGGCTTCGTCTCACTGGTCGCTGTGGTGAATTACGTACCGATAGTGGCCTACCAGCATTTTGGGCCCTGGAGCCCAAAGGAGCTTGAGCGAGGTGTGAAACGTGGGCAGTACCGTCCAGGATCTTGAGGGTGAGTCTCGTTGCTAAATCGTGCGTTAAGTTGTACGGTAGATGGGCGGCTGAGAGTCGCAATAGCTCGAAATGACTGGTTGAGAACACGTCTGGAGAACTGGAGGGATGAGAATCGATATAGAAACGGTATGAGGTGGATGGATATCTGGATGGTGTCGTGTTGGGAGTCGTTTTCGAGAGCACAGACATTATATTGGAAAGGAGTGAAGAGTGAGAGCGCAGAATAGTATTTTTGCAAAAAGGAAAGCCAGTACCAAGTACCTCAAGATCTCGCCGTTCTCTGTTCCCTTACCCCCCTTTTCCGCCAGCCTTGGCATGATACACCCCGAAACACAGAACAGTGAGTGAGTGAAATTCCCACACCTGCGTTCCCTGCACTATCAGACCCCAAGAAGTCTTGTAAGCGTCGTTACATTGAGAATCTGACCCGCTGATTACGCCTTTTTCTTATTGTCTTCCCTCTTCTGCCAATCTTTGCAGGATAGATTATCAGAGGAACATCGCATCGAGACAAATCTTACATTCATACCCTGTCGCAGCGATGGGGCTTGTAGCGCTTTCAAAAATGTTGATATTATCACGCAACACTTCACTATCATTCAATAGATTTCAAAGCTGCAGTTTTTTAAGCAAAGAGATAAGTAAGGGAGACAAGAAAAGGATCACGGATGCGACATAAAGTTGAGCCGGCAGGATCGCTGTCACAGCTTCAAAAGCGCGCAACGCGAGCATCTGGATTAGAAGATATTAATTTTTGGTTGGCTAGAGGAGAGGGACGGGGCGGTAATCATCGCATGTCGCAACTGTTAAACGTACGCGGTTGTTTGATGATAACGCTCGGGGAATCTGTCGATTAAATACCTTAAGTATAGTTAATTCCCCAATCCAGAGACGCAGAAATGAAGCCTCTGTTCTCCTGGTTTTCTCTCTGTCCATTACTATTATTGTCGTCATGGTTGGCGTTGTTGTCATTGGTCCGTGTCGCTAGCTCCTTACCGGCCCTGCGATTGACGTCGAGTACATCGCACGCAGTGAACATGTATATATACATAACGAGCCCTTAAGTTTTCCCGGAAGAGCGTTTGCGCTGACATGACATGGCTTCTGCACAGTTCGGAGCTTTTCCCGATCCACGATACCAATTTGGCACTCCGGTTTTGGGCTTTTGGCAATGCGGTGGACCCTGTAAGCTTTTTTTGGTAGAGTTCGTTGACTTGCTTCTTGATATTGGGTTTTGAGTTGCGAGATACAATAAGCCGGAGGAGTTTGATCATTTTGCGCCCTCTGTTGCTCCATATACACTTCCGGGTACTTTGAAGTTGTCGTTGAAAGAGCAATACTGACCTATAAACGTGCTAGTGGACATTGCAGTCGGTTCGTACATCCCCGAGTACTCCTTTCCTACTTAGAGACGGGATTTGGATTACAAGACGCGTTGCGAGAGGAAGTGGAGTCTTGCTCTCAAGACCTGTTTGATTCTGATTCATGAGCTGAAGAAGCAGTGCTGACTTAGAATTACGCGTAGATCCTCATCATCTCAACAGCCTTTTTGCGAGAACAGATCAGTTTGCATGGCGACTCGGCGCATCCTCTTGACGGTGGGCTCCAATATGATTTGGACAACGATGTGGAGATATTGATCAGGAAGATGCCCGACGATCCAGACGGACTGAATTGGTCCCAGCTGCAGGCCGTTGTTTCTGGACTTTGGGAATACATCGTCGCAGGGATGCGGTATCACACTGTGACTTTTGATATCCTCGATATCGAGCATGATGCTCAGATAGGCTGGGGTCACATTGTCAAGTGGGGATGGAGCTCGCTTTCGAACGGGACTGCCAAAAGGGCTCTGCAACTCTCATCTCCGATGCCGCCTGCTTTTGCAAACGCAATTTCTGGTCAGCGCAACTCGAGCCTGCCCAGCCCCCTTGGTAACCCAACTGTCGACTGGCCGGTTAAGGATAGCGACATGACCATCAGATTCAGTCCCATCCCTGGCGAACGTAGCAGGCGGGTGGACCTTGACCCTGAGGCGGTCCGGAATCTTTTCGTTGTCCTTATCGAGATCATTCAAAATGCCATGGCAACTCGAGGGCAAGGGGCAGTACTAGGCGGCAGGAGTTTTCGCTATGGCAGACTGGTTGTGCTGAAAGTCATTAATGATCCTTATATGCTTACATGGGGACAGTTTGCAGAGGTGGTTTTGGGACTGATTGATTACATGGTGGACCACAATCATTATCGTGCGCGGTATTTCACTATCTTTGTCCAGGACCCGAAGGTGGAAATCGCGATTGGTAGTATTCGAAACGGAAATGTTCAGCCTGACAATGGTGCGGTAGCAAGAAGAAGGACTGTGGAAGGAGATGGAGTGCGTTGAGGAACGATGCAAGGGCGGACCACATAAGCTGGAGAAGTTTAAGCAGACGCTACCACGAGGCATTTCCACAGGCAACCACAAAGATGCGGAAGGATGAGACAACGTGTCAGAATGAAGGTTGAAACCACAGATGCACTATGGATCAACCCTATTCCAGCGATGATGCCCCAACATTCCGGAAAGGGTTGTAAACTGATAAGACCAGCTGCGAGCCGCCTTCTCACATTCCGTTGGGGTCGAAGTACGGGCTGCTGTCAGGCTTTTTATGGCAATGATTGGGGCAGGAGTCGAGGCGTGTACGACAATGAATCGCGTGACAGAAATGATGGTACGCTAGCCAAAGGGAGAGTAGAACTACTGTAGGGCCATCCCCCACAAAAGATACCTTAGTGTGCCTCGTGTGTTGATGGTCACGTGATTATACCTGGGGCAGAACCCTCTGTGAGATAGCGAGAATCATCCTCAGATCTGTGCCTCTGTGCCTATCTAAGATCTTAGAGCGGTGCGCTTATAAGAATCCATAGTGTCGTCGCCTAATTGAAAGATACCGAAGGGTGATCGACGGCGCCAGCGTTTGCGGAGAGTACAAGTAGCAAAGCGCTGCTTTCATTGGGTCGCCAAAGTCGCCAAACCTTGCGGGTTCAACACAAGGAAGCCATGGGATGTAAAGTGAAACCTTTTTTGGGATGCCCTTTTCAAGCACGGCTGGATCATTGATCTCATTCGATAGAGGCATTTATAGTGAAGCTATTTAGGAGAATTGATGTCAAGCTGCGTCCCCAGAGGAGGCGTAAGGTAGGCTAACTTAAGCCCCCATCATCCATGGCCGGAGAGCGAGGAATGGATAGCTTCTCTCGCTCCTTGCCGGCTTTTGTGGTGCGGTTTTTTGAGTACGTACATTACTCTTCTTCTTATTACCAGCTGTGCTCTCCTTTTTTATCTTGGCCGTTTCTCCAAACCCCAGATTCCGTGTGCCTTCACATCTTCAAGGCACCCTGGCGTTAACAACGCCCAGCCATAATATGCCACTATTTTAACCACATTTTCATCCATCTATCTGCATATCAACGCATTTATCGCAGTTCTTGCCTTGCCCTACTCTCTAGAACGTCATGGCTGCAGAGCAGAAAGTACTCCAGGGTTCTCCGTCGTCCTCGGAGACCCAGATTCCCAAGGTAGCTCATGAATATGAAGAAGTCAAGACCAGCACTGGCCCATCAGCTATCGATGGCAAAGAAGAGAGCTATGATAACATCAATTACCCCCCACCATGGAAGTGGGAGAGATATTTCATCGGAGGCTACAATCAGAAACGAATGCTCAAATTCAAAAAGCCCAAGACGATGTACACCGCTATCAATCTCTTTGCTGGTGTGGCCATCATGTTCTACGGTTATGATCAGGGTGTGATGTCGCAAGTCAATCTGAACGAAGACTATTGGAATCATAGTATGGACGCGCCGATCCTTGAGAGAGCAAACAGCTAATGTCAGCGCAGTGGGCATTAATTCTCCGAAGGACAACTCCAGGAATGTTGCTGCCGAGGGTGGAATTGTCGCTGTTTACTACGGTGGTACCCTCATCGGAGCACTTATTGCTGGATCGCTAGCCGATCGCGCTGGACGCATAAAGGCTGTGATATTCGGCGCTATGTGGGCTCTACTAGGCGCTGTACTACAGGCATCCGCACAGAACATCGCGTGGATGTGCTGCGCTCGTGTCATTGCTGGGGTCGGTGTGGGTGCCATCGACTGTGTCATTCCCGTATGGTCTGCGGAAGTCTCTAGCCACTCTGCGAGAGGTGCTTTCTTGGCTATAGAATTCTTCATGGTGAGATAAGTTCCCTCTGCCTCCCTAATCTGGCTAACATAAAGAAGAATATTGGCGGTCTCGCTCTAGCATACTGGATTGAATATTTTGCATACCTCGACCCCAACAAGGCCATGGCTTGGCGCACGCCTCTCGCTCTCCAAATAATTTTCATAGTTATTATTGGCATTGGCATCAATTTCTTTCCGGAATCACCCCGTTGGCTCATGAAGGTTGGCCGCGAAGAAGAAGCAGAGAACGTCCTCAAAGCTACCCGAGACGGAGATGTCCAATACGAATTGAAGGAGATCAAGAAGGTCGTCAAGTTCGAGCTGGAGACATCCACGGCAAACCACTACTGGGCGATGTTGTTCCCAAAAGACAAATACTCCAGGGGCCTGCGATGGCGAGTCTTCCTCGCTGTCTGGCTTCAAATCATGCAAGAGCTTGTCGGTATTGGGGTCATTACCGTCTACGCGGTCGACCTTTTCCAGGACGCTGGATTTGGTGAGCAGCTCAGCAAGTTGCTGGCAGGTTTTAACAATTTGAGCTACATGTTTTCTGTCATCTTCGCGGTGTATACCTTGGACAGATTCGGACGCAGAGGTAAGTCTTATCATTATACACCACGTCACAGAGCATTAGCTTATGCGATATAGCAACGATGGTCTGGGGCTGCGTCGCCATGGCTCTCATCCTGCTCGTCGCCGGAATTTTGGACAAGTATGCACAAATCGAAGGACCAAACCAACGAGCCTTTGGCGCAGGAGTGGCCGCTTTTACGTTCTTTTACACTGCTACGTTTGGAGCTACATGGTTGACGACCCCCTGGCTTTACCCAACGGAGATTTTCCCTCTTAATGTGCGCGCAAAGGGAGGGGCATGGTCGGTTGTGGGCTGGTCAATCGGTAATGGTGTCATAACCATGATTACACCCTTCCTCTTTCAAGCTATAAGTTACGGTACTCTGCTCTTGCTCTTTGGGCTCAATATCTTCTGCTTGCCATTTGTGATACTCATGTATCCTGAAACTTCGGGCCGCACTCTGGAGCAGATGGATACTTTCTTCGAGAATGGGAATAGCTGGAACGTTTTCAAGGCCAGTCGTAACATTAGAGATGCAGGAATCGAGGATTGGCGCTGGACTAAGAAGATGAAAGAGGAGGATTTCAAAGAATTGGAGCAAGGAAGAAAAATGAGCACTGCTGCGAGGAGCCCCGAGGAAGACGAGAAGGATGCGCGGCTCAGTTGGAAAAAGAGGCCTGCATACACTTTTAGACGCAAGGCTTCAAATGCTGGACTAATGTAAATATGAGATTTGGAAATGGGATTGGGGGGCCAGTGGAGCTTGGATGGGAGGCTTTTGGAGTATCTTTAAGGAAGTCGTGATAAAGAGATGGCACTGATTGAAGCCATGTGGATGATAGAGAAATACATCTATGTACAGCCTCATGCAGGGGTTTCCACAGCCCGTGAGAATTGATCTAGTTGCTCCGATGCTGGCACATTTGCATCTTTTGCGCTATCTGGCAATGAGCTCTTCCTCGTCTCCTTTTTTAAAAGTGGTAATTTCCCACAAGAGGATCTTCAAAAATCAGCCTCCACCAGAGTTGCTGACTCCAAAACTTGAACAACTGCTCATGATAAAGTAGTCATGAGACTTGCAGGATCCTGTAACCCGCTTCAAACTAGGGTACCTGCAGGGTTATGTCACTGAAAGCCGATTGCCAAATAGCCAAAGACTTCCAATTCGTGCAACAACAGCAGCCATGGCGGGCACCGCGGTAGCTGCGCAAGAATATTGGGGCTACTTGATTAAGGCGGACAAGTCTCCTACACCCATATTCGAGCAGCTGTTGCTTGGAGTCGCAAACTATATTGTCAGTGCTTGCTCCCCTACCCCATGGCCATGTGTGAATGAAGACTAATCATTGATCGGCTTTGCTTGCAGAATAGACACATTGCGCCCTGGGACATCCAGACCCTTACGCCCGCTAAGCTCGCAGCCTTCTACCGTCTTGTCGGCGGTGATTACGACCCTCTCTTCCTAGAGACCTCGCAAGCCTCTCTCTCCTTCATCTACCAATCCCTTGGCTGCTACCACACCCTACAACCTGAAAAAGATCCCTACACCCCACCTACAACACCAGCTCTGACGCCTGCGGGCTTCGTACGATGGCAAACGGTCCAGCTCCTGTTGGAGCCAGAAGAGCATGTACCCTTCCTGCAAAATGCGGTGAAGCGCTTCGATCTCACAAACCCGGCTGATGGTGCGCCTTTCCCGAGTATACTGCCCAAGGAGAGTCTGCCGTTTGAGCCTGATACGGAAATGGTGGAGTGGCATGAGAATGTTGCGGAGAAGCTGATGTTGGAAGCGCAGGCGTCGGCGGCGAGGGCGATGCCTCCGAGACCGAATCTGGCGTTAAGTGATATCGATTTGGAGAGCTCTAGGGATACTTCGTCGGTCGATTCGCATTCGATCTTTGATGCTGCGCATGGCGCTGGATATTTCAACCATCCTCGCGCCAACCACCGCGGCCCACCGTTCATTCAGATCCCACACGCAGTACGCCTACCATCACAGTATCCGAATCAGGAGCCTTGGTCTCCTGAGCGCCGCCGTAGCAGTCTACCTGATGATAGAGCCTACTCTTCTCCACCACCAATCAGCCATGCTCACCATCATCCTCAACATCTACATGGCAATCACCACGTCCGTCCAACACACACCAGAATCCCAAGCGACATCTCCATCACGAGCTCTGACACGTCGGACACATCGAGCATCACCACCAGTTCTGCCTCTATGAGTCCAGTTCGCTATCACGCCCAGCTTCACTCTGCCTCAGGCCCGTCTGGCTCTGGACGTCATTCTACAAGCGTTCCTCCCCAGCGTCCTGCCCAAGGCTACTCGCCAAACCAGAGGCAACCTTGCAACCCCTCGCCCTCGAAACCAAAAAACGTGCGTTGGCAAGACATGGACGATGTGTTTGATGCGCCGAGACCGAGCATACCCAGGAACCGCAGTATGGATTTAAGGGGGAGGGGGGATCCAAGAAACGAGTACAGAGTGGAGGATCAGAGGAGAGGCGCAAGGTCGGTGGGGCCAATGACTGGGGTTGGCGGGAGGAGGTATGCTCCTATTGGGAGCAGGATGGAATGGAGATGAGTGGATTATATATCTACAAGAGAGGCGTTTATAGGATTTCTTCTTTCGGATATACCCTTTTGTAATGGAATCTATTTTTAATGCCGGCTGAAGGGAGGGTTTTAGGGGCGAGCGAGCATTTGCTATGATATACTATTACATAGCAAGGTGCTTGGGCATCTCTTTCTGTTACTTTACTCTGTACTACTATCATACCGTATCAAGAGGACGGCTAGTCAAATACTTTAGCTTTAAAAAAAATTGATGTTGGAGGTAACCAATCATTATACGGAGATATCTCATTCTAGGCGCTTTTCGTTCTCTAAAAGAACCTACAGTATGTCGATCCTGTCGTCTAGCTACCTTAGCTCATTGCCCGCTGTCAATACCTTTATAGAGTTCATCCTTCATGCAACAATAAAACCCTCCAACCCTCAACCTCCCCTCAACCCTCACCCAACCAACCACCCACCCCCATCTTCACCCCAAAACCCCCCCCTACCTTAAAAATCCCCCAATGTCTCCCCCCTCCCCCTCCACCTCCCCCACCTCGTCCCTCACCTCGTCCCACCTCCCACTCCCCTACTACCACCTCAACATCCCCCCCCACCTCCGCCCCCCAACCTGCCCCCCCTTCCTCGTAAACCTCTCCCCCCGCAACATCGAAATCCTCTCCACGCCCTCCGCTTCCTTCCACCGCCTCTCATGGCCCGAGGTACAGACGATCGTCAAGGAAAATCGAATCGACGAGTTCAGGCGCGCGCCGCTCGATCATAGGAATTATTTGTGCTATATGGAGAGGTTGAGGGGGGGGGAGTGGGGGGGTGTGGGGAGGTTTGTTAGGGGGGGGAGGTTGGGGTGGGGTGATGAGGATGAGTGGGAGGGGGGGGAGAAGTTTGGGGTGGAAGGTGTGTTTTTTTTTCTTTCTTCTTTCGTTTTTCTTGGGGGGAAGAGGGGGGGGAGAAGGGGGTGTGTGTGTGTGTGTGTGTGTGTGTATGTGTGTGTGTTTTGATAGGGTTGAATTTTTTCTAACGGAAGTGTTTGTGTTTGGGTCGGGGGTTGAGTAGACGATATCAAAATCATCTACAATGACTGGCCGTACGGCATCGACAAGAGCATCGTGCATTTGTGCGTCTGGACAAAGTTCCCGCTGGACGTGGACGAGAATGATCCGAATGGCGATTTGACGCCTGAGATGCGGGGGAAGATTGATGGGTTTGTGGATAGGACGTTTAGGTCGAGGGTGCCGGCTGAGAATGTGAGATCCTCTTTCTTCCTCGTAAACAATGCCTATATTCTTATTCGTCTGTCGGTTTTTCGCGTCATGTTGGGTTCGAACTAACCAGCATCTTGCCAAAAGGTCATCTGGTTCAAAAACTGGGCCAAGCTCAAATCCATACACGCCATGGAGCATTTCCACGTCATGATGAAGGATCCGGACATGGAGTTTATAAAAGAGATCACAAAGGGCGATGAGCCCGTTAGCGCGCAGTTTCCCGAGGGTACGATTTTAGAATAAGGTAGAAATGGTGGGATATACCTATATACATACCTACACAGATGGGTCAAGGACAAGGTAGCAAGCATTCTTTGCACGATTGCATAAAGATGGATTGTTTGTTCAATATGAAAGGGTGATAGTGGTCCTGCCAGCTCACGGCTTGCTTGCTGAGGATGTGGTTTTGGATTAGACTATAGCATCTATAGAGGCAAGATGAGGTAGCATTCTTGCACGACACGTAGACACGTTCTCCCAAAGACCCCCGTTTTTATTAGCTCCACAGTACCTGATTCCCGGTGCCAAGGTTGGCATTGAACTGGTAGGGGCTGTTCAGTCAATCGCAGAGACCTACAACTTCGTGGGCTTTGCGGGCCTCGTGGCTTGGACGAGTGATTATGCTGCTGAACTTGTTTGTACAAGGCTGGATGGGGTTTCTGGGTCAGGCAGTGAGTAAGTGTTGATAGGTTGTTGCTTTTGTAGAGGCTTGAAAAAGGGGGCGGGGGCAAAAGGGGCCGGGGTGTCGTGGTTGATGGCTGTAGAAGGTCTGGAGTTTCTGTTCGTAGATAGGTTTACGATTAGATCTCAAGTGAGAGGTGCGGGATCTTCCATCGTCCGAGGGAAAGCGCAAACATTGTCAATACGGAAGCACCTGAGGACGTGGCAAAATCTCCACATTGTATGGTTTGTGTATCTAGTCAGGTAATTGATAGGTCGCAAGCATTTCCTCACCCATCTACTCTTCAACTCCTCCCTCCCTCTTTCTGTGCTGAACGATTAAACCCCTCTCACGACAAATGCCAAACATAGTCCCCCTTCTCCTCCAACCGCCGTTCGCGCCAAGCCAGCCACCCACTCCGAGCTTCCGCCCGGGCGGGCTCCAACATCCGGCGCTCAAGATAGCAATCCAGCTTCATCTCACAGTAAATTCGCGTGTCCTTGCCCAAAGCCCACAAATCGTAATCCTCGTCGCTGTGATAAAAACAACCACAGGCCCTCGTCCTCTCCTTCTTATCCAGCAGGAACTCGCTCTGGACGGATACCAATCCCTGAATCTTCGCGAGCGCATCTATCCAGCGCATGTGGTCTCGCTTGCGGAGCGATTGGTCCAAGCAATAGCGATTCGGATCCTTGATCATCAACTTGAGAAATTCCAGTCGCAGGGAGAGCATCGAGGCCATTTTAGCGAACGTGTGAGTCGACTGCTGATGCACGTCGCTGCTGTGACCGTCCGGGTCGATGTTCAGAGACAATTCGAAGGATTTGAAGCATGCGAGGTAGTCGCGTCGGTCGGTTAGGAAGGGTATAACGGCGCTCATGGAGCGGAAGTGCAGGGTGCTTCTCGCGTAGAAGGGGGCGAGGGCTTCGGCTCGAATTTGATGGTTTACGAGGAGGAGGTTGGGCGTTGGATGATCATGGCGCGATAAGTTATTAAGTATCCTGTAGGTCGTCTCTATCGTGGGTAATTGGCTTTTGTAGCGAGGGCCGGGCTGACGTTGGCGTGGATAAGGGGCGTTCTGGGGGTGTTTGGGCTGGTAGGCTGTTTGTTGCAGGTAGAGGCCGTTGCGCTTCCCGGCTCTGTACGCTCGTGGGTCTAGATCTTCGACGTTGATTTGAAAATCGACATCTGATACATTGGTGATGTACCGGTAGATCATCAGACGGACTTCTGTCGGGAGTGAGAGAAACATGGAGGGTACATGATCCATGTTGAGGGTGTTCGTGCGATGTGGAGGATGATTTGTTGAGCATGCTCGTATATGTATGCGTCAGGCGCTACGGCAGTGTTGTAGGAATCCGGTATTCTTGGTGACATGGGTTGAAAAGTGGTGTTGAAAACAAGGCAAGAAGAGATGTGCTAGCAAGGTCTGTACAAAACGACTTCGTTGATGACATGCCTAAAAAAGTCTGTTCTTGACAAAAAATACGAGGAGATGGTGTTGAATGAGTTGAAAAGACAAGGTGTGTCATGAAGATCGTAAAAATTTTCGTAGCAAAACATGTTGACGAAATCGTAAGAGAGGTGTTGTGTTTCGCAGACATCGAAGAAATGTATCAAGAACACTTGAGAAGATACGTAGAGGAATTGTCTTTGTGTTTCTTATGGCAATTGAATCTCAGCTGACGCAGTTCTGGCGTCCGGAATACCCTCATCAACTTGGTGATATGCTCTCAGTTGTTTCATGGGAGATCGCACCATTGTCGAGATAATCTAGTCTCGTAGAGTCGTCTCCACTAGCAGCGCCCAGATACTTTCTGGATAGGGATCTTTGTGATATATGCTAGAATAAGCGGTTTCGTTCAACACACTCCGAAAGTAAACTGACACTAGCTCTTGGTTCCTCGGATATCGCCCACTTTTCCCCTTAAGCCTTCACAAGGTACCACAATCATGAGCGAAGAAGCATTCCCCTTCCTCTCTCTACCGGGAGAAGTGCGAAATATCATCTACCGTAACGCGCTTGTTGCCCAAGACAGTGTGCACATACTGGACATGCATCCTGATCAATACATGACCATGAAGCGTTCCGCTAAACGGTTCAGAGACCGCTATCAGACTGCGAGCACCGTCTGCACAGCTAAAGCAGGCATCGGGTGCTCGTGTAAGTGCACGCAAAGTGTATGTCCACCTCATCGATTGATACCTTACTTCTTCAAGACCATCTACACCAGGGACGCCGTTCGCATCTCCAGTCTGAGTCCGGCTCTCTTACGCACGAACAAGGAGGTTCGACAGAAACTCACCCCATATTCAACCAGGAGAACACCTTTTTTTTCCATAGCATGAGCGCCGTGATGCCTTTCTTAAGGGATCGAACCCCGGAATCACTGGCCAATATCAAGTGCATAGGCTTCCATCTGGAGATCGACGGCTACATCGAGCGAAATCCGGTAATCTCAACTGGGTGTGCATATTCCGAGAGGTGAGCTGCATGGCGGGCTTGAAATTGCGAGACCTCAGTCTCAAAATCAAGGGCCGTAGATACGGACCTTCTCACGGAGGACGGGGGGCAACGAGTGGCTTGAACTGGGTGTACAGCATCACCAGGATTGGTGGCCTGCAGGGGCTTCATATTGAGTTTGATCTGGGTAGTACCGAAAATACCTCTCATGAGAGACGAGAGCGGATGATCGGCGCAGACAGGGTGAACGCGCATGGGCTTTGGTGTTGGCTAGCACCCAGGATGCTGACGGATCGCAAGGAGGCCGTTGCAAAAGCTGCGGCATATCTCAAGGGTGATGAGGCGGCTCGTGAGAACGACTGCTTGTTTGTACTGGATGGCGTGAAAGGTGGAGAGATGGCCTGGGATCTCCGAAAGGCTATGGAATAGGCTGGGCAAGACTTTGTGCATTGGGAGATGATTTTAGTGCATCGTAGGGCAAATCTGCCAGCAGAGTGTATTAAGACCGGGCGCTACCTTACGCTCGAAGCTCTTATTGGCAAAGATCCGGCATTCCACAGAGTTGGAGCTGAATAGGGATCGAATCGACGGCAAACCCTATCTGCTATGGGCCTCTAACAAGAGGAGGCGGGATCTCCGAGCAGAAGTCTTCATACCTGATCACAATGTAGTGTTGTCAGTGGACAACGCAGCTGTGGCTATTGGGCGAGGTAAACACCGAGGTTTGCCCGATCACTCTCATTTCTCAGACGCTTCCCTCACCTTTCAGGCTAGCTCTATTGCTTAGTGCAAGCCTAATGTTAGCGCGGTATGAATCTATTTTAGGCTTAGCGGTGCTCATTTGGCCAATGCTGTCTGATTTGATTGATAACTCAAGGACATCAGATTAACATCTCTGAGACCGTTTATCATTACTTTTTGCTCGACCCGAACATCTGGCAGCCTACGCACGATTTTAAGTCGGTGGTTATATCTCCACATTGAATTACGTAGGCGCAGGAGAATACGTACAGCTCGACCATGCCAGTTGGAGCCGTGGGACTCGTGAGCGCGTATCGCGATGATAATCCTGTGCACCAGAAGGAAGGTGCCTATCGTCCAGAAAGAGAACGTGCCCTTTGCTGCTCCCCCACTCCGCTACTAAGGGTATTACGAAAGGTGTTGTCGATAAACGTCAGATAGCATGGACACTGTCTACCGTTTCTTTGGCATCGGCGACCGGACGGCAGGATTCGGTCAAATATCGAACTGTGGAAGCGGGTAAAGTCAGCTTACCCTGACTTCACAACCTTCTCAGGCTCGACAGCCCAACTCGGTCCGAACAATGTTGGTTCCTGCCGAAAGAAGGGAAAGAGGGGTAAGATTGATCTGGAGTGGCTTCACTCCTGGAGGCTTCTGTTCTATGCCCAATGCGAGACTTTCGACCCGCATCAATCCGTTCCAGGCCAAAGGAGAGCTTCTCGACTGTGTCGTGAGATTTTGCTTTCGAGCACCAGCTGCCCCGCACTAGCGCTATCTATCCTCGGTATCAACTCGAGGTTGTCGTTGGCGCCCTAATAGGGCTGAGGCCTAGCTACGAAGGATTGCTCTCGGCATCTGTTCACATTATGGCTTTGGTCTTCCTCAGGCTTAGCGAAGCGCCGACTGCTGTCGCCGTCCTCATAGATTGGTATTGGGGGTCGGAGTCTTAGGGTCTTGATAAAGGGGTTCTTCATGGTATAAGCAGCAGAAACGCCAAAGAGATTCTCATTCTCTTAAGTAACGCTTTATTTCCAGTCCTTTTGGACCAGGTGAGACGCCAATCTCTCTCGTAAGCCGGCATCCGCTTGACAAGGATCCCAAACAGTCTGCTAGCTAGACTACGCATATACATTCTATACCAGTTTATTATGCTCTCGGACTTGATCGTCCATCACTTTGTGGAAGTTTACCCGCGGTGCCCCTTTTCAGCAGCACAAAGCCAAAAGAACGCTACCACATATACCGTGGGGAAAAACAAGAATCCGCACTGCATCCCGTGTGCCAAGACCATCGCCGAGAGCACCGACAGCTAGATATATCGAGTTGAAACAAGTCAGAAGCGGGATATGCTCGGATTTGGATAGCGAACGCTCCTAAATGAAAGGGATGGCATAAGCGACAAGGTAGATGGGGGTGGTTTTGGATGCATTCTGGATCACTTTTTAGGTCGACCGATTGATTGGCGGTGTGCCCTGTGGACTGACACTTTTCGTACTTGGTATAAGACTGTCTTGACAATGTCTTGGCTAAGCCCCTGAAATCTACCTTAAGGTACCTTACATATCGTCAGCCGATAGGATCTCTGGCGAAAGAGAACAAAATGGAGGTGAAGGATTTGCATCAAGGATTCAAGCCGCTAACATAGTGTATGCGAGTAAGACGGGCTTGACGGGCTTGACGGAGAATTTACAAGAATTTACATTTCAAGTGGCGGAGTAGCGTACCAAAGAATGGACGACGCTTAGGAAATTACTTGTACGCGGCATCTAATATAACTAGAGATATACCTCTCAATGATTGGCCTATACCTCACCTTACTTTTTCTTCACGACTGGTCCACGCTACTTTTATAGACTAATGTACGAGTTTTGAAATGCACGAATTTCTTGGCTAATTTTAGACGCTGGGGGATAAAAGACTTGTTCGCTAATCTTTGGACGCGATTGGTCACTTGCTTCGTATTCGAGATCAGCCGAACGTCCAACGGTAACAGTTAGTAGAGAACAACAACAACCGACCACGCGACATCTTTCTCACCGCCAACCTTAAAGATTGTTAGTACTACTTCCTACTGTCTCATAGCTCACGGGGGTCCTCGGGCAAAGTCTCCTCGGCCCTATCTATCTCCTACGAAGTAAACGCCAAAATCTCTGCTCAGTGCTCACGAGACCTTCAAATTGCCTACTTAGAAAGGATGCTAAACATGTGGCTCGGAAATGGCACCCAAGCCAGTTGGGGCCCCAAACTCCGTTCATCCCCGCCCCACGCGCCCCAATGATCCCAGCAGACGATCCCTAACTCTAATCGTTGAGAACTGCAACCACATGTAGTACAGAATAAGCATAGAGACATCTGGCAGCAGACTGAGTTGAGCGGTCATTCTACCACCCAAACCAGTCTTCCGCAAGGTTCCTTCCCATTCTGTCCTTCCTCCACAGCACATGAGGTCGCCCAGGCATACCTAAGGAAGGCAAGATATAGGATAGAGGGAAGCTTGGGTGGGCACCGAGAATATGTCTGGTTGAGATTAAGCGGGCTAGCGGCTTATGCTGCTCGCATTTCTCTCCCACAAGAGAATGCTAAATATAGGTATATAAAAAGCCTCAGGGGGTATCCCCCCAGCATCTGTCCAGCTACTTCGTACTTCTGCTCCATCTGACAATAAACATATGCCCCGTGATAAAGGAGAAGAAAGCTTGGATTCTCTTCGAAAATCACTCGGCGTTCTAGGATTTATTGGCTTTGAACAGCCCAACTTCTCAATTCATCTTGCCATGACCTGCGGACGAAGACACGCAGTGGTACTAGTCGTCCTCCAATGCATCTCTCTGCGCCCAAAGCTGAGTCTAGAGCAGCCTCGCTTACATTTACTCATTCTCGTACTCTCCTCACATGTGTTCTACCTATCCATGAGCCGTGTCCTGAAGCCCGGAGTCGAAGCAGCTTAGCAGCCCCCACAAAGCCACCTTCTAATGACCCAGATACGAGAATTCGCTAGAAAATGGCGTGGGCGGGTGGGAAAGACTAGGTACTGCAGTAGCGACGGCCAGACCAACACACGCTAAAATTTGGGACTTACCTTACTAGCCCTACGACTTAGCTACAGCTAAATGAGAGAACTATGATTCGTATGAGAACCGAGCTTAATGAACATCCCCCTATTACTTCATACAGGAAGCAAGGATTCCATATTTTGTGGTATGTAGCCAGAAAGGCAGATGAATGGATGTGGTGGTACCGCATATCAGCTAGTTCCCTGTCATTTCGTGGTGTACAGCGACTAAAGTCTCACTCTCGCCGGATTTGGAAGACTCGTAATGTTGTCTTCGTCCTTTCTTTTCTTCCCAAAAACTACTTAATGTGATTGTGCATCTTGTCTCTTCTGTTCTACTGTCTCTACTGTCTCTACTATCTCCACTGTCTCTACGGTCTCTACGATATCCACTGTCGCTACTGGCTCTACTATCCTTATTGTCTCTATTGTGTCTACTGCCTTCACTCTATCTATACTCTTCATTGTACCTATCCTCTTCATCGTATCTACTATCTTTAATGCCCCCTTCCTCTTGCATCGCCATTCGCTTTTAAGAGCAAAGAGCAGGCCATTCGTCCTACCTTGCTCCACCGTTGTTGTCAATGGCTCCAAAGTTTCTTTACCCGTTGACGCTTCTAGCCTTGATTGTACGTCTAAGATCAAAGGATGGTCAGATGAGAAAGAATATTAACGATGTTCCCAGTCAAGCCTCTCATATGCCTCTCCCCAAGGCCATCGCTCGCTGCACAAGCGAGGTCTGGTTACCCCTAACACTCTCCCGACCGGTTGGAAATATCAAGGTTGCTACAAGTCTGCACTCCCCTCCGTTCTAACCGTATTTGCAGAGAGCTAAACCTTCGTATCAGTGACACGGCAAACGCGCGCGCTCTGACGGGTGACTACTATTCCGATGGCACGAAGATGACCGATGAATCCTGCATCGCATATTGCAGTGGTAAGAAGTATGGGATTGCTGGATTGGAGTACTCGCAGGAATGCTTCTGTGGCAACACACTCGGCAGCGGCTCTATTGCCACCCCTGCAGGGGATTGCAATATGGGATGTTCAGGCAATTCCAGTGAAGCATGCGGAGGCCCTAACATGTTGACCGTGTTCGAGAATCCTGCTGCAATACCCGGAAATAATCCAGGACCAAACGGCTGGACGCTGATTGGATGCTATACGTAAGTGCTTCTTAATTTCGGTTCCCTTCTGCCACGTTTACCATGTATTAAAATGGCACCAGCGACCAAGGGACCCGCACTCTCTCGACTGGTTATGCGACGCCTGGAGGGGTTGGAGCGTTGACCGTGGCACTATGCGTAGCTGTATGTGGGCAAAATAATCAAAAATATGCTGGAATGGAATACGCAGGGGAATGCTGTGCGTATCCTCTTGCCGTTCACCATCCTAGTTTTATGCTAACAGACCATGGAGACTGTGGAAATTCCTTTACCGGTGGAGGTGGCCCAGCTCCAGATGGGTTTTCAGGTTGTAACATGCCTTGCAACGGCAATTCGTCTGAGTTTTGTGGTGGTCCGTACAGGCTGGATATGTACCAAGCTCCCGGTACCGGTGCACAGCCCATTAGCAAGAGTTCTTCTACGTCATCGCCTTCTACGGCTGCACCTTCAAGTACAAAGGTCTTACCTTCAGTGACCTCCTCGGCGGCCATCAAGATAACCTCATCTACTGCTTCTCCAACCTCCACCAGCCCATCGAGTACGAGCGGCCTACCTTCTGGATGGCAATACAAAGGTTGCTATATTGATAATGCCAATGGGCGTATCCTTCCCTTCCAGCTGCCTGATAACTCAAGTCTTACCGTGGAATCATGCGTCCAGTCATGTTATCAACTCGGCTACTCTGTCGCAGGCGCGGAATACAGCACACAGTGTTTTTGTGGCAATGCTATTTACGCTGGAGGTGTTCTTGCATCGTCGGACACTGACTGTAATATGCCTTGTGGTGGCAATGCGAAGGAAATGTGCGGTGCTGGGAACAGACTGAGCACATACTCAAACGCAACACTGAAAACGTATCAACCCGCAGTTGTGCAGACGTCTGGCCTACCTGGTTCATGGACGTATGATGGTTGTTACAAGTGAGTGGATTGACACCCTGAGACTTGCGAATTGCTCCACCTACTGACATTTGGATAATAGCGAGGCGCAGGCGGTCAACAACAAGAGGGTTTTCCCAAACGAAGTGATAAACACGAACAATAACAGCGCAACAACATGCCTCAGCCTGTGCTCTCAGTACGGGTATCCTGTTGGCGGAATGGAATATGGAAACGAGTGTTGTATGTTCCCTCCTAAAAGAAGACCACCCACATAAATACTAATGAAGAACATCAGATTGCGGAGACCCGGTAGATGTCACCAATGCAGGTTCCACGAAACAGCCCGACAGCGGATGCAACATGGCTTGCTCCGGGGACCCTAGCTTTCTATGCGGTGCAGGGAACCTCATTAGTCTATACAGATGGACTGGTGCGCCGCTGTATACATGGCATACACCTCAAGGTAATGCTGCTGGTGCATATCAGCTATTGATTGGCGGCGTCGTTGTGCCTCTCATTACCTCGCAGACGATTACGGGGAAAGTAACCTTTCTGGAAAAGCATGGGACCAGTTTGGCAGCCAACTCTACAGGAGCCTTTGAGCTCGATGTCTCCAAGGTCAACAACTTTGCATCAGCATGGCGCACAATGAACGGCCTCAAGACAGACGTCTTTTGTTCCGCGGGCCTTACTTTGCCTGATAAGGCTGGAAGACAGATCAATATTGGCGGTTGGTCTGTGGCTTCGACATTTGGCGTCCGACTGTATTGGCCAGGCGGTCCGACAAACGACTGGCAAGAGAACGTGAACGAATTGACTCTCCAGAACGGGCGTTGGTATCCTACTGCTATGATGATGGCCAACGGATCCATCCTCGTGGTTGGTGGCGAGAGTGGATCAAACGGACCGCCTGTTCCGACATTGGAGATACTTCCCAATCCAACCGGTGGTTCGGTACTCTACATGGATTTCCTGAATCGCACCGACCCGTACAATCTCTATCCGTACTTGGCGGTGTTGCCATCGGGCGGAGTCTTCATCGCTTACTACAACGAGGCCCGGATCTTGGACGAACGAACCTTTACAACAACGAAGCAGCTGCCCAATATTCCAGGCTCAGTCACCAACTTTCAAGCGGGCCGCACATATCCCCTGGAAGGAACAGCCGTCCTCATGCCGCAGTATGCTCCATATTCCGATCCACTGACGATCTTAATCTGCGGTGGATCGACACCATACGCAGGCGTTGCCCTCGACAATTGCGTTTCCACGCAACCCGAGGCCGCCGCTCCAAAATGGACGTTGGAGCGCATGCCCTCGCAACGCGTCATGCCCTGCATCAGCACCCTCCCCGACGGCACCTTCCTAATCCTAAACGGCGCCCACCAAGGCCAAGCGGGCTTCGGTCTCGCCACCTCCCCCAACCTTAACGCAGTCCTCTACGACCCTTCTCAACCCGTAGGCGCGCGCTTCTCAATCATGAGCAATACCATCGTCGCCCGCCTCTACCATTCCGAAGCAATCCTCCTCCAAGACGGCCGCGTCATGGTCTCCGGCTCCGACCCCGAAGACAACATCAATCCCGAAGAATACCGCGTCGAAGTCTTCGTCCCGCCCTACCTCCTCTCCGGCCTCCCGCAGCCCACCTTCACGATCCAGAACACGGACTGGACATACGGCGCCTCCGTCTCCATCACCGTCACAAAGGGCAGCACGGCGAACCTGCGCGTGTCGCTCCTGGGCGCCGAGTCGAGCACGCACGGCAACAGCATGGGTCAGCGGATCCTCTTCCCCGCCGTCTCATGCGCGGGGACCACGTGCACGATTACCGCGCCGCCGAATGCGCATGTTTGTCCGCCCGGTTGGTTTCAGTTGTTTGTGCTCGATGGGCCGACGCCGAGTCATTCCACTTATGTGAGGATTGGCGGTGATCCGGCCGGGTTGGGCAACTGGCCTAATTACCCGGACTTTGACAGGCCGGGGGTATAAATGAAATATGGATGGTGGCGGATTTTTTACTGGTGGGTGTTTACTTACGAACATTGAATGCTTGGTATCTTCGCTTGTTGCTCAAATTCAAGTACGTATTATTTTATAATGTTAAAACATAATAGGAAACGATAGTCTTCGATAACGTATTTGACTTATTGGAATGCTTTAAATATTTTATCAACTTCGATCTATTCCTCGCTCGTTACTCTTCCAAGTCTTATTCTTACTTGGTTCCCTTGTAATTTAATTCCTATATAATCTTGGAATAGCGATACAAATATCTAAATTAATATGCCAGCCTCACAAAGACTAAGCGTTTAGAAGGGTTGATACAGACTTACTCTACGTACAGATATTGCAACACAGGTCAATACCGTAACAACCATCAACCATCATTAACCCACCTAGCTGCATGCACGCCCAAGTTTACCCCCAAAACGCTCCGTCCGGCGCTAAACAAAGACATCCCCTGTTCTAGATAAAACGCTGCCCACCTGTCTTCTCTCTCGCAAAGTCTCGATAGCTTCATACGCGGCTGAGACAATGTCAAAAACCACGCCCCGACTTACAATCGCCCAATTACAACAGCACCCCGACCGAGTACAAGAAAGAATGCCATCTGGGACCTAAAGCCGGCTGACAAGGGCAAAGTCGGTGTCGCCAAAGAAAGAAAGAAAGAGGCGGTCCGTTCAAGATTGCCTATGAAATCCATGAGGCCAAGGGCGAGTGTAGGCTGGTGTTAGTCTTTACTTTTTTTTTTTTTTTTTTTTGGTTGTTTTTCCCAGAAGAAAAAAAGCGCAAGGCTGTTCGCTATATCACTGTATATTTCTGATATATTTATTGCTCGCTCGAAGTTCTGCTTTTGCCAAATGGCTCGAACGCTGTTCGATGCGTTATTCATCTTCTTTCTCGCAGTGGGATATCGGTCTCGGCAATGTCAAAAATGTCTGGCAGCGTCAGACAAGAGCCTTCGGCCACGATCAAGGCACCATATCCGTGTTTGATTTTTTTGACAATCGAGTTTTGAAAAGAACCCTTCTTACACTGCTCCTGATTTTGACCATCCCTAATCCTCCTCCTGCTCCTGCTCCTCCTCCTCCTCACACATGCTTCGAGGGACCCGATCTCTAAGTTTTTGCCACCCCACAGGCATGGGCAAATCTGATAAGCCGTTTCACCGCTATTCGACATCAGAAATGGCTCGAGATAACCATCGATCTGCTGGACAGCATCGGCTGGACGGCGAAAGGCCATTTACATACTGTCGGCGTCAGCATGGGTTCGATGATAGCGCAAGAATTGGTGAAAACCTCGTCCCATTTGGAAAGAAAGCACGGAATTTAGGCATGGGGTTGACATGAATAGTTTTGTGCTGACGAGAGAGCCCGTCGTGTTTACGCTTGCAGGGTGTGCTCGTTCCCAAGAGAATCGCCTCTTTGACACTCTTATCCACAACTGCTCGACGTGTCCAAACAGGGGTAAAATCAAATCAAACCTCTCTCTAGCATCAATAATCCTCCTAGCCAGCCAAATCCAGCTTTCAAAAAACTGACACAAAATTCACTATCCACCAGAGCTTCCTCCAAAACCTCCAACAACGTCTCAAGATTCTTATCCCGCGATCCCTCGATACAACAATCGCCAGCGGCCGCGCCAGCCTCTGCTCCCCCCAATTTCTCGAAGCGCCCGACATGGAAGGAGTGTTCGCGAGCGACCTCGACCGGTTCACGGCGAAGGAGCTCGCGAAGCGGCAGAACCACGAGGCGCTTACGCGCAGGGGTTTCATGTTACAAGCCGTCGCGGCTGGCGGCCACCGCAAGACGCCCGAGGAGGTTGCGGAGTTGGCGGAAAAAGTTGGGAGAGGGAGGATCTTGGTTTGTTACGGCGGTGGCGACCAGATGGTTGCGGTCGGACTTGCAGAGGCGCTGGTGCAAGCAGGTGAATGCTGGAGTGGCCGAGGGAGGTGATGGGGTGAAATTTGTGATCTTGAGGGCTCAGGTCATGTGCTGGCGATGGAGCAGTACGGACAAGTTGGTAGAGCTATTGAAGAGCTTGTGGAAAGGACAAGCGCATTGTCAGTGTAATGTGTTAGAGAGTGGGCATTAACCTTGCGTCAGTGTGCTTGTTGAGAAACATGCTCGGTGCAGGTCCATGGACCTTGCTGGCTGCCCAGGACCCTGGTCAAGAAAAGACCAAGAAAAACAAAAACAATAATAACGAAAAGCAGAGCAGCAGCCAACCAAGAATGGCCAACGTTCAAGAAAATAGCCTCCCAAAAAAACAGTCAGTATCCAGTACTTTCCCTCAGTCATGCCGCCCTCATCACCATAACTTGAGAACCTTGAAAGCTTCAAATATCAAGAAAGACCAGCACCTTTATGGAAGCGGCGTCAGAGCAGTGAATTGATTAGAGAACTGCGAACATCATGTAACCGCAATGCTCAAGAGGCCATCAAGGCTTCGCCCTTCGTTCACATAACTAGCAGGTCCACGGGAAGATAAATATTAATAAGAAAAAAACTTAAGATAAAAATTTATATGGACGATCCGCGGAAATAACGCGAATCTAATAAAATTACGAGATTCTACGCTTTGATCTGTTCTCGTTAAGCTATAAAGTCAGCAGACCAATCTAAAGAGGCTTAATTGACGGGCGCTACCTTTTCGAAGATAAGGTACTTCTACTAGGGCAAATACTATCGCAGAAGGGAGCGGCCCGCTAGGGGCTTTCTCCGCGCTATATGCTCCCTTCAAATACTACAATCGGCTTGCCGCGTTGCGTGAGAATTTTAGGATATGCAAATGAATATCAAAATGATCTGTTCAAGTGATACAAACTAGCGGCGCTGAAGACTGTATTAAGCTGAGGAAGGGTAGATGATATTTCTGCACCTGTCTGAGTCTTCTAGTGTGCCCACACATTCGGTTGTTTAACTTGCGCATTCTATGGCTGAAAAGAACAGCACTATCGATTGCGCAGTACTGTAGTGCTAGTGTGTAGGATCATGTCTGCCCCATTGACTGAAACCTTACGCTCTTCTCGAGCTTTTCCTATGTAGCGCCTAATTAGGTTCAATCTACCATTTCAGTAAATGCGTAACAGCGTCTTAGAAGTTCATAATAGCGCTAGAAAGTCCAACCTGTACAACGCCATCACTTCTTGAGTCGACTACGAACCATGTCAGATCACCTTGATCAACGGAGCTAGCCAAAGTCAAATGGGTGTAGGCCATATTGAATTCTACTTACACACCATGATCCCCGTTGATGATCACTTGGTTGAAATCGACACAGAAATCATCCTGATGCTCTGTATGTTTCGTACAAGCTTTGTCAAGATCTTCGTAGACCTGCCGTGAAGCCTGTCCTATTACCTTGTATTTTTCCACCTCTTGATGTGCCTTTTGAGAAGTTGCTGTCTGTCTTCATGGCTTAAGAGAAATCGAGTTCAATATTTGGGCAAATAGCGTTCGGGACTCGTCGCTCAATGATCGAAGGGCAATCAGGATCTTGTCAATCAAGGTGTGTTTTCAAAAAGCTGAAGCTGAGCTTTCTGGCTACATGGTGCTTCCATGGCTTGCTTCTAATGGGATCTTCAGTCACGCAAGATAAATGTCAGCAAGCTTCCTTCAGAGGACCATTGGCCCCAGCAGGCGAGCGTTTACCCCGAGAAGCCTAGTCGATTGTAGTCCCAAGGTCTTGGACTTCTCTAGCAGCCGCTCCTCGATCATCTCCACTGTTATAACGCATACTCTTCTAGATTTGCCTAGCAGCTGGTAGAGTTGTCGCTCCAATTCCTTGTCTGACCATGAAAAGTGCTCGGACCCGTCGAGCATACTGGAGCCGATATCGTGAAGAACGGTATCGGTTCCTAAACGTGGTCTTCTAGATACTTAGAAGGTTTCGAAAGGAATCTGTCTCTTTCGCAGAGTTTTTCCAGCGTTTAGAGAACCGTACGGTGTCATCGAAGTGTTCAGCAGCAGATATCAAAGAGCGGGAATACCCCTGCCGCCAAGGCGCCAAGGCCGCCACCGTCTCGACTCTAGACATCGTAAGCGTGAGGAAGTTGCTTGAGAACAAGAAGCCACAACAGCATAAACACATTAACAACTCGATGAGAAGACCTTACCGTGGTGGGACATTCATGCAGAATAAATTACCTCACTCTGAGTGACTATGACTCCGTGGGTGTAGAGCACAGCCCGTCATGCATGCTATGCTGGCCTACCACAGCCTCAGAAGGCGATGAGGCTGTTATGCAGGGTACGATAGCTGCAAGGCTGAGGGCGGAGTTAACGTGCTGTTTGATATAAAAAGGGTTTCTGCTCGTTCTACGAACCATGGATGAAGAGGACTCCTGTTTTCTAGATTCTTTAATCCATCATCTTTGCTAACTATTCTCCTAGAAGATAGCCATCCTAAACAATACCGAGATCGAGATCGACTTCGATGACTGAGCCACTCTCCGTGGCAGCAAGTGTGGCGGGGTTGATCTCGCTAGGAATCCAAGTTACACAGTCGCTAGTCAACTTCTATAATGCCTACAAAAACCGGGACTCGGACCTCGTTCACATGATCGAAAGGCTTGATAGCCTCCTAGACATCTTTCAGTGCCTTAAAAAGACGTTACCAGATCGCCATTTTCAAGTGAACGAACGAAGCTTGGTCGAGAGCATCGAGACGTCGATTAAAAGCTGCGAGGAATGGATTCAAGAACTGCAGGATGAGTGTCAGAAATTCACCAAAACCTCCTCACAGGGAGTCAAGGCTGCTGTCAGAGGTGCGGGACGTCGAGTAACATATCCTTTCCGACAGAGCACCCTGCAGAAACTCGATGAAGATATTGGTGAAATACGTGCCAATCTCTCCTCTGCTCTGAACGTGTTGCAGCTCAAGGACACTCAGAGAATTCAAGACGATGTTACTCAAATGAAAGTCCTTTTGGACTTGGTTAGAACCGATCAAATTTCATCCGATCTTCGTAACTGGCTGAAAGCACCTGACGCCACCATCGACCACAATGCGACGTGCGCAAAGAAACACCCTGGCACGGGGACGTGGCTCGTCAAGAGTCCCCAGTTTTCGAGATGGTTGACAGAGGAGAACTCCATTATGTGGCTGAACGGATTTGCCGGGTCTGGCAAGTCAGTCTTGTGCTCAACGGCGATACAGTTCGCTCTACGACACCGAAGATCTGACCCCAAGGTCGGGATTGCATTCTTTTATTTTACCTTCAACGACGAGTCGAAACAAGATGTGTCGGCTATGCTACGAGCACTTCTGCTACAATTGTCGAGCCAGCTCCGAGACGACCATGCAGATCTTACCCGGCTGCATGAGTCATACAAAGCCGGAACACCTCCATTGCCGGTGCTGATTGAGCATCTCCAGCGCCTAATTCAAAGATTTCACCAGGTGTATATCATGTTGGACGCGCTTGATGAGAGTCCTCGGAATGAATCACGAGTGTATGTGCTTGATGCGTTAGAGGCAATGCGAGACTGGGGCGTACAAGGTCTGCACCTCTTCGTCACAAGCCGGGATGAACCGGATATTCGCGATTCTCTCGACATTTCTGCCACCCAACAAGTCACAATGCAAAATGCAGGGATAGACAAGGATATTGCCGACTTCATATCCGGTCGGTTTGATGCAGACCGAAGACTCCGAAAATTGTTGCCATACCGTGACAAGATTCAAGAAACATTGGCCAAACGTGCCAAGGGCGTGTAAGTGGATAATGATGACGGAGTAGTAGCGTCAAAAAATACTGGCTGACCGTTTTACAGGTTTCGATGGGTTGAATGCCAATTAAAGTCTTTGCAGTCGTGTCCTCGCAGTGAAGATTATCTCGATTATCTACTCAGTTCGCTGCCTCAGTCACTGGACGAGACGTACGAGCGGATGTTGTGTAACATCGACCATTATTTGATTGAAGACGCTCGGCGGATCTTGACGTTGCTTTGCTTTGCTCCAAGGCCATTAACGGTGCGAGAGATTATCGACGGCATCGCCGTCAAGATCAATGGTTCTACAGGACTAAATCCTAAACGTCGGCTGCAGGATGCCAACGATATTCGCGAGATATGTATAGGCTTCATCGATATCGGTCTCAGTGCTGGTCATACGACCGAGACTTATCACGAAGAAGAGTTAACACCGACCGTTCGAATTGCCCATTTCTCTGTTCAGGAATACTTGGAATCCGAACGTATCCAGCATCAGAAGGCTGCAATATTCCGTTTAATCAGTGTTACGGCACATGGTGAAATTGCACGCATTTGTCTAACTTACTTGCTTGAGCATGGCCTTTCGAGCTCGAACTTGGATCAGAGTCTTCTCAAGGAATTTCCATTAGCCAAATTTGCGGCCATGTATTGGTATCACCACTACCAAGGCACGGCAAAGCACGATCCCGGACTGGAGGACTTCATCTTGAAGTTATTCCAACGTCAGGATTCATTTGTAACTTGGGTTAAGTTACACGACATGGATAGGCCCTGGGACGCTCCTATTACTTTTCGCCGCGCATTGGACGACATTCCAGCTCCAGTGTATTATGCGTCATTACTGGGACTTGACCAGGTTTTGCATGATATAATCAATAGTGAGCAACTAGAGGGCACCACGATGCCGGCTCTGTCACTCGGATCTACGTCCAACCTCTCTAAAAAAATCAATGCGCAAGGTGGAAGATATGGCAACGCACTGCAGGCGGCGTCATCAGGAGGTTATAAGAAAGTGGTGCAGATACTGCTAGACAAAGGAGCTAATGTCAACGCGCAAGGTGGGGAGTATAGCAACGCACTGCAGGCGGCGTTATCAGAAGGTTATGATAAAGTGGTGCAGATACTGCTAGATAAAGGAGCTGATGTCAACGCGCAAGGTGAAAGCTATGGCACCGCACTGCAGACGGCGTTATATCGAGGTTATGATAAAGTGGTGCAGATACTGCTAGACAAAGGAGCTGATATCAATGCTTAAGGTGGAGCGTATGGCAGCCTTATTCCGAGGTCATGACAAAGCACTGACGACTATAATCAATCTGGCCGAGGTGTTGAGCAGCACGGCAATTACGAAGATATGCTTGATTATCTTGCAATTAGGTAGTGAATATATAGTTAATATATCGCTTCGTAGAACGTTGATTATACGTCGACTAAATAAGTTCTTCTGGAACACTCAATAATACCCAGTATATTCTTTGGAGCTCGTCGGAGCTAGAACAACGTTTTGGTGTGCTAATGTGTATGTAAAGAGACTACCTTCATTTACGAAATAAGATTTGATGATGGTGTAGTGCTAGTAAAAGCTAAAGAAATATTTCCCGCTTCTAAAGAGACGGAACAGTTGCTCTGCACAAGTTAGTTCGGGGGCGGCGAAAGCTTGATCGGCGTAGATCCACGCGAGCATAATGATGTGAGAACAGAGCAGCAAGCACGGCTCATTTGGGATGTTCGGAATCCCAAATACATTCCTGCCACGATCATTTCTGCTTGGGGAACTGTATCTAGCTAGCATGACTCTACTTCTCGTTCTGTTTCCGATTCCCATCGGGACGATGGCTTTGATCTGAACGACTGGATTGTTTTCAGTTCGCTATTGAACGTAAGCACTATTTCTCAAGAATAGAATTTAGCAAAGTGCAGATATGCAGAAACCACGAGAGACGGGACCTAAGTAAATTAGAATCCTTTTACGTAACCCTAAAGCGATGTTTTCGTTGAAAATAGATTCAAGTTCGCCCTTTTTTGCGATCGTTGACGCCCGGCTTTTAAGGAGAAGACTTTTGAGTTAGGGCTTGCTTTGGTTGGCTTAACCGCAGCAATCTTTTAGGTTTAGATCTTGGTTCGGGTTAACGTATTCGAAGCGTGATACGAGGTTTCTTAGTCTTGACAGGAACGTTTTCCGATTTGATAGTATCATGATCGATCGACTCTGTCAGATGAATGTCCTCCGCCGTGGAAAGGCAGATATCACTAGGAGTCACAGTTTGCGAAAGTAGGCTTCCATCGTTGTTGTTATTGTTGTCGTTATCGTCGTAAATACCTCTTGCGAAGAAACATAATAAAGATCGAGAACGTAAGTATAGAGAGAACAAAGCGTCCTCGGCGGGCGAATGGAGCTCGAATCCATCAGATTTAGTCTCTGATAAGTCTCTTGACCAATCTAGCTCGTCGTGTATTCATTTCTGTTCGAAGTTTTCGCTCGGAGTAATGTCATCTATTATGTATGACTTATTAGCATCTGGAGGTGACGTCGGTTCACTATGAGTTAATCTCGGCAGATTCTGCGGACTATCGTCGATAGTCGTATTAGTGAAGGAGCTCTCTAACGAGATATGTGAAGATACGACCAGAATCCCATCTAGAGCTTTTCGATTTAACGATTAACGAGAAGATTATTTATTATTATAATTAATCTTTAGAGCGCCTTTATTTCGCTTTCGAGATTATAGCTTTTATTTATTTTCGTCTTATCTCTTTCGCTTTTAATTTATAATATTAAGAATTTAATTAATAAGCGATTTCGAGTTACACTCTTGCTACTAATATTTATTTATTTATAAGTTTATTCGTAAATCGTGCGCGTCGCTTAGATAGTATAAAAATAAAGTCTTATTATTAAGCTATAAGCTATATAAAGAGTAAGAACACTTTAACGATTAACGAGATACTTTAAGATATAATTAAAAATAACTTTATAATTTTATCTCTTTAATCTAGAAATTTTATCGTAATAATATATTAAATTAATTATTATCTATATAAAAAGAATAGAAAATAAGATAAATAAGTGTATAATAGTAGATAATAAATACGAATCGCTTAAAAGTAATCGACTTAAGATATATTTAATAATACTTATTTTACTCTTCTTCGATAGATTAGCTAAAGTAAGCGAAATAGTATCTTAACTCGAGTTATAGTCGCTCGAGCGTATATATTAATTCTTTATAATTATAGTTATAAATATATATACTTCGCTAAGATTTATATAAACTACGATTATTAGACTTATATAACTAAAGAAGATATTTCGATTCTTTATCTTATTATCTTTATATTATAGTTCTTTACGAGATAAATACTATTAATAAACTTCTCTTTAGATCGATATAAGATCGTATAGTCTTGAGATACAAGAGAATATAGATTCTTTATAGCTTATCTTCGTTCTTTATTAAATACGACTACGAGTCGAAAAGATCTAATATATTTAATAGAATATCTCATATTATATCGTATTATACTATATTATAAAAGAGTATTATAAGGGAATTATATTAGATCACTTATAAAGATATAAGATAAGAAATTACTAGTATCATAAAATAATCTAAGAAATTTCTAATATATATAGAAATATCTTATAATGTAGATTATTTCCCATATTAGATAACGAATAAGATAAGAAAATTCTAGATTAATATACAAGTTAGGGCGAAATTAGCTTAAGTAATTATTAAACTTCGACACTTAATAAGTGATATTAAAATAAACTTTCTTCTAATTTAATCTCGCTAAGTAAATATAACTATTCTAATAAATAATAGTTAGAATAATAACTACAATACATTATTTTCTTAAATTGTAATCTACGTAAGATCGTTAAGTCGATCTCTTTTCTAATT